>CALNVZ010001721.1:3286159-3335861 GCA_940671915.1 Paracentrotus lividus
AGTACCATTCATGCTGCAGTTAAGGGGCATACCCATACCAGTTGGTATGATGAAGCTCTTATCCATGAAGACGACTGATCGAGTTGTGTTTAGGTTCAGTCCCTGTGATAAGAGCTGGGGAATCTGTAATGCACAAAGAAAATTTTGTTCTAATTTCCTGCTTGATATGTAATAATATACAATATAATTTTTTTCTTTTAATTTCAATATTTTCCAAAGATGTATACCCTAGGAACGTCTCAAACGAATTTTCTATGAGTGTGGGGCAGTCAGATCCATGCTTAAAGGCAAACCTATATTATAGCAGTCTTACATTCCTATCGTATAGTACCTACCTGTTTGGTCTTATTGATAAGGTCTTCGTAAATTCCCATGGTGTAAGGAATAAGGGCCAGCACATCACTGGCACTAACAAAGCCAAATTCATTTCCAAGAAGACGAAGGAAGATAGTAGCATCAGTAGCAGAGGGTTCCATACCAACCAGGTAGTGCAATTGGGTGAGCTTGTTCATGGTGTTCTCATGGATCAGATCAACAACCTATTATATTTTTTAAAGAAGAAATGGTGGGAAATAGTTAAAGACAAATAGTATATCATCCGTTGACCGAAAGAATAACGCCATTAGAGGGGTATTTTACAGACATGACTTCTTGAAATCTACATTACAAAACAGATTATGATTCTTAGAATAACTTACTCCATAATTTACGTTCACGTACCTGGGGTTCTCCAACTGGTGCCTGTCTCTTTGCTTTCTTGAATTTGTCTTTCTTGATGTAAACATTAGTGTTGGGCTCAGATTCAGGTGTAGCTAACTTTGCAAGTTGTGCCTCAGCAAATTCTCGTACTTTAGACAGAAATTTCTCATCAATGGTATCTATCATGTTCTGGAGGCTGACTTCTGGGAAGAAACCGTCAGGGCCAAACACCGATTCCAGGACGGGCTCAAAACCCTTCATTTCGATTCCGGTCTGTCAATTGAAATACAAACATAATATCGCACTCTTAATAACTCATGCTGAAATACCCCCTTTCGCCAATTCTAAGATCTCTAAAAGTTTTTTAAATGACTGGTGATATGCTTTAATTTGTAAATGGTTAAGGATTGGAAACATGTTCTGGAATCATATATCAACAACACTTGCATGTGTATGACAAAAAGTTTTCAATTTCTTGCCTTACCTCAAACATATCCCAGCTCTTTCCAAGAGCATTCAGGACATAGTGGAACATGACCTCTTGAGGCAAATAGCTCTCGGGACTGAAGATCATATCACTTTCGAACTGTGCAGCAACGGTATTGTTTTTCCAGGGGTCGGTAAAGTTCTTAGAAAGCTCAAAGTAGCGAGAAAATTTGCGGATATCCTTGGGGTACTCTGGAAGTTCCTCGTTTCCCATAACCATTTTCAGTGTCTGCTGGAGCCTGACAAAAGAAACAGGTGAAGTATAGTGATTATTTGTTCTTCCTTTGTATTTCATACTATATTAAGGTGAATAAAGGCACCTGATAGAGTCCAAGTCACTTGTTTTTGGACTTAATAGGATGCTAGTGAAAGATGGTATTCGTCAAGAAAATTTCTAAAAACTCACTCTTGGAGAGTTGGCTCGCTTGATTCAATGACGTTCTGGATGTGAGAGTAGCAGAAAGCCTTCATCTGGTTAACAGGCTCAGTCTTCAAGAATTCCCAGATTCCAGACACATCAGCATTGCTTGGGTTAGACTTCATGGCAAGGAGATAGGCAGCAATCCTCTGTGGCACATCAAGTGTGGTATCCTTGAAGAGCTGAGAGATGACTTGATAACGAAGGTGATCGGCCATTACAAAGCGGCGCATGGATTGGATAGCAGCCTTTGAGATGTCACGTGGGATCTGCTTGTTCTTAGCGCATCTAAGCAATGCAGGAGATACATGCTCAGAGAAGGTGACAGTAGTCTCGTCGAATCGCTCAATTGGTTCTCCAATGTTTCCAAGGGCCTGTTCAAATGCAAACCGATTATAATGCTTATAAAATTATGTTTTATGTCACACTGCACATACAGAAAAGACAATGAACCATACGAAATAAATCCAAAAACATTGTTTTGTTTGAAATTAGTAACAAGTTTTATACTACGATTATGGTATCAATACAATACATGTATTAAGAATTACTTGGGTGTAAACTTAATGCGGATGTAGCTTCATAGCTGTTGAGTATAACGTAGTGTAACGTGTTTTTCTTACCTTCAAAGCAATGAGAGTCAAACGCTCATCTTCAGTTGATCCAGTGCAGTCATAACCAATGAGAGACTTTAGGTACTTTATTGTCATGATTATTGGTTCAGGAAGCTGTAATAAACGCAAGAAAGCGAATTGATATCAACAAAGCGTAATAATGCATCTATTAAAGAGAAGATTAAAGAAATAAATAAATAAAAAAGAATTATAACAAAAAAACGCGAATGTCTATAAATGAATAATTTTATCTCTGATTCAAGAGGAGAGGTTTTTAGATTTCTAAAATTCTAAAATGTTCCGAAGAAGGAATAGGTTATTGAATTGATTGGGAAAGCTCATTTAACGTGCCTGGTTTCCACTATTACCAGCTGAAGATTGTTGAACAAAATGGATTTTCGGGTAGTTGTGCAACGGTCAGGTCTATGTGTTATGTGAGCTGATATAGGCAGGAGATTTAAAAACATTAATAGAGTATCGGCCATTGTCTCGGTTAATGATTCCAAAAATTAAAGCTCATGCATGAGGTTTGGCCTGAATGAGATTCTGCAACGGGCTTGAAACAGGAACACACAGGGACACGTCACTATTTTGGTGGGGTTATGTTGTTATAGTTTTCCACACTAGCTTGTTTAAAGCCAGCAACATTCACAACAATACTGTTTTTTTTTTTTTTTTTTTTTTTTTTTTTTTTTTTTTTTTTTTTTTTTTTTTTTTTTTTTTTTTTTTTTTTTTTTTTTTTTTTTTTTTAAATGTCATCACACTTAGGTGCTCCATAGAGTTAGAACACTATTGATTAGAATGGAACTGTTTCTCAGGTTTTTAATTAACACTAACTTACCGCTGCTTCAGTTTGGATGTCCATGTTGTTCATCCAGTAGTTATGGACCATGATGCTAAGAGGGAAGATGGTGATCTGAGACGGAGCATACTGAGCCATACGTAGCATCTCACTCATCAATTCTAAGGTTGGATAGTTCTGAAGAGCCATGGTCACCATCCAAGCACTAGCAAGAGGCTTGGGTACAACTCCCTTAGCGATGGCAAATAGTTCTTGACGCTGAAGCAAAGCCATGGTTGTGCAAGGAAGAAGACCATCAAGAAGGTATTCCCTGTAACAAAAAGATTAATATAAATCAGTTGATTATCATATAAATGATCATCTGGTTTAGCTTTCAGGAGTAAAATAAGTTTTTTTTTTTTGCCTGATTTAGAATGTATTCAATGAAGGCTTTGAACGCACTTAATAGTTTAAGGGTATTTGAAAGTAAAAGTAGTTACCTGGCAATCTTTTCCTTGTCTGGGTTATCACGGCATGTCTGGGAGTAAGCACTGCAATTGTAAGCACGGTCAAATACTTCATGGATGGTCTCATTGTTCATTCCTTCAAGAGCAGCTCTCCATCTTCCAAAGAGTCGAGGACTCTCCATCTTAACCTCCTCGCGAGAACTCTTGACGAGAGCCTTGAGGACTCAATGGCTTGATCAGCAGTAACATCATCAGGCTTCCTTCCAATCTCCTTGGGTCATGCTCATATCTCAGGCTGTTGACCTTGTGTCTTTATTAGCGATATATATTAAATGTGCGTTACGTTAATTTTAAAAAGAAAACTTTCTTTGGTTAATGTTTTGATAAATTTTATTTGAACGAATCAATATTTTTATGCATTATATATGTATTTTAAACATTTATTATTGACAAATTAAATCGTTCTCGTATTTAAAGCAGTTTAAAACTGTGTAAATTCATCACAATTTTGCTTTTCCTAAATGATCCTGTTTTGTTTTTTGTCCCTTTTAACACAACATACTGTCCTTTATCTATTCATCTACCTTAAATAGCAGGTACAAAAGTCTTTGAATTAAAGAATGTGTTTTCTGACATTTGAGACTCCCCCCCCCCCAGGAAAAAAAAAGTAAGATTTTGGTAGTTACCAGGCATTCATTTTATCTATGAATATAAAGCGCTGGCACGGTTTAGGTATTTCAAGTATGAAATATTCTTTCTTCCCTTTCAACTTACTTGATGGATCGATCTTGAAGTAGTTAAGAGTCTCAATGGTAGTACTGATGATACTTTGCTGGATGAAGGTGCGTACACCACTTTCACTGTTGAAGTTCATTGGCCAGAAAGAGTGGATCTCTTCGCACTCGATGCCCTTGAACTCGCCAGTAGTTCCTTTGAGATCATAGCTGCAAGTCTTGGATGAGTTGATGAACTTGTCGACGACAGTCTAAATGAAATGGAATAAAACATCATTATAATCTTAGAAAGTAAAGTCGTCTGTCTCAGCTTTGATATAATAGGAGGCAATACTTTATCACTAGATCAATTTTAGTAGATGAATATTCAATAGAATTAATCTAAGTTTCACAGGCAAGTAGGTGTAAATATTTTTAAAAAAAATGTATTACCGTGTTGAGGACGATGTCCTTGAAGCTCTGCCACATGGTCATGTTGTCAGACCATTTCTTGAGCATGCAGTTGTTTAGATCAGTTACAACCTCGAGCTTACGTGGCTCTCCTTGCTATCACGTCTTGTAACAGTCATCTCACTGCTGCAGTTTCATGGACAGAGACCTCGTTCAGTGTGGTTTGGTCGACATCATCGGCTTCAAGATCGAGCTGGAGCATACTGAGGATACCACGTTTGGTGTTCAGGATGTGGGTTGGTTCGTCGGGATGAGCCAGCACCTCAACGATACGTCCCTTGTCCGTTCGGAAGACCAAAATCATAAGTACTCATCTCAAGAGCTAACTCTGGGCTTTCATCAAGATTCACGAGGTAACCTTGAGACGTTCCTGCAACTTCGGGGGCTTCTATTATGACGTCGCATGCCATGGTCATTGTTGATCCGGGTCCAGCGCCTGTAATTTCCACTTTCTGTTTCTCCTCATATCTAAAGGTATTCTGTAACCTTCTCTGAAGCGTGTTAGTTCTGAAATCGATTGAGAATGAAAAGAAAGCATGTTAACAAACGTTGAACTATGTAATTTTCTGTAATTTCTTTAAGTCAGTTAGATTAAACATTAAAAAATTTGAATATTTTCAACAGGAACTTTAAATATGTATGTATATTATATCATTTATATAAAAACAAGTTGACAGTTGATGCATTAATGTTCAATTACTTTATTATTTCTCTCAATTTTCGATATTTAATAAATTATATATATATTTATAAATTATATATAATATGTATATATATATATATATATATATATAATATATGTGTGTGTGTGTGTGTGTGTGGGTGTGTGTATGTTGTGTGTGTGTATGTTTGTTTGTGTGCATATGGGATGTGTGTGCGGTGTGTGTGTGCGGTGTGGGTGTGTGAGTGTGGGTGTGGGTGAGGATATGTGTGTATGATTGTGTTTGTGTGTGTGTTGTGTGTGTGTGTGTGTTTGTTTACATTACAAGTTTAAGAATCTCACGAGAGCATTCATTCACTTCATCAACAGACTGCACAGATCCCAGAGACCTAAAATGGAAATAATGCAATAATGAAAATACAAGAACAATTATTGGGGGATTAAGTTATACGATCAAAAAGAATAGCCAAACTTACTGGGCCTATACTGACATCTAATGTCGGTATTTGAATTCATGATATATACTGCAAAGCCTTTTTAAATCTATCTATTGGAACTTGGAAAGAATATAATACTTATTAGATATTGGGTCATATTCAGACTAAGTGGACATTTAGCCGAAATTTCAATGTGGCGCTGTGCCTTTGAAAATGCAAATTAGGATCTGAAATCAACACAATGGCTTCTTTAATACAAACAATTATTTAGTCCAAACATTATGTGATCCAGTTTTCTTACGCTGAATAATTGAGCAAACAGGAATTTGCACGTATGGGACTATGGTGCTTTAAATGCCTCTTATTCCTTTAACTAATCACTTTTGTAAGTTTTTTTGCTTAAAGTAATTTTCAGGGACTACTCTAACATGGCATATAAATACAGGTAATTTAGATTTAGTTATTTACTTGAAATGTTGATTTTAAGGCACTGGTCGTGTCACTCACATTTTGGATGTCGTGTCACTCATGACACATAGAGGTGGACCATTTTCATAGAGAGGGAATGATTGATAAACATAATAAATGTCTGAGAGGTACACTATTCATACACATATACCCAGGGGGCAGGGGGGGCACTGTGACCCCCCAATTTTTCATCCACCCTAAAAGTGCCCCTTTTCCTGACTAAAAAGTGCCCCTTTTTTTAGCTATAATAAATGCCATTTTTATGATAAAAAGGGGCACTTTTATTACTAAAAGGGGCACTTTTTTGTATTTTAATACAAAAAAGTGCCCCTTGTTACTCCATATGTCTCTTAAAACCAAAAATTTCGGCTCGCGCTTTGCGCTCGCGGATACTAAATAGGGTCTATAATGCACATAAACTCCATTTTTAAGCTTATAATTTTCTACTCCCGCTTCGCGCTCGCTGATAATTGATAGGGTCTATAATGCACAATGAACTCCATAAGCTCATAATTTTCAACTCGCGCATCCGCGCTCGGCGATACTAAATAGGGTCTATAATGCACAATAAACTCCTTTTTAAGCTCATAATTTTCAACTCGAGCTTCGCGATCGCGGATATTTAATAGAATATAAATTAACTCAATTTTTTCGGCTAGTGCTTCGCGCTCGCAGATACTAAATAGATTACACAATGCACAATTAACTCAATTTTCAGCTCGCGCTTCGCGCTCGCGGATGCTAAATATGGTATATAATGAACCATTATCTCAAAATTTTCGGCTCGCGCTTCGCGCTCGCATACCTTTTGTTTATCATTGATAAGATACAAAGCCATTACAATTTTTAAAAGCACAAATTTAAAGGCAAATTTTCTGCGAACCCCTACTTATCTGAATACTTTTCTTATAAAGCCTCTAGTCTCAAGTGCCCCCTCTTTAGAAAAAGTGCCCCTTTTTCATCGTGACCCCCCACTTTCGAATTCGTTCCGCGCCTCTGCATATACCAGCACCTATGGTACCCTTAGAGATCTACCTGAGCACAAATCCAACCATAACCAATGATGGTCAGAAACCCATGTCTTTTTTCTGTCGTGTCACTCACGCACTGTTTTTTAATCATAATTTCCAAGACCAATTGTAAAATTCAATCTAAATGGTAATGACACATGCCACTCCTACATTATACATAATATGGTAGTCATGATCCATTCATAACTACAAGTGCAAAGATATGCGCCCTTCTATCAGTCCAAATGTCGTGTCACTCACGTTTGAATATGACCATTGACAAAATATGAATAACTTTATCAATAGAATAGAAAAGGACTAAATAAAGCATTTAAAAAAAAAAAAAAAAAAAAAAAAAAAAAAAATCGAATTTGTGTATGATAGTCCGTCTGTAAGCACTACGTAAACTTGCACAATAATATCTTTTCTGCAGTATCACTGTGTGTGCATTCCACTAAGCTAAACAATTTTTCAGAACATACAAGTACTGTTTTTCTCCAATATACATTAATAAGAAAGAACACTCTTACAACGAAATTAACCAAATTAATTAATTAGACATTATTATTATTATTATACTATTTTGAAATTCCTACTGCTTTAAAATGTTTGGAAGGAAATTCCAGAATTTGATTTCATTGTACATTTGACAAATTTTTTGAGTAACTGTTAGTAGATATTTAGCAGGAGTTTCTTATCCAATGAAATATCGATTAAAATAACTTCAGCATCTATCTTCATCTACACTTCCTGTGATTCCCAAATCCCCATGAAAGTCATCTTGAGAATGTAACGTAAAAAGCCAGCTGACTGCCAGCCATGAATGGGAGCCCAGCTTTCCAGTGTAAAACCAAGGTAAACAACATTAAAAAGAAAAGGAAAAAAAAAGGAAGAAAATGACGCGCTAGTGGGATTCCCTCGTTCCAATTAAGGACCGCCCACAAAGAGACCCTTTTCACATACAAAGCGCACACAGCACTACTTGACCGCGTGGTCGAGGGATAGATGAATTGACAGCATGGTTGCTGAGATCTATTATGTAATACGCCTATTTCTGATAACAAACAGTCAGTAAACACAAGGTACAAGTTCAAGACGATAATCGATGCATACATTGTGTGCAGACAAAGAAACCAAATTGAAAACACCTTAGCCTTATTACCATGCCCTGATATAGGGTGCCTGCCCCCCCCCCCCCCCTCTCCGCCTCATTAACTAACAATTCACTCCCCTTAAATTTGCTATTTTAAAAAGGGATAACATAGAAAAGTAGCTACAATTCCAGTTTCATAATCAATGAGCAGAATCATTTTGTCACACAGAGACCTGTATATTATACTAATATATAAGCTGATGAGAAACCCTAATATTCTGATCTTGTTACCCAACAAAATCACTTGATTTATAGGTTGCAGGATAAGACTTATGATATTGCTAGAAATTAATTAGTTAAGAAGACATATCGTATAATATATCCTAAAGAAAGGGAATACAACCAACCAATTGAAGACAGTAATCTTGAACAGTATTATTACGACATAAATCACTCTTCACCTATATATGATATAATACTATACTACTACTACTACTACTACTACTACTACTTCCACTTCAACACCACTAAAGTAATCAAATCGAACATAATTATTCATTACCACAATATAACAATAAATGCATATAAATATGTTATCAGGTAACCAAGTATCATCCTCACGTCATAACACACAACCGGATCGCATCAAATGATAAATACATCTTCATCATTCAACATCACTCTATCTTCCAAGCAACACGGATCTCTACGGGCCCTATAAGGTAGATGCGCCACTAAAATCGTCAAGTTAAATAATCCAAGTTCGCTGAAGAAAGGCAGAGGAGTTGCAAAATTCCAAAGATGATCTTACCTGCTACTACTGCAGTGGCCAGTATAAGGCATACCAGTAAGAAAATAGACTGCCTTCATGATGAAGGTATTCCGTGTTCTTCCTGAGCAAAAGAGAATTGAGGTTCTGCTTCAAGAAAGAAGCATCTCTCCTTATATGCAATTTCTTATTCTTTGCTTCACAAATTCGAGAAACAGGGTTCGAGTGCATGCTCTGATAAACCGAAGCTCTCTGTCCTTGAATCGATATCAAGACTCCCGCTCGCTCAGTCGTGTCCGATTGGAGGGTTTGTCGCCTTTATCTCCGTGTATGTAAATTAGCATAAAACTTTTTCAACCAATGCCGGCCTGTTGCTAGCATTTGGTTGCTATACAGGATAGTTGTGAATCGCAGACTTAGTTTGGAACTATTAATCATTGGGTAATTCTTCTTATGTATTATTTATTCAATTATGTCTTTGAATTATTTTTTGTATTCATATATTTACCTATATCATGTCTACGGCAATATGTAGGGTAATTGTTATATTTATAAAATTCTACATTACCCATGATATGAATTTGTTTTTGTTGACAATAAATTCAATTCAATTAGCATGATTAGTTTCTCTCTGAAGTAATAAACACTTAATTTACTAATTATTGTTATGGTTATTTATTAACTATGTATACGACATCATGTGTTTCGACATCATGTATACGACATCATGTGTTTCGTTGGTTCGGGCGGTCCGTTGAAGTATTTGACATAAAAACGGGACTGTTACTTGAGACTAATGTTCGTTTTTGGCGTTTATTTGTCCATTAGCATGATGGAGAGCTTTGAAAAACGTATTTGTTATTGCACAACCAAGAAGGTCTCATTATGAGATGGAGAAACCTCGTTTACAATCTTGTGAAGGCCGTTTTTTATATTCTTTGGATCTTTCTGGAATTACTATAACCAATTTCGACATGTCATTCAGCTATCATTCAAATATTTATATGCAAGGTGACGGGGATTTCTTCTTCTCTTTCTTCTTCTTCTTCTTCTTCTTCTTCCCTTCTTCCTCTTCTTCTTCTTTCCTTCTCTTTGTTAATCTTCTTCTCGATCTCTACAGTATTTATCTTCTTTTTTTTTCCAAGAAAATATTGTTACATGAATTCCTTGAAGTTACTCAATATTAGGTCAGATATAGTTCAATATCTCCGTGTCATCTCCTGTATACCAATCGATCCAGTTTTTATAGCAAAATTATTGTCTCAATAATATAAAGAAGTATACCATTGAACGCATGTAAGTCAACGTGAAGGCGAGACTTTACTTGTCCGACTTGACTTAGCTAATCCCATGATAAGCTTCGAACTTTCTTTGTTCATTATAATCCCTTATTAGCATGCCTTCAGAAGAAGTCACACTATTTAGTGAAGGGCAATTGCCCTAGTATGGAGACATAACATTTTTAAGTTTCATGGTCTTATGTATAAACTACACTGTTAAAAATACAGAAAAGCTCTTGCAGCGGGGCTTCAAGATCTTACTGCACAAAATTACAGAAAATTGGTATTATGGGGTATGAAAGTTTAAAAATTTCCTGTAATAAAAGACCTTTCCTTGTTTAAAACAGACCTGTTAAATTGCCGAAAATATTGTAATTTTAATATGCATTTTACTGAAAACTGTGTTAACAATAATTGAACAGTAAGATTACAGGTGTTCTTGTAGCCCTGCTGCAAAAATACAGAATCATTCTATATATCCGGGATATTTTCTGCAATTTAACAGAACAGGTCTGTTTTTATTACACGAAATTTGTACAATTTCATACCCATGCATGTACCAATTTTACTGCAAATTGTGCAGTAAAATTACAGGTGTTCTGGAAGCCCTGCTGTAAAAACTTTTCTGGGATTATTTTAGGAGAAATTTTCTAACAGTGTATATGGTCAGATGGTGTCGCTTCTTGGTTAGGCCTATAGAGACAGTTTTCAAAGAATAAATTGAGGTATTATAGTTACTCGTGGGTTCTTGTAAATCGAGAGATATTGATTATGAAATATTATGTATCAAGTATACTGCTTGCTTCTACCCGCGAAATATAATAAAGCTTATGAAATTTACCTGAAGTGTTTTTCATTTTAGCTTCTTCTGCATCAGGTGTATAGAGGCCACGTGGAAATCACATGTGGACGGCCCGTCTATATCTCGTTTCTTATCTTTATTTGCACATTACTAGAGCTAGTGTGGTATATCATTATTGGTAGTTTTGAACATTACAACTGTAAAAAATATTTATATTTTTACAGCAAATCTGCTGTCAGCAGAGTCGCCATAAAAAAAAAAAATGTATTTTAAAAAACAGTTTTGTTGTAAATTTCTCCTGCAAAGAATTACGTGAGAAATACATCAGGAGTAACAAATTTGTTCCGTTTTTACCTATTGGTAAAAATATGTAAGCTACATAATCTCTGAATTTTTTCCCCCATCTCTTTCATAAATTCCTAGAGGAGAAATTTACACAAAACGGTTTTTTAATTACATTTTTGTATGGCGACTCTGCTGACATCACTTTGCTGTATGTTATATATTTATTCTTATTTTTTATTTTTATTTTTATTTACAGTGTAGTGTAATTTCGTAGGCGTCTGTGACAATTAATATTTTCTAGTTTTTAGAAAAATATGAAAATAAGAAGAAATATGGAAGAGGATAGAATTTGGTACTCGAAAGTAGAAAAAAAAAGGTTTCTCACCCTTTTTCTGTTTTGTTTTAACGTTTTTTCTTTAGAATATAGGCGGGGGAATAGTATGAAATTCCTGAAATATGAAATAAATGACTTGTATACATTTTTTTGCATCTCAGAAAACTACTGATACAAGTAGAAACAATTGTATTCGTTCCAACATCTAAATATACCGACTAAAGTCAAAAAATCAAAAGACAAAAATTGTAATCTTTTTTGTTTAAATAAAAGCCTAGTACTATAAATTATGTTTCAGCATGGAAATGTGAAGAAAAACTAACCAGGATTTATATTCGATCGGAGCCATTGAAACGGAATCTGGGTCCATCTGGAACATGTAGGCCTACGCTTTTTCCGGTCAATTTGACCCGGAGAGATAGTCCTTTATTGACCCCGAAACCAGGTCGATCGGAAACTTTGACACAGAATTTGGGTCCATCGGATCAAATTGACTGGGAAAGTGTATGGCCCGATGTCCGGGTCACGAATGATTCAGAATGGATCAATTTGACTCTTCATGTCTTTTTTTTTTTTTTTTAGAGTTTGTTTCCAATCTAATTTTGAATGAAGGATGTATACTTTGCATTTTAAGTGTATAAAAAAAAAAAAAAAAAAAAATTAAATAAATGCTTATTGTTTACACTGTAAACAAAACATGATGTCCTATTGGGACACCATTAGTTTGTACCTACCATGTAATATCTACTTGAATTCCACAAGTTTTATTATATGATTTATGACAAGAAGATTGTTCTGATAAACCATGTATCATCTTCATAATTTTGTCCAGGATCCAGGATAATCCAGGATTTCAGGATAGGGGGGGGGGGGGTGCCGCCGAAATTCTCAAATGTTAATATGTACAGTCAATGAGTGGTTTTCAAATTATGGGGGGGGGGGGGGCGTCCCCTGTGCCCCCGCCTGGATCCGCCACTGCAAATAAATCTACAAATTGTAGATGCGTATGAAATTTGCTTAAAAGCCCGAAACTTACATCGAATTTTGTTTTGAATTTTTGATTTATTTTCAAACTAGAACTGTTTCGTTCTTATTTAGGCCCAATGTACTAGGAGTAGAACTTAACAGATCACACACGCTGGTAGAGAAAATCAATCATTGTGTTGTCATTACGACACCATAGACAGTCAAGTTCATTATTATGGTGCTGATAAGCCGCTTCCACCATGATATGCTTTTACTAAAGGTGGTATCTCACTTCGCGGAAACTACTTTGAGACGGTTTTGAAACTTGTCGCGGAGACGTCACGGAGACGTCTCCGAGACTCCTCAGTCCCCGCGGAGTATCATGAGTCGCGGAAACTACTTTTATACGGTCCTTTGAAATTGCTTTGAGACGGTTTTTGAAAATTGTCGCGGAGACGTCGCGGAGACATCTCTGAGACGTCTCCGCGATGGAATAAAGTATCGGAGACGTCTGTAATACTTTTTATCCGTCGCGGAGACGTCTCTGAGACTTTTCCGCGACATCTCCGCGACAATTTTCAAAACTGTCTCAGAGTAGTCCCAAATCCGTCTCCGAAAATGAGGGGACGTCTCCGAGATGTCTCCGCGACAAATCTTCACCAAGTGACAAATCTTCCGCAAGTCATGGGGAGGTCTCGGAACGTCTCAGAGACGTCTCCGCGACAAGTAGTCCAAAATCCGTCTCAAAGTAGTTTCTGTGATTCCCGCGACCACGGGCGTAGACACGCATTCCTTTCTTTTGTAAGTGGGGAGGATGAAGTATTCATAATCTCTAGAGCGGGACGCAATTCTTTTGTTAGTGGGGGATGCGCTACGCCAGTGCCCGCGACTCATAAAACTTCGCGGTAACTCTCCGCAACCAGTTTCAAAACGGTCTCCAAGACGTTTCCAAACCGTCTCAAAGTAGTCCCAAATCCGTCAACAAAACCGTCTCCGCGAAGTGAGATACCACCATAAGCTTTTACGACGGCAGAGATTTTTAAGAAAACAATCCCTTTTCTGACGCCTGGGGGCACGTCAGGTGTGTGATGTAAACTTCGAACGATGACATGATAAGATTATGATTGATATGTATACCTCGATAAATAACGTGGTTGGGTTGCTCTCATTAAAACTTTCAATATTTTGAAAACAAACGATTGAAAAAATATCCGAACCATTGGTCCACGGGTACGTCTATAGCTGCAGATGTTGACGTAATGATTAAATATGATACATTATTATATTAAAACATTCAACCAAGCAACAACAAACAAGTGAGATTCACAAAAACAAATTATTTACACTATATTAAAAATATATATCGTGGTTGCATAATGAAGAGTTTCATGATTCTAAATGGGACTAAACCAAAGTTTATTTTTGAAAAACGGTAAATAAATATGTGCACTTAGCACAATAAATTAAAATGCACTATATCGCATTATTATTATTGTTTTATTTCTAAATATATTTGGGTGTTATTAAAATGTAGGCCTGTGTTTCATTTCAAAAGGGACTACAGCCAAAAAAAAAATTATTCCAAAATTGATTAAGGGGATTCTGAATTTCTGAATGTTACCAGATTCCCATAGGAATTTTAGTATCCACGCATACTGCAAATACTGGTATAGTATCTCGAAATTAAAGTTTAAACGAATTTGATTAATTTTTAACATGTTTAGTGAAGTTCCTTTTGGAATGAAACATATATTTGAGCCGGCTGAAAATGACAATTTTGGTGAGGAAAAAACTTCGATATTCAAAATTTTCACTCGACTACGATTTTAATAATAATTTTATAACCTTCACAATACCTTTTATAAACACATTCAAAAGTCCAATTAAGCCTAAAATTATGTTATATGGGGGAAAATTTGGTCAAAAAATTTAGAAATAAGAAATAAGATTAAGAAATAAGAAATAAGATTAAGAATAAGAAAAAATAAGAAATAAGAAATAAAATTAAGAAATAAGATTCACGACAAATTAGTAATTTCCTCAAAAGGTTCCATGGTTGATTCAATTGAACCTCCTAATATATTCTGACTATCCATGGACAAAATAATGATCCGCCATTGGTGGAACTTCTCTGGGTATTTAAATAATATGAACATAGCCTCCATATCAAGGTTTATTAGACCTTTCTTCGTCATTTTAATCATCATAAATTTGCTGAGTTACAAATTAACAACATAGGTTCGACCCTTCGATTGGCTTTGCACTTAAAGCTGGGGTATAGAGTTGGTAAAGCTAAAATATAAACTGTCAAAGTTAGAACGTATTGTGAGAATAAAGCATATTATAACTTGATACATGAGATGCAGCGGCCATCCCAGGGGCGGATCTAGCTTTTTGCTAAGAGGGGGGGGGGGGGGTTACACGGAGTGAAAATTTGTAGCCAGGCACTGCGATGGAGCGGAGCGACCAATCCCGAGGGCGCGAAGGTGTGGAAGGGGGGGGGGAGGTATCCCACCTTCCACGGTAGGGAACTTTTTCAATTTGACATTTGAAATACTTTAGTCATCAATTCTACAATTCTGGTCTAAGAATGCAGGCGCGTATCCAGGATTCGGCACCCGGGGGGGGGGGGGGCCGATGTGATTATAATTTTGGCGCCCCCAGTGATTTTGAGGTAAACAAGAGGTGGGTTTTTTTTTTATCTATACACACAAAGAAGGGACATAACTAAGGGCCGACGGATTTGGGGGGTTGCTCCGAATTTCCTCAGCAAATATACAATTCCATGCGAACACGCAGGGGGAGCGGAAAATTTTGAGGTAAGCGACAAGTGTATTTTGTATTATTTTATGCATACATACAAAGAAGGGCCAATTTTGGGGGTTGCGCCGAATTTCCTCAGCAAATATACAAAGCGAGCGCGAAGCGCGAGAGGAAAATTTTGAGGTTAAATGAACAAAATCTTGCATAATAAAAATAGTAAATACTGAATTGATTTGTAAAGAAATTATAAACAACACCCCGTAGGACCATTCTTGGTCACGTGTGTGACCGAAATTATGCAAAATCTTGACTTTAATTGGCTTTAACTCTAACAATGTTAAAGATATACTGATTTAATGTTTATATTATGCTAACATATTTTGTTGTCTATCATTTGGAAATATTTTTTGATATTTACAATATGCAGGTTCAAGGTCAGAGGACAAAAGAAGTGGGTCACGTGTGTGACTTCACAGAACGGCATGATTTTGAAAGTTCAATTTCATTTTGAAATTCCTGTGAGTTTTAAAATGATGAAATGTTCTTATTGCTGTGAGATATACATTATGGACCTGCTAACCATAAAATACCACTGGATAGGAGTCATCTCTGAATTTTTTTTAAATCTATTATTTTATATCGTTATGTCGGGTCACGTGTGTGACATTTTAGTGGGTCACGTGTGTGACCTATGGCAAATTGTACAGAAAAATGAATATATTATGTATTATGCAATAAATATACATTTTGAGCAATTACTATATTCACTGTGTTAAAACTTTTATGAACTCAACCCTAATCAGCCACTGGGGTGTTTTAGTAGTTGTCAAGACTGGGGGTGGGGCGGGGAGGGAGTGGGGCCATGATGCCCCCTATAAGATCTCGGCTGTTGATCGCGCGACCGCGCTGAAAATTTGCACGATGGTAGTGTGCGATGTAAACTACAAGAAAGCACTGTTGATTTTCCCGAAATAATATTTATTTATTTTATATGAATTAATTATGCTAATTTATGCATTGCATGAAGTCATAATTTTTGTTCTAATTGACAAACTAAAGCTTCTGGAATGCAAATTTTTTGTTTGCATAATCCTTATATGATTCCTAACAATTGTATTTGAAAAAAATTTGGTATCGAAATAAATTCCTTATGTATTTCATTGTTTTATGAATTTCTTATGTATTTCTTTGTTTTTTCCACCTTTTGTTTGTCTTTGTTTTTTTCGCAAAAATTATTGCAGAACCATTTTGGAGCATAATAATGCTAAAATAAATTAATTTCAGCCAATGAAAATAAAAATAATCAGACCTTTATGACCGCCCCACCCAGCGGGTCACGTGTGTGACCAATTTGTTTGCTAATTAATAATCAAATTAAAACTTGTCATATAGATTCCTATTTGGTGAGGTGCAAGGTACATTAAATCTAGCTTTGGAGAAAAAATAATAATAATACCAGAGCCACGGTTAAGGCGGGGCATAAACTTGTTGTGTTTTCTGGTCACGTGTGTGACATTTGAGGGCAATTAATTTTTCAGGGTTGATTATCTTAATACAGTCAGTTTAACAACATTATTTTCGGGGTAAGATTAAAAGGAATAGAGGTAAATAATAATATAATGACAGTAATCCAAGTAAGGAAGTCAGCATATCCATTCCAGCCAGGATTAAAAAATGATATTTTATGTACCGTTTTTCCATCTAATTATCATTTATGTTTATAATTTATGCAAATAAGCATGAACAATGGCAAAAATCATGAAAAAAACATTAGTTCATGAAACTTCAGACATTGCTCTATTTGAATATGCAGCTTAAAATCAAAAAGCAAAAATTTTGTCCCAAAAGGTTCACTTTTCAAAGAATGGCCCTGTACCAAAGGTCTTTGTGCCAACTTTTTATTTCCTCTAAGCCTATAACGCTTATTTGATTCTAAGCGAGCGCGAAGCGCGAGCTAAAAAAAAAGAAGAAAGAAGCAATTTAGGGGCCTGAATCCGATTTCATATCCACAAAGGGGTTATTCCGCAAAATATACCGAGAGCTGCATACACCTCTAATAGATAACGGTAATTTTAGACCATTTATTTGATGTTAAAGATTTTATTCACTCTGCAAATATTATTATATTAAAAATACAGTTATGAATACAATTAACATAAACATATAGACTAATAGAAATAGAGCTCTAGGAAGAAAAAACAAATAATTTTCCTGGAAATAAAATAAAGTATATCGCATAAAATATGAATAAAAATATAATAGATACAGAAACAATTCATCTGGATTTAATAATAATCATAATACTACTTCTAATAATGATAATAATATGCGAGCGTGAAACGCGAGCGAAATTTTTTGAGCTCCATGGTCGAAAAAGGAGTGTGCAAAGCCTATTTCAGCTTTAAAAAAAATTACATATCACCCGTGAAAAGTGGGGGGATGATTGTACATGCATCCCCACCTGAAAGTCACTGAACCATGACGAAGCCCAAACTTTCTTCTAGTTTCATGATTTTCTTGTATCTTGTGCCCCCATTTTTATGAAATAAATCAAAAGTACTCCCGAAAAGATTGTTATATTCAATCAAAGTAAGAATTTGAATTTAGTCGTACGTGAGAAAAGGACTTTTCCAGTCTCACGTGCTCACCGAAGCATGAATTTGTAAATAAATGCCATAGGATCATTAACACGAGCCCAAAGAAATATTAAAACCCAAATATGTTATTGAGATGTTTACTAGTGCATAAAATTAGTACAATGACTCTTCGTAATTCTAAAATGGCCTATTTTTTGGTTGATTGATGGGTTCGTTTCAACGTAAATGAATGGATATTGGTTACATACACTTCCACAACAGGAATCCATCATATTTGATCGAAGGCAAAGAAGTAAAAATGGCAATTCGGCAATTGTTGCTGCATGCTCACTCAACCGTGAATATGACGCAAATTTCTTTTCCGTATATTGGGAAGCACGTTTTGCATACATTCTGACGTGTAAAATGTTTAAAATCTGAAAATGGGTCCGTTATCATTGAATCAAAGTTGCCATATTAGGCTTGTGAACTTCAAAAAATGACTTTTTTGTATTCAACCATTGCTCACTGAAGCGTGACTGCATGGTTTTTCCTAAAATTCGTTCCCATTGTAGTTAATTAAATTCCCTACATGGACATATAATTAGATTTTTTTAATGCCTCCTGGTTAAAAAATTATTGATATCTGAAATAGGGGGAACTTCCTTTTTGTGTTGTGTTTATAAATATATATATATATATATATATATATATATATATATATATAATACCGAGTGAGTCAAAAAAAAACTTTCACCCTTGAAAAATGTCAATAAAAAGAAAACCAAATTATAAACCCCAAATTATTTTACATATTCTGAAAGAGTAATTTCTACCACATCTTTTGGTACCATTTTTGTGTGGTATGTCTTTACGCTTGGATGAACACACGCATTGTTTGTGAACATGTCAATTTCGAATTGTGCAGAATTGGAGTAAAATCAAAACAACAAAAAGCTAGAAAAAAGCAACTTCATCCTGATTAAAATAGCATAACTTTTCAACGAAAATGTCTTCCGCTTAATAACTTGGCAGGGGTATTGTTTTATATATTGACTGTATTTTGTATGAAAATGAGATAGATCTGTAGAGTCAGGCATGAGTTAGCACACGTCAAAGACAAGATAATCACTTTTCAGAAGTATTAAGAGGCCTTTTTGGTCTGTCAGTGGCAATTTACTCTTTAATGTGTATTCATTCGTGCATTACTTCAGAGTCAATCTAATTTTCATACAAAATGTAGTCAATATGTGTACAACACCCCTGCCACGTTATTAAGCGAGAGACTTTTTCGTTAAAGTATGCTATTTTAATCAGGATGAAGTTGCTTTTAACTAGCTTTTTGTTGTTCTGATTTTACTCCCATCTGGCACAATTCGAAATTGACATGTTCGCAAACAATGCGTCGTGTTCATCCAAGCGTTAAGACATACCACACAAAAATAGTACCAGAAGATGCGGGAGGAGTTACTCTTTCAGAATATATAAAATAATTTTGGTTTATAAATTGATTTTCTTTTTATTGACATTTTTCTAGGTGTAAAGTTCTTTTTGACTCACTCGGTATATACAGTGCGTCCCAGAAAAAACGAAACCGAGATTAATCGATGTTTTATCATAACCTAATCTTAATTAAAAAATCATAAATGACATATCAATTTAAAGCTTAAGTCTCCTCTTTCATTTGACAAAATCTAAATGACCAATATGTCACACATGAGTGAGTCAGAACAATTTGAAGAGAGGAAACCAAAAAGCCGTTTGGAGGGCGGTATCTGACATTTTCTTTAAAATCTACATATTTGAAAAGTCCATTTCCTGCTCTTTCATATGACACCACAACCAATAAAAATGCCTCAGACATAAGAAAGTTATGTTCATTTGAAATAGTGCCTGCATTTCAATAATTTCATTGAAGACATTCATTTTTAGCTAGCTTTATTAACATTGACTTACCAGTTCTTTTCATTGGCAATCACCAATGCATGAATTCTTTTGTAACCTCTGCCTAGTGCTAGGACGGGCGACAGTCAAACAACTTTGTTGAATGAAATTATTGATATGCAAGTATTATTTCAATGATCATAACTTTCATATTCATAAACCCAGACGACCCTCAATCAACAAGGCTGTGATTGGTTAAGTACTACATCCCTAGTGATGGCTAAGCAACAGCTCTGTGGGTACCGCCTTTACGCAGTTAAGAGCCGATGAAACGCGGTGAACGATTTCACTACGCGCCATGTATGCGCTAGATTTTGAAGCTCGCATTCATTCTCAACTTAAAACTGGAGATACAAGACTTTTGGCCTGGTTCTCATTTGTTGAATAGGGCTGTTTATGGCAAGACATTGGGGCTTGTTCCAGTCGGTCAATTAGCATAATGTTCCGGTTACTTAAATAGGGCTGTTTTGGTTGGATGGTTGGGCTTGCTTGGTTGGTTTGTTTTGGCTTGTTCTGGTTGCTTGGTTGGGCTTGTTCTATTCAGTTAGATAAGCTTGTTTTGCTGGTTGGTTGGGCTTGTTTTGGTAGGTTGGTTGGGCTTGTTCTGGTTGGTTGGTTGGTTGGGCTTGTTCCGGTTGGTTGATGGGATTTTTAATGATATCGGTTATAATTTCAACAAGAGGGGGACGGACTGTATACTTGGGTCAAGAAAGCATTGGGAGGGGAACCCAAGTTCTGAGTCTTCTGTCTTGGAACTCCGGCTGGATGTTTTCCTCCCGGCAGGTCACATGACAAGGTTCCACTCCAGAAATTCACGTTCAGGTCTTAAAGCTTCTCCCCTCCTTATTTAGGACACCTTCTATTAAACAGATGATAATTGAAAAAAAGAAATGTTTATATACAATGTTCAGAGATGGAAATTGAACAAACTTGAATTGAATGATAAACATGATAAATTTATAGGGGAACCGGATTCTAGGAAACACCTGTCCTCAGATCCCGGTTGGATATCTTCCTTCAGGAAGTCACGTGACCCGCATTCCCCCTTTCCATTGGGCATCCTTCAAGGAGGCTCTTGTTGCTTCATTTTGACTTGATAAATATTGCAGACAAACTGATTACCAGTACATGTTGTAAATGATGTTTTGATCTGGGAATATCCCCCTAGTCTCGCTTTTCAATTCCATTATACCAGAGAACAAGATTGGCTTTAACCATTTAGGTTTTTATCCAAATAAAGATGAACACAACTTGAGAATTTCATCTTTTAACTTACATGTTTTATTTTTGTTTTGACAAGAATTAATAATATTCTGTACAATACAAAAAGATACAAAACGAATTGCCTAACATTCTCTGTACAATTTAAATCCAATGATACAAAATTATTTATTTTACACTTGCGTAATTTGGCATGGATATTTATTGATTTTGGCACCATATATATTAATTGGTTGAAATATTTCTAAAAAAGACTAACAGTGACATTGCTAAGTAACATATAAAATATTCCTTTCCTAGACATAACAAGTCGATTGAACAGAATAGATCTTGCTGACTCAAAACCATCAAATAAATCACTGGCTTTGTTTTCATTGTCGTAGTTGTTGTTTTGCTTCTTTCTTTTTTTTTCTTCTTTTTTTGTTCCTTACCGTTGATATCAAATGCTTGTAATTTACTTAATTCTAAGAGCCTTCAAAGGAATTGTCCGTTTCTTGAGACTTATTGGTGGTTGAGAGCTGGGTCATTATGAAACTAGCTACATGATTTCTTTGATATGAGTGCTCTTATAAAATCATTCATTATGAAACTAGCTACATGAAATCTTTGATATGAGTGCTCTTATCAAATCGTTTCTATTCAAAGTCTTGGACATGGATTCCACAATTGAAATAAGACTACACGGATTCAAAACAAAACATTTACATTTGTACTATTTTCTTTACAAACTTCAAAAAGCCATTTAATACAAAGATATTCACAATCATATCTAATTTACAATATAACTTATCTAATGATAAAGATTACAGGGGGAAAAAATGCCCACCTCAGATGTTATTTTTGTCAATTTTGTTGTTGTTGTTGTTGTTGTTTTTTTTTTTTTTGGGGGGGGGGCTTACATTGGACAAATATTACATGAAATTACACATAAAACTCAAGTTGATCATGTATCTTCATGATAATAATTTATAAAATGGTAGTTTGACAGTGCATAGTTTAACAATAGGACAAATGATTTAGCATCACTACTATGAACTTTTTAAAAAGAGAATGTTTGTACAGAAAATGTAATAAATAATTAATACAATCAACAGCAAATACATAACTACCTGGACATTTAGTCCAAATAAAGGGTAACCATTCATTTCTCACAGTAAGTATTCAATTTCCATGAGAAATTATTGCAAAATACAACAATGAAATAATCAAGGCATTTAAAAAATAGACATACAGAATTCCCAAAATCTTAGATATGTAAAGGAGTCATTTTGGCAAATGAAAATTACAGTCTAAATATCTGCTGTCTATAGTCTAGTTAACATTAATGGAGCGTAAGTTTCTTCTATACAAATGAGGATGAATATTTAATAATTATAATAATTAATAATACATGAGATTTCATAAGTGCCAGTATTCATTTTGAACATGAACATTTAAAACCTTCTTTACAATAATCAATCTAGCAATATTTGAAATCCGTATTTTACAGATTGATTATTGTTCTCTTTTACATCTGGTAAAAATATCAGAAAACCAATAATAAAACACAATAAATATGTGGATATTATTACCTGTTTAAAGTATACCATAAGTCATACTTTACATCATATAAAGTTGCATGCAGATTTTTTCAACCATATGGTGTGATTGCCTGTATTCATATTCAAAATTTCAGTTTTGTTCTTTTTGAAAGGAAAGTGAGTGTTTAACATCAATCCAATTATATATCCTATTCACGATAAGACAATAGCCTTGATTTAATAAACTTTAGAAATCGTGTTCATTCGTGCATAAATGATATGGTCAATTAAGAAAGATTATGCCATTTTATACCTTTCTGTGATCACTGAAGTATAACTTGCAATGTTTCGGTGGTCATGACTTTGTCATTTAATTTTTGCTACATGAAATGATACATATTTCTTGATATTTCGGTCAATTTTGTTCATTTTGAGACTAATTGATATTGAGATATTGTGTACAACCCATGTACAATTAAATGTGGAAGTTTCACCTGAAATCTATATGGTAAAGAAATGTTTCTAAAATTAGTAATGCCCACTGAAATACTATGAATTGTAGATCAAATTAAAGCATATTGTGTACTCAATCAAAACCTGAATGACCAAGCCAGAATCATTGAGGCATGGCAATTATGCTTCAGTGATCACAGTAAGGTATGAAAATGACATTAATTTTCTTGATTGACCATATCTGTCCATGCATGAATGGACATAATTCCTAATGTTGATCGAATTAAAGGCTATTGTCTTTCCTCCTTTTTTGATATATATAATTTGTTCAATTCCATTAAGAAAAAACCACATTTTTAGAAGAATATATGTACTCATTATATCATGAGGTTGAATACTTCTGCATGCAACTGTACATCTACATTCTTGTACCACACTGTTTTCAATTTCTTGCTGCATGACATTTACCATATAAAATATCCTTCAAGAAAATCATCTGCTCTCTTTATAATGAGCATGGATTCAATAAATATAGTTTTAATGCTCAAGGCCCTGTGATTTTCTGGTCCAAATTTCAAACACTCATACGTGCAAACATTTGTTCAGTGTCTTCTGGGTAACAAAGTAAGTGACTAAGTCTCTAGCAACTCAGTTTAACAGGAGTGTACTGTAGTATTGTCAATTAAAGCACACTTACCAAGAATAAAGGGCTAATATGAATACTTTAACAAATAATACACATGTAACAAAAAACTTGTACAATATTAAGTAGATCAAAGTTCAGTTCAGCCTCTAATACAAGTACATGTCCAATTGGTGAGAATAAATGAGATATTGACTCAGCAATTGCACAATTGTCATTATACACTCAGTAAATATACTAACACATTGTATTTGTCACATACCAAATGTCATTGAGGGAGATTTTGACAAGGCCTCAAAATGTTCTTTACTGTTACAATAGAAAGCAGTAGTAAGGTGCCCCAAACATGCCACTGGATTTTCTTGGTATGTGCCTTCCACACACTTAAAATTGTATCTAGAAGATACAATAAAGCCAGAGCAAAATGACAAATGCTTTTTATTTGAGCAACAATAGGACTATATTACAGTATTAAGTCCTATGCGGACTTGCTAATACAGAGGCTTGCTATAGAGGCTTAATTCTGAAACCATCCTGTTGTGTTGGTTGATTGGTTGACTGGGTTTTTGACAAATGTACAGGTACATGTCATGTGTCAATCAGATATGATTATTCACTTCTGGGACCAACCTTTAGCATCAGCATCCAACATGATTTGACCTGAGTCCAATCCTCGGTCAGTTCATAGGCAAATGTAGAGATTTTCAAGACAGTGAATGTCACTGCTCACTGTATTCCTGTTATGACGCACTAAAATGTAAAGTCTGACTATAACAATGTACCAACTGAGATTTCGCGTCTTTTACCCATTCTCTACTGAATTATACCTTTCTCAGAATTATACAGGAACCGGGGGGGGGGGTGACCATGAACAGCTGAAATCAATCCTCAGTATGGACATTTGAAGATATATCATGGCTATTGATCCTAAAATTTATTTTATCCCGGTGGGATTGATATTAGCTGGTAGTGAAAACACCCCTTGTTGCAGAAACCCAATTGGTTAATATACATGTATATGTACATAAATATGTGCCATGGTCACAACTGGTGCACCTCTATACTGCAGAGTACATAAAAGTATTTTTCAGCAAGCACGGCATGCAGGTATTTTTTTTTTTTCAAAAACCTTTCCTACAGCATATGTGCCCCTACATGGCATGCCGTTCCCTGTAGCTTAAGATCAGTTGAGACCACCCACATTACCTGTATGTAGCAGCATTGAAACCCAGTTTGGGGCAATATAGAAAAACCTGGTCACAACGAGACCAACGAGATCAAAGTCCAAACTGACACCAGGCCCCATAACAAAATGGTTTAGTGATCAATTAGAAATATGAAAGAAACAATCATTCTAATTGATTATTGGTCATTTGAACAAAAAAAGTGCATGCAATTGCAAGCAATTGATTGAAAACTTTTGTGTTAGGAGCCCAGACCAACTGAATTATTTAAATCACAGCAGATGGCAAGTAATTGGTCAGTTTGGAGACAGTCTCAATGGTGTGTGCCATGGTTCCTGGTTGATATTGAGTTTAGCACTTTGCATTCTCTGTATCATTTAGTCTCCTGCAAGAGAGATGCATAGATCGCACCTATCCAGACCATTAAGAGTGATGAAAGTGATTATTGTTGTAATTTTTGCTCAATTGCATTTTTATATTCGGTCTTGATCAGGTGACCAAAGGGATGAGATGCATATGCGGTAGCTTTCAGTCAAACCATCCAAGTTAGAGTCCAACCAGAACAGACCTCCCCAATATCTACATTAATGGGATTGGCAAGTTAGTGGTTGGTCTGATGGGGTCTGACAAAGTGATCAAGGGGTAATATCAGAATCCGAAATCTGCATACTCAGTTATCCTCTACACCCTAGGCTGGATTATTTGACCATGGACACCAGACATACCGAAAGATTAAATACTGTTCTTGGCAAGTTAGTGTTTTGTCTGCAGCTACTCTGTGTCAAGGAGTCATGTAGATGATATCAATTGATGCATTTAGAGGAATACCAGAAGTCTGCATACTCCGTACCATGTAATCCTCTACACACCAAGCTAAACTCCTTGACCAGGATCGCACTTGTCTCTTGTTGCCACGATGCCTGCATTGAAATACAATAAGAAACATGTCTTTTAGTTGATCGATCAAAGGTGAGAATTTTGGGCAAAGTTCTTTATAGGTCAGTTTAAAATTCATTTTGTGTGTGTGTGTGTGGTGTTTCTGGAGGAGGGCATGAACACAAATTTGGATTCAAAATATTAAGTGATGAAAGATCTACATGTATCTGTATACATGTAGATCTTTCATCATATAATATTGATTTTGACAAAGTCTAGATAACATGTCCCTAATTTAACTTTAACTTTTTGTAAAATATAAATAATAAAAATATACAAGCAAAATAAATTAAAACAATAAATACTTGTAATTCTGCTTTCACACTCACAGGTTCATTTCAAATATCTCCCCAAAGTACAATGACTCTTACAAAGCTTGTATTTGAAACTACATCACACCTTGAAAATGTAGTAGACATGCATACCAAATGCACAAAGAGAGGAAGTGTATTCAGGTATTACATTTTACAAAATTGTTTTCTCAAATGTTGTATTTCCTTGAAAAACAAAAGCAATCATGAAATAGTACAGTGAACTCTTCACATGTCCAGGAAAGTGATTTAACATAAAATGAAACATAATTAATGAAGGATACAGTTGCCATGTTAATAAAGGAAGCTTAAATTGGTCTATTCTTAATTTGTACATAATTGTCAATAATGAAGCACGACCAAAAAAAAAAAAAAAACAAAAAAAATTCTCCAAGACTGTCTTTTGAGTAATTTTATTTCTGGGTTTGAGGGTAAAAACCGTTTACACCTCCCAATCTCAAATAATACACAACAGAACAACATGTAACTCTTCATTAAAGGCACAATTATATACTGGAAGCTGTAAAGTCCCTAGCTTCATAAACCTTACACCTGCTGCATATCAACTACTGTTGAATGGCTACCCTGGTGAAATATAAATAAATAAATAAATAATAAATAAAGATTGAATACATGACATTTGCTTCAGCAGCGATTGCTCTGCAGTCAATCCGTATCATTAATCAAAAGGCTAAATTTCACGCCCTGAACAAAAAACACTATACCTAACCATAACATTGACATTATTGCAGGACAGAACACTTGTTGCCAAAGTAAAATGTCAGTGTATCATGAATGTTATGGTGGTATCTCACATCGCGGGAGACATCTTTGCAACTCGGACACTACGAGACAGCTCCCATACCCTTTCCAGTCGCAGAGACGTCGATGAGACGTCTCCGCGACAAGTTTACAAAACTATCTATAACCCCGTCTCAAATTCATCCTCATGACAAATGAGATACCACTTGAACTTCTTGAAAATCAGAGTATTGTAACCATCAAATAAAAGTATATTACAGCTTTGGTAATAAATTGTTAGACTAAAGCCCGAGTCTGTTTCCCAATATGTACATTGTATGTAGAAGTTAACACCCATGAGGTTTATTGAAGATATACAGTCTGTGTAAAAAAAAAATGGTACAGTCGGAAAAAAAATATTTAGGTGTGAAATATTTTCAAATAATCATGTGCATGGGGTACCGAAATTAAAGCCAAAGGTTTTTCCTTGCTGATGGAGCTTTGTTCTGTATAATTTGCTTTTGTTAAACAAAAGTTATGCTAAAATTTTGTCCGACGCCAGGAACAAATCGAAATTGAGCACTTCATGGCCATTATGCGAAACCTATACACAAGGCATGGGACGGCGTGCGAAAAATGGATTTCTCGTGATTGTAGAAAACTAGTCATATTTCAAAAACTACAATACCAAATTTGATGAAAA
Organism: Paracentrotus lividus; assembly: GCA_940671915.1. Taxonomy (NCBI): domain Eukaryota; kingdom Metazoa; phylum Echinodermata; class Echinoidea; order Camarodonta; family Echinidae; genus Paracentrotus; species Paracentrotus lividus. The sequence goes on from CALNVZ010001721.1 coordinate 3,313,909, forward strand.
AAAATTTGCAGGTGAAAGTCTGATCTTCCTGCTTTATGAAAATACCAAAATAGCAGGCTGTGATTAATCTTCTTACTATAAAAAAATGTTTTCCATTGTACCATTTTATTTGACAGCAGACTGTATAGTATGTGATTGTGAATGTGGATTGTCAGATTTTTGTTGAGATGTTTTGAAACAGATATAGTGGGGGGGGGGTTAGAGTGCCTATGAGATATCATATTCTTCATTTTATCAAAATTATTAAAAGAAAAAAAAACCGCATTCTATTCCCACTAACTCACTGCCATTAGATAATTGGACCTGAGAAGAAACCAGTAATTTTTAAATTATTAACTATTGTATGAACTATTGAGTTTTATTTTGTGTTGTCATTGTTTTAATGGACTGTTAGGTAGTGCCCAAAAGAAATATACAGCTGTACTCTTAGTTTTAATAATAGTTATCATTGCAATTCAGTAATTGGCATCCCAAATGATACAATGTAGGTCACATTCAAAACATGTTACAATTTGTACAATAATTTTATCACTTTATATATATTCATTGTACCTACCATTCCCTTCCTGAAGCTGTAACGCGATACAGCTGTAAAAAAATCCATTTCCAGCAATTATGATTTTGCAGTTGTCAATATCAAATAGTACATTGGCCTAATAACCCCATATCACCAATGTACAACATTTTCTGAAATAACATTAACCTTACTTTTTAGTTTACCTTCTAAACATTAAAAAACATCAATTGAAAGACATGCTTCATAAAATTATCTTGATATTATAATGTTTGCCCATCAACCATCATATAATAACCACTTCAAAAGATTATTACAACCTGTGCTCAGTTCCTTCAGTTCTAGTACCTTAAATAGCAAAAAGGAAACTGAATCTTATTTATGTGATTTTCAAGGTCAAAGATTTTATTAACAAGATACTAAATCGTTTTTTCTCACTTTTCTATATACATTATAGATATACTATGTCAAAATGTTGCGTCTTTAAAAAAGATTTATGGCAATCACTTTAGTGTAATATGGGTTTATTGAGATATTTTTCCTTATTTTCTCAACAAAACTAAACTTGAGCTTTGATTTTGTAAGATGATTAGAAAATCTTTCACACCTTAAGATTATAATATGAATCGTTAAATCAAAATTTTTGATTGTAAATTATCAAAATCATCTCATTGTCCAACTAAAAAAACAAAATTAGAATACCAAACAATTCAAATTTTGAATCTATCCTCAACATCTCCAAATCCTTATTAATTTTTGAGATATTTCATCAGTTCTTTAAAAAAACACCCCAAAACAATAAATTACAAAAAACAAGCAAATTAACCCTACAGCATAACAGCAATATTGAAATCTTAATCCAGCACTTGTTCCACCCTACAATGTGGACAATTAGTGGATTCCAATATCGCACATAAAAGAGAACATAACTAACTGACTGAAGCTTTTTCGGTCTTGCATTAATTAGAAGCCAAAACGCAAGATGAAACAAAATTGGCAAAACAAACAATCAATGTAACTATTAAGGTAAACAATGCATAGAAGCAAATTCCAATGCATCTTGTTTTGATGTTTGATTTCTTGTTTTCTTGGAATCATTTCCACCAATCATTAAAAATCAGCTGTCTGATAAAGTTACAAAACTAAATTGCCTTGAGTCATTGACTCTCTCTAGGCTTATATTACTTGTGTCGGTACTATGTTTCTTAAAAAAGTCATTCTTCTTAAATGTGTCTTGATATCTACAATCTAAATGGACTTTAATAAACAAGGTTAATCTGGATGAAACAGATATGTAAGGATATTGATACAAAAACTAATTACCCTTAACTTTATAGATTAAAATTAAGATTTTTTAAAGTATTCTTCTCCTTGTACGTGTTTATATTAAAGGACCAAGACAGAAATTAACCAGCAAGATTTCAGAATAGAAAAACTATAACGTTTGCCTCAAGATTATGACCCAATTTATCTCATAGTACTTTGTTCTACACAGTTACCATTGGTAAATGGTGAACTGATATAAATAAATTTTTAGTTTTAAAAAAATTAAATTGTCAGAAATAGTCACATGAGCTGGGGGGTAGACTAACTGAAATGTGATAACAACATCTATTTCTGGAAAATGTTAATTTCCTGCTGAAACACAAACATGAGAATCTCAAGCCTCCAGAAATTTACTGAATATCAATCAAAATCCTGAAAACAAAACTAGACAAAATTAAACAAGAATATGAATTAGATTAATCTAAAATAAACTTGTACAAAATTTTACCTAAATCTACCTCTATAGAGTTATATTTGTTATGAGTACATTTCCTAAAGTCATCTTCTACATTGAATGATAGAGATGACTTTTAGGAAATGATATTGTGTGAGAAAGGTAGACAAAGCCAAGGCTGCGGCATGATTTCGTCTATAGTTGTGTAATAAAGGGTCACCGGGTTGAAAATGGAATATATAACACTTGTAACTATGCTTTAGCCATTTGACTGCTGCATGGTGCAATTGGCACAGTACGGGTATGACCAGCCGTGGCGCTGCGCGCTTCAAAACAGACAAAGCCAGACACATAGCATGATAACGTATAATCCACGTGGTCTGGCGCACAGCTGTACAAAAACAAGCATTAGTATCAATTACGTTGTCCGTCCGCAGCCAAGGGTTAAAGGTTTCTATACAGCTTTCAGAAAGCTATAGCTGGTTCCAAAACTATATGCATAAAATATGTTTCCTGAACCTTAATTCCTTAAAGATCATCTTCACTTTTAAATCTGTTGATATTGTACACGGTGGAGTAACTGAGACACCAAGGTTGCCTGCCATAATTCTAGATTAATTTACAAAAGGATTACCTAAATCTAAAAACTTTGTTTGATTGATTCTTTAGCTTCCAAAGGCAAAGGACAAAAGGTTAGAGATAATCAGAAAAAGTCATTTGTTACAAAGCTATTGCCTAACTCTTTGTTTCCTAACTGTTGTTGTAATTACATTGTATTTCCTTAAAGTCATTTTCACCTTTGAACATAGCCTGATATTCTAACAATGTAAAAGACAAAGACTTACTCATTAAGAACAGTTATTATCACTAGACATTGTTATCTGGATTAGAGGCCGAAAGAAGGACTTAGCCGCTAAGATGACACAATATTATCTCCATCAAATAAATAACATTTCATAAGTCTTCTTGAGAATCTAGATCTCTCTCTTGGAATCAGAAGTCTGCATACTCCGTACCATGTAATCCTCTACACACCAAGCTAAACTCCTTGACCAGGGATCGCACTTGTCTCTTGTTGCCACGATGCCTGCATTGGAAATACAATAAGAACATGTCTTTTAGTTGATCGATCAAAGGTAGAATTTTGGGCAAAGTTCTTTATAGGTCAGTTTAAAATTCATTTTGTGTGTGTGTGTGTGTGTTTCTGGGAGGAGGGCATGAACACAAATTTGGATTCAAAATATTAAGTGATGAAAGATCTACATGTATCTGTATACATGTAGATCTTTCATCATATAATATGATTTTGACAAAGTCTAGATAACATGTCCCCTAATTTTAACTTTAACTTTTTGTAAAATATAAATAAAAAAATATACAAGCAAAATAAATTAAAACAATAAATACTTGTAATTCTGCTTTCACACTCACAGGTTCATTTCAAATATCTCCCCAAAGTACAATGACTCTTACAAAGCTTGTATTTGAAACTACATCACACCTTGAAAATGTAGTAGACATGCATACCAAATGCACAAAGAGAGGAAGTGTATTCAGGTAATTACATTTACAAATTGTTTCTCAAATGTTGTATTTCCTTGAAAAACAAAAGCAATCATGAAATAGTACAGTGAACTCTTCACATGTCCAGGAAAGTGATTTAACATAAAATGAAACATAATTAATGAGGATACAGTTGCCATGTTAATAAGGGAAGCTTAAATTGGTCTATTCTTAATTTGTACATAATTGTCAATACTGAAGCACGACCAAAAAAAAAAAAAAAAACAAAACAAAAAATTTCCCAAGACTGTCTTTTGAGTAATTTTATTTCTGGGTTTGAGGGTAAAAAACCTTTACACCTCCCAATCTCAAATAATACACAAACAGAACAACATGTAACTCTTCATTAAAGGCACAATTTAATACTGGAAGCTGTAAAGTCCCTAGCTTCATAAAACCTTACACCTGTGCATATCAACTACTGTTGAATGGGCTACCCTGGTGAAATATAAATAAATAAATAAATAATAAATAAAGATTGAATACATGACATTTGCTTCAGCAGCGATTGCTCTGCAGTCAATCCGTATCATTAATCAAAAGGCTAATTTCAGCCCTGAACAAAAAAACACTATACCTAACCATAACATTGACATTATTGCAGGACAGAACACTTGTTGCCAAAGTAAATGTCAGTGTATCATGCATGTTATGGTGGTATCTCACTTCGCGGAGACATCTTTGCAACTCGGACACTACGAGACAGCTCCCATACCCTTTCCAGTCGCAGAGACGTCGATGAGACGTCTCCGCGACAAGTTTCAAAACTATCTCATACCCGTCTCAAATCAGTCTCATGACAAATGAGATACCACTATGAACTTCTTGAAAATCAGAGTATTGTAACCATCAAATAAAAGTATATACAGCTTTGGTAATAATTGTTAGACTAAAGCCCCGAGTCTGTTTCCCAATATGTACATTGTATGTATGAGTTAACACCCATGAGGTTTATTGAAGATATACAGTCTGTGTAAAAAAAAATGGTACAGTCGGAAAAAAAATATTTAGGTGTGAAATATTTTCAAATAATATGTGCATGGGGTACCAAATTAAAGCCAAAGGTTTTTCCTTGCTGATGAGCTTTGTTCTGTATAATTTGCTTTTGTTAAACAAAAGTTATGCTAAATTTTGTCCGACGAGGAACAAATCGAAATTGAGCACTTCATGGCCATTATGCGAAACCTATACACAAAGGCATGGGACGGCGTGCGAAAAATGGATTTCTCGTGATTGTAGAAAACTAGTCATATTTCAAAAACTACAATACCAAATTTGATGAAAAAAAATTGCAGGTGAAAGTCTGATCTTCCTGCTTTATGAAAATACCAAACAATAGCAGGCTGTGATTAATCTTCTTACTATAAAAAAATGTTTTCCACTTGTACCATTTTATTTGACACAGACTGTATAGTATGTGATTGTGAATGTGGATTGTCAGATTTTTGTTGAGATGTTTTGAAACAGATATAGTGGGGGGGGGGGGTTAGAGTGCCTATGAGATATCATATTCTTCATTTTATCAAATTATAAAAGAAAAAAAACCATCTATTCCCACTAACTCACTGCCATTAGATAATTGGACCTGAGAAGAAACCAGTAATTTTTAAATTATACTATTGTATGAACTATTGAGTTTTATTTTGTTGTCATTGTTTTATGGAACTGTTAGGTAGTGCCCAAAAGAATATACAGCTGTACTCTTAGTTTTAATAATAGTTATCATTGCAATTCAGTATTGGCATCCCAAATGATACAGATGTAGGTCACATTCAAGAACATGTTACATTTGTACAATATTTTATCATATATTTCATCTGTACCACCATTCCCTTTCCTGAAGCTGTAACGGATACAGCTGTAAAATCATTTCCAGCAATTATGATTTGCGTTGTCAATATCAAATAGTACATTGGCCTAATAACCCATATCACAATGTACATACATTTTCTGAATAACATTAACCTTACTTTTTAGTTTACTCTAAACTTAAAACATCAATTGAAAACATGCTTCATAAATGTATCTGATATTAATGTTTGCCATCAACCATCATATAACACTTCAAAAATTATTTACACTGTGCTCAGATTCTTCAGTTCTAGTACCTTTAATAGAAAAAGGAAAACTGAATTATTTATGTGATTTCAAGTCTAAGATTTTATCAGATACTAAATGTTTTTCACTTTTCTATATACATTATATGTATATTGTCAAAATGTTGGTCTTTAAAAAGATTTATGGCAATCACTTTGTGTAATATGGTTTATTGAGATATTTTTCCTTATGTTCTCACAAAACTAAACTTGAGCTTTGAATTTGTAAGATGAGTAAAATACTTTCACACTTTAAGATAATGAATGTTATCAAAATTTTTGATATGTAAATATCAAAATCATCTCATTGTCCAATACAAAAACAAAATTAGATACCAAACAATTCAATTTGATCTATCCTCAAATCCCCAAATCTTATTAATTTGAGATATTTCATCAGTTCTTTAAAAAAACACCCCAAAACAATAAATTACAAAAACAACAATTAACTACAGCATAACAGCAATTTTAAATCTTAATCCAGCCTTGTTCACTACATGTGACAATTAGTGATTCCAATATCGCACATAAAAGAGACATAACTAACTGACTGAAGCTTTTCGGTCTTGCATTAATTAGAGCCAACGCAAGAATGAAACAAAATTGCAAAACAAACAATCAATGTAACTATTAAGGTAAACAATGCATAGAAGCAAAATTCCAATGATCTTGTGTTTGATGTTTGATTCTTGTTTTCTGGAAGTCATTTTCACCTTAAAATCACTGTCTGATAAATGTTACAAAACTAAATTGCCTTGAGTCATTGACTCTCTAGGCTTTATTACTTTGTGTGGTCTAGTTTCCTTAAAAAGTCATTCTTCTTAAATGTGTCTGATATCTACAATCTAAATGGACTTTAATAACAAGGTTATTGATGAACAGATATGTAGGATATTGATACAAAAACTATTACCTAACTTTATAGATTAAAATTAATTTTTTAAAGTATTTCTTCTCCTTTGTACGTGTTTAATATTAAAGACCAAGACAGAAAATACCAGCAAGATTTCAGAATAGAAAACTATACGTTTGCTCAAAGATTATGACCCAATTATCATCATAGTACTTTGTGCTACACAGTTACCATTTGGTAAATGGTGAACTGATATAAAGTAATTTTTAGTTTAAAAAAATTAAATTGTCAGAAATAGTCCATGAGCTGGAGGGTTAGACTAACTGGATGTTGATAACAACATCATATTTTGTAAAATGTTTAATTTCCTGTCTGAAACACAAACATGAAGAATCTCAAGCCTCCAGAAATTTACTGAATATCATCAAAATCCTGAAACAAAACTAGACAAGAATTAAACAAGAATATGAATTAGATTATCTTAATAATAACTTGTTACAAAATTTTACCTAAATCTACCTCTATAGAGTTATATTTGTTTGAGTACATTTCCTAAAAGTCATCTTCTACATTGAATGTAGAAGATGACTTTTAGGAAATGATATTGTGTGAGAAAGGTAGACAAAGCAAGGCTGCGGCATGATTTCTCTATAGTTGTGTAATAAGGGTCACCTTTGAAAATGGATGATATACACTGTAACTATGCTTTACCATTTGACTGCTGCATGGTGCTAATTGCACAGTACGGGTATGACCAGCGTGGCGCTGGCGCTTCAAAACAGACAAAGCTCAGACAATAGCATGATAACGTAATATCACGTGGTCTGCGCACAGTGTACAAAAACCAAGCATGTATCATTACGTGGTCCGCAGCCAAGTGGTTAAAGGTTTTATACAGCTTTCAGAAAGCTATAGCTTGTTCCAAAACTATTGCATAAATATGTTTCCTAACTTAATTCCTTAAAGTCATCTTCACTTTTAAATCTGTCTGATATTGTACGGTGGAGGTAATGCAGACACAAGGTTGCTGCATAATTTCTGAATTATTTACAAAAGGATTACCTAAATCTATAAAACTTTGTTTGATTTGACTTCTTTAGCTCAAAGGCAAATGGACAAAGGTTAGAGATATCAGAAAAGTCAGTTTGTTACAAAGCTATTGCCTAACTCTTTGTTTCCTAACTTTGTGTAATTACATTGTATTTCCTTAAAGTCATTTTCACCTTTGAACATGCCTGATATTCTACAATGTAAATGGACAAAGATTACTCATTTAAGAACAGTTATATTCACTAGACATTGTTAATCTGGATTAGAGGCTGAAATAGGAAGGACTAGCGCTAAGATGACACAATTAGTTATCTCCATCAAATAAGATAACATTTCATAAGTCATTCTTGAGAATCTAGAACATTCTTGCACCACTTTATGTAAAAAAAAAAGGGATTGTATCAGAAAATGCAGGATTCACAAGTAAATGGAAGTTAATTAATTATACATGAAATGAGTAATTGGGTAATTCCATGAAGTTGGGGCAAAAAGAGTGAGCAGCACAACTCAATACAAATTTTGCTTTACATAAATATTGTTTTTAAGCATTACATTTTTATTGAGACCCATTTCCTGGAAATTTTTATCCCTCTACACTTAATTTCAATATTTTTTTTTCTCCAAAGATATGGTGTCTCTGTAGCATCGAAAAGTATTCATGAAGCATAGTGACTAGCTTGACCAAAATTTGATATGATGCATATTTTTAAGTTTTTTAGGTCTATTTTCAGATATTTAGGTCTATTGCTAAGCTATTTAAATAGTTTAGCCATAGGTCACCTAAAAATCTCAAATTTCCTTTAGGGCTTTTGTTTCTTCTATAAATAGAAGACATAAGCCAGTGGACAATGTAAAATGTATATTGCCTAACTATATGATATACAATCATAATTTAATTTTCAAAAATGGACACCGCATGCCATAGTGAAACATTTTGAAATTTTTAACTTTGTAAGAATTGGAGACATTTAGTTATCTCACTTATCCAGTGATACAAGTGGTTTGGAATATGGGGTCATTCTTATTGTTTCTTATTGTTTATCGTCATATCTTGATAAGTTGAGAGTATTGCAGAAGAAGGCAGTACGACTTATAACTAATTCTCATTATATACATCCGAGTTCTCCGTTATTCCATCGTCTGAAAATGTTGCCACTAAGTGAACTTGTGTTGTTCAATTGTGTACTGTTTATGTTCAAACTGCAATCAATTCCTCATGAGTGTACGTTGACAAAGTTATTTCTTAAGAATTCTCATATTCATAACTATAATACCCGTCAAAGGGGTCTTATTCATCAGCCTTTTGCAAGAACAAATGTCACTCTGACCTCCTTTCATATATCCTGCATTAAAGCATGGAACAGTTTGCCTGTTGAAATAAAAAATAGTACAACTCTTTCTATGTTCAAAAAGTTATCCAAAACTTACTTTCTTGAAAGATTATGATGATTTTCCTTCAATTTGTATTCTAATATTTGTTACATTTAAACTAAGGACCTACTCATCACTGTGAAATGTGTGTGTGTGTGTGTGTGTGTGTGTGTGTGTGTGTGCATGTTTCTGTGTTTGCATACGTGTCTCTTTGTAAATAATTACTAGTTTAGCTCAACATTTTGACCTTAAATATTCATGTTTATGTATCGCTGTTTACATTGTTTTGTGTAGATTAGTATCTTCTATATATAATTAATGTAATTTACTTCCAGGGTCCCGCTAACAAGCCTAGCTTCCAAAGGGGTCCTAAAATCATGTCATCTATGATGTACTCTAATTTGATAAGTGCTAATGTACTCATTATATATTTTATATACACATATGTATATCAATATGATTGTATTGTGATGATTTTGGTTTTAAAATAAACTTGAACTTGAACTTGAACTTGAACTTGAATGGAAGGTATAAGCCAATGGACAATGTAAGAGGGATATTGCCTAACTATATGACATACAATCCTAATTTAATCCTTAAATATCATACGTACCTCTTTCTCAATAAGCAAACAACCTGCTCAAGCGATACCACACAGGCAAAGACCTGATGATGCCATGACATAGTTCTTTCCTATGAATGGTAGGGGTAAAATTACCTAACTCTATATTGTGTAATTATGTCTGCACTTCGTTTTCAGCTCTTCCTTACCTTACCAAATCATACATGTAAATGTTTGCCTTTTTTTTTTACCAGTACCACAAAGTTCAATATAAGATGAACCTGGCATAGATGACTACTCCTACATTTATCTATATTACTTTATTTATTTATTTATTATTTTGGGGGCGGGGGACGTTTTTCAACTTGGAAATATGTGATGCATCATATCAAAATGAGAGACAAGTCACCAGAAAAGAGTCCAAAATATTGGCAAATTAATCCCTTTTTATTACTTTCACTTTATCTTTTTTGTTCAATTTTTTTATAGAGCAAACATGAAACATTGAAGATTCAGAAAATCACAAAAATACTTTCTCCCAAATTAGTCATTTATTATTATTTTACGGATTTCCATGAATCTTTGCTGAATTCGCTCTGCGACTTGTCTCTCATTTTGATGTGATGCATCACATATGAGTTGTATGGTCTCTTTGTACCGTGCTTGCGTATTACTCATTAAAATTCAAGTCTTCCACTCTTTAGTATCTTGAATGTTTTTAAAGAGGTGGGGTGCCAGCGGGGGCGCCAGAAAGTTTGTTGGCATGAATAACTACTAGGAAACCATAAGTAACATACAAATGGGCAAAAAGTTCCCCCTCTTTAAATTACTAACAATGATTTTAAATAATTATAGACCACAGCCAAATGTAATCAGATAAATATTTTTTCTCTTTCAATCTTTGATTGAGGAAATGCAAACAAATTTCATGAACTGGTGTTGATTTAAAACAGGAAGACACACACAAAAAAAACCTATAAATTCAACATTATTGTATCAATTTTAGGCTCATTTGTTCCTAGATTAAAACAAATACATGAGTGTACATTTACTGCATGGCTTCTGCAATGTATAGAAATGTTTTTACAACATACAAAATTACAAACATTGATTATTTTTTATATATTTTTTTTCCAGCTACCAAGGAAATCTTTAAACTCTTTGGATTCTGTCAAATTGCTTTGACTGTTTTCATGAAAGTGTCCCCACTTTGACTATGATCACACTGGGAGGAAACAAAAAGGGCCTTCAATAATACTTACCAGGATATCACAAGCTATGAGCTGGATAGGCCAGCAAGACAGAGTAATAGAATACAAGTAGTAACAAGGTTAAAAAATAGAAATGAGGCTGAATAACAACTTTGGTGGTCAAGCGCTTCCTAGTAGATTCATGTCAACAAACTTTCTATGCAGTTCACCTACATTGTAGCACTTTAACTGTACAATGTGTAGAAAATGTGCTTGTACATGACACTATAAAGAACTAAAATATGCACAAATTGTACACAATTATTTGTTGACTCCCAGAAACCCTAAAACTACAGAATTGGGGTGAAAGGGAAGGTATAGGTCAGGGGTGTACATCTAACTGGTAGCCCCTAAATAATTCACAGAGACGTACTTCACAAGATGATCCATGAAAACAGAGCTCATCTAAAGCCCCGTCTTAACAGACACCTTTTTGACAATCTTACCCGGGTAACGTCCGGACGTTACCCTAGTAAGGTTTCTATTAAGACGCTCTTACTAGGGTAACGTCCGGAGGTTCTCCGGTTAAGATTTTCCAGATTCTTACCCTAGTACGACTAGGGTAAAGTCGCGGTAACAACCCAGTTTTACCCTGACATTGTCCGGACAACTGTTCTGTTAAGACGCTCTCGGGGTAATACTAGGGTAAGATTGACATTGCACAATGATAGAAGAGGAGAGAAGAAAAATGACAGAACAAAGAAATACATGAGAAATAACGGAAGACAAGAGGAAAGAAGGATAAAACAAAGAAATACATAAGAATTAACGGAAGAGAAGAGGAAAGAAAAAAAAAGAAATACATAAGAAATCACAGAAGAGAAGAGGAAAGAAAGATAAAAACAAAGCAATACAAACATAACAAAAGAGTAGAGACAGAAGAGAAGATGAGAGACAAAACAAAGAAATACATAAGAAATAACGGAAGAGAAGAAGAAAGAAAGATAGATGAACAAAGAAATACAGAAGAAATAACGGAATAGAAGAGGAAAGAAAGATAGATAAAGAAACAAAGAAATACATTTTTTAAAAAATGAAGAAAGAAAGATAAAATAAGTAAAATGAAGAAATACATAAGAATATAATGATGGAAAAGAAGGGAAAAGAAACACAAAGAAATATAAAATAAAGAACTACATGAGAAAACACAAGAGAACTCTTTTCATCGATTCAATTCCACACGTTGCTACGGTAACCTACCACGGTAAGTTTTGAGAGAGCGTCTGTTAAAACGGTCGCAAAATTCGACCACCCGTGGTTTTATGGAATGTTACCCTACTATTTCTACCCTGGCTTTCTCCGGAAGTTGTCCGGACAATGTCTATTAAAACGGGGCTTTAGATCGGGTCCCAATAGATATCAAATCAATACCAACCCAAACTGCAATTACCGAAAAATACCCCAAAAAGGGAAAACAAGAAAGAAAAAGGAATTCCCTCAAAAAGAAAGAGTTTTTAACAGTGGGAATCACCAGCCAAAAGTTTGATCACCTTGTTTACAACAAAGATGAACAAAGTAATCGGAACCACGAGGATCTATGAGCTATTAAACTTCCTGGAGGGTGTATTGTAATGGGTTTCCTCTATGGCCCACATCATCCACAAATAGAAACAAACTTTGACTTTGAGGTTATCCATGTCAACCTACCCACAAGACTGACAAGAGATTGAAAGCGAATGATAACTCTCTCATTTGTAAACACACAACATTTTGAGAACATTGGTTTGATGTATTTTTTAAATACTTTGGTTAGTAAAATGAAGCAAAATAAAATAACCTTCTCTGACAGAGTGAGTAAGCTGAATTAATTTCAAATACATGTATGTCATAAAGCCATGCATTTTCCCTTGTAATTCTTATTGAAATTTGTAAATAATTGACCTAATCTTTATTGTTTATCAAACAAGATAGAACTCTTCATATTACGTTCATATCATTTAACAACGACTGATAAGTTCAAATATTTCATTCCACATGATATGAAATATTTTTTCTACTGAATGGGGGCAACACATTGCTATTGATTAGAATGACAATTCATGTGTCATGGTACAAAAGTAGGTTCTTTTCACATGACCTGCAAAATTAATTTTGAGATGATCTCCCCGGCTATTTAGTCTAAACATGATTTAAACAGCAGTGTATTGGACAGGGGTAGTGTACAACGGAGGAAGGGGGCCACCTTTTTTTTAGTAAACATGCTCAGCCCTGCCACGTTCCCCCTCCCCACACTTTCAAAACTGCTCCTCATCATACTTTATTTTCATTGAATGGTTATGATCTACATGTACACCTATCTAGGCACTGTGGTTGTGTGAAAGACAAAGACATAACTACTGAACAGTAAACATGATTTAAGAAGAAAACAGGATTAAAATCATTACCAGGCAATGAGTAAACATTGCTCTGAAATCCTATTTCATGAAGGATGTAGGATTTGTTTAATCATTGACAGGTATACATTAACCTGGCTTCTACTTGACAATTACCTGTCAACATCTACAATGAATTGGTCAAGGGTTCTGTCACAAACAATGACCTGGTAAAAGCTATCAGGACTGGATGAAAATGTGAGCTCAAAGGCCCAGGGATAAAAAGAAATCCGAACCTTCTACATGTACATGCAGGTACATGTTATCAATAATCATAAAAATACAACTAATTTTATTATTTACGATATGGAAATATACATTTGCCTACCATTCCATTGCTATTCGACCTCGAATCGCCCAAACCGAAATTTACACCGAAATTTTTGCCCTAGTGTTTGCCTATTTACCCCCCCCCCCAATTCCCATTGAATAGCACCCTCCATCGACGAGGATGCGGCCGCATGCGATCTCTTATACTCCTCCTCTAACTCTCTCGCCCAAAAACTTCCGTATGTTGCAAAGGATAGGGGGACGGAGGGAGGGAATGTAGGCAAATGTATATTTCCATATCGTAAATAATAAAATTAGTTTGTAATTTTATGATTTACTTCAATAGAAAATTACATTTGCCTACCATTGCTACGACCAGCAACCGACAAAAGTCGGGAGGGCAACCATAACGGTTATGAAAACTATGGAGGACGCCGCCCGCTTTGAGAGGTGCGGTGGAGAAAACACCCTCACTAGCGGCAATGTCTCTCAGGTAAAAAGGAGGTGAAAGAATTCGCAGAACGCCAAAAGGCGCGCTTTGCAAGATATCTTCCACACCGACCCCTGTAAATAGGGCCCAAGAGGAGCTGATGCTCCTGGTCTGATGGGCCTTGGGAGTAGATCCTCCTTCAAGGGCCTTCACTCCCGCAGCCTTGAATAGCGGAGACTATCACCGGGAAACGTATCTCTAGAAACCCCTTTATGGGTTCACGGGAAGAAACAAATAACTGTGAAGATTTGCGAAGATTCCTCCGTTCTCTTGATGTACCATTTGAGGGCCCTAACGGGGCACCCAGAATTTGTCTTCTCTGATAGATGAGAACCCCGTCAGAGCCGAATGAAGATTCTCGATAGAGCCCGACGAGGCTGTTTGGTTCTTAGCAATAAATGACTGTGATAGGAATCATACGAACCCCATGTCTCTCCCAACGAATATGACCTGGTGATATTGAGAGAGCATGTAGGAACTCCTCCTTTGCCCGGAGGCAATAGCTAGGAGAAAGCTTGTCTTAATGGATAGATTCACAGGGAAATCGAGTTCAAAGGCTCGAACGGTGGCTTTGACAAAGCCTCCATGACTTTGGGAAGATTCCAGCTGGAGTCAAGGGCTTAGAAATAGGGGCGTTTTAAGAAAAAGGCCCTAAGCAACGCCGAGAGCTGGGGGAGGTCGAGACCGATCCCCATTAAGCAAACCCAGAAATGAATGGCCGCAATAGCCGAACGATATCCACGAATCGTCGAAAGAGACCTACCCTTATCGAACAGAGAAATAAGGAAATCGGCAATAAGGGCAAAGAGACCTCTTGGGGGACACCCCAAGAGGTTCGCAACCAGGCAAAGAAACCTCAAGGCGCGAATTGTATACAATCTAGTCGACTTCCGCCTACTTCCAACTAGCAGCTCAGCTGCTCGGTCTGAAAAGCCTTCATCCCTAGCCCGCCTGGCTGATAGAGGCCAAGCAATGAGATGAAGGTGCGATGGATTCGCATGAAGAACCCGACAAAGGTTGAGAGACTAAGTCCGGTACGGCCGGAAGGAGCAGCGGCTCCCCTACTAACAGGAGCAAACAGGTTCTGAAAACCAGGCTCGTACCCGGCCAGTGGGGAGCAATCAAGACCACTGTTGCCTGATCCTCCCTGATCTTTCGGAGGACCAGAGGGATCAGCTTGAATGGTAAAGGCGTACGCCTTCCACCCCTTCCAATGAAGAGAGAACGCGTCCAGCAACGAAGGCCGAAGTCTCCCTGACTCGGGAGCAAAACCGAGGAAGTCTGTTGTCAGGGAGGTCGCAAACAGATCTATTTCCAGGCTCCCGAACTCTGAACTACTACCTCGAAACATGAGGGGACAACATCCATTCCGATGGCAGCGAGCGACCTCGGGATAGAAAATCTGCTATCAGATTGTCCTCCCCCGGAATGTGGGAGGCCACCAGGGTGATCTCCTCCCGATTGCACCATTCCCAAAGGAGGAACGCTACCCTGTTCAACTCCAAGGAGTGTGTCCCTCCTTGTTTGTTAATGTAGGCCTTCACAGAGGTGTTGTCCGCGAGAATCAACACCGAATGGCCCACCAACAGGTCGCGAAAACGTTGGAGGACAAACAGAACTGATAAAAGTTCCAGAACGTTGATATGAGGCAGCGGCCTCGGAAGGGCCCAAGATCCGGAAACCATCCGACCTTGACAATGGCCCCCCCAACATTGAAGTGACGCGTCCGTGGTCACTGTAATTGAGGGAAGAGGGTCCTTGAATCTCTTTCCCTGAAGAAAGAAGGTACGGTTCGTCCAAGGGGAGAGAAGCTTCTTGATCTCCACCGTCACAGGAATCCAGACCAGAAGGGAGCTGAGGTTCGGCCTGAATTACTTTTCACGCTCTCCTTCCCGTTAGACTTTCGTACGTTCATTACTGTGTGTATGTAATACGTGTCGTGGTTACGTTTGAGTTGTTGTGTAGTGTCGCGGCGCACAGAGTTTTTGTGCTCCTTTTCAATCGGGCACTTCGGTTTCGGAGGGACTTCGTTCTTGCCGAACCCGGATCGGTTTGCGTTGGGAACCCTGTCCCCCCGAGGTGGTCACTCCCTTTATTGGGTCGACATCAACTCCCGATACCGATCCGGGTAGTTTGAGTACCTCCGGAGTTCGAGAGTGGTTGAACCGTTACGAGGCAGCGGTACGTCACCACTCCCGACTCACCTCTTTGGGTGGTTCCCACCCTCCTTGTGAGGAACTGGATCCTTCCTCCGTCAGAAGATAGATCGTTTCGGTGGCTGATTCTCGCGTCTCTTTGTTTGAATCTCATCCGATCCCTTGTACCGCAACTCGGATAGGGTTGACACGCGGATACCCTCCCAGGTTAATGTTCCGGTGGAATATTCATTCCGACGGAGATGAACCTGAAGTCGTTGTAGAGCTTCCTTGCCGGGCGAAACGAGTACCGGTTTATTTCAGAAATACGTTCCAGAGGTCGAGTACCCCTGAACTCTGGAGGGGCTAAAGGTTTCTTTTCGGGAAGGTCGAAAGCTGTTACGTCTTTTTCAGCTTCAGTACAGGACATTCATAAAGAGGAATTCGTCTGTGCTTCTACAAAACCGAAGAAAGCCTCACAGATATTCTGAAAGAAGTGTCGGTATCTTGTGGAGGGGGACGATGGTCTTTATCACCCAAAGCCCATTCTCCCGGGGTTTGAAGTTGGCTGATGTCTTCGATAATCCGGGAAGACTTCCTTAATGAAATCTGACAAAGATGATTTTGACGTGTTTCTTCATCACTGGGCAGTCTTCGTTATCGGTCCTGAATGACATGCTTTTGGAACTCTTGGCTTGGTTCCCAGGAATTGGACATTTCTCCGCCAGACCAGGCTGAGATTCTTTTGGCCCTAGAAGAGGTTTCTTCTCTTTGTTCTCTCAGATTGCGGCTACATCCAACTTGTTGGATAATGCCCGTAGAGTTCTTGCTTGAGGCTCTTCATATCAAGCAACAGCTCATCCAGGATTATGGTCAAAGAGATTGACGTGACCTTCCCCCTCCTTGCGGAGCAACTTGGCAGACATCTTACAAAAAAGAAGTTGACTCACGATATAATCCCAGATTGTCTACATCTATTAGAGAGTTCGTCAGGCCCTTCGTCTTCGAGGTTCTAGCAAATCTGGCTTCTTCAAAGCTCCTCTTTTCAGGAAGGGCAAGAGAAGAAGGACAAAGAGAACTTTCGTTCCTGCCAGGTAGGCCCCCGGCAGCTCCTCCTCAGTGATCTAGGGTTGGCCGACTCTTCTCATGATTTTTATGATCGACAGGTGTCTTTCAGACCAGATCCCCGTCGGCGACGTGGAGGTGGTAGGGCTCTTCCGAGGCTTCGCGAAGAATCAGCCCTTTCGTCAGGGCGGGAAGCATTTTCCAGATGACTTCCCGAGTTCGCTTGGATCCGGGGGTGGTCGACTTCGGAAGTCCTTCCGCTTGGAAAGTCACTCGGACGACGTCTTCGTCCTCTCTGTGATCAAGAACGGTCTTCGAGGATCTAGAAGACCTCTTCCAAGGGTGGTGTTATCCCGAAGTCGATCACCGCCGGTCGATCCTTTTTCAGGAGCATATTGTTCGGAAGTTACCTCTCTCCTGAAAAAGGACGCGTCGAACGGGTGAGGATCACGACTTCTGTGTTCTCTCCCCCTTTTGTGATCCCAAGCGTTCAGATCGCTCAGGATGATCCTCAATATGAAGAGGATCAACAGTAATCGCAAAGTCGCCCTTCAGGATGGACCATCTAGCCTCTATTCTTCCGGCTCTCGGTCAGACGACTTTGCGGTTGTTCTCGACCTGAGCGATGCCTATTTCCACATCAATAGACCCTCGTCGAGGATCTTTTGGGGTTTGCTGTTAGGAAAGGAGACTTTTCGCTTCAAAGCCCTTCCTTTCGGGCTGCGTCCCCCCCAGGTTTTCACCAGGTGTCTCAGCGTTGATGTCGTTCCTCAGGGGCAAAGGTCTTCTCGGATCTCGCTTACTTAGACGATTGGCTTCTCTCGTCGCCAGTTCGGAGTCCTGCTTTCACACCATCTTTCGCTTTTAGTGAAAACGCGAAGTTTGGGATTCATGATCAACTGGGCCAAAATCGGAATTCATTCCCTCCCGAACTCCGATCTATCTTGAGGTGCCCAGTTGATATCAAGAATCAGTTGCCTCGACCGAGTCTCGAGAGGTAGAGACATCTGGTCAGTCTTGCCAGGTCCCTCCTGAGCATGCGGAGGGTTCGAGCCAGGTTTGGTTGAGATGGCTGGGGCTTTTAGCCAGTCTGTGAGCATCTCGCCGAATGTCGTCTTCTTTATGAGACCCTTCCAACTGCATCTCCTGAAGTTTTTCAGGCCGAACTCAGCTCCTTCTTGTCTGGATTTCCTGTGACGGTGGAGATCAAGAAAGCTTCTCTCCCCTTGGACGAAACCGTACCTTCTTTCTTCAGGGAAAGAGATTTCAAGGACCCTCTTCCCTAATTACAGTGACACGGACGCGTCACTTCAATGTTGGGGGGGCCATTTCAAGGTCGGGATGGTTTCGGATCTTGGCCCTTCCAGTCCGCTGCCTCATATCAACGTTCTGGAACTTTATCAGTTCTGTTTGTCTCCAACCGTTTTCGCGACCTGGTGGCGGCCATTCGGTGTTGATTCTCGCGGGACAACACCTCTGTGAAGGCCTACATTAACAAACAAGGAGGGACACACTCCTTGGAGTGAACAGGGAGTTCCTTTCCTTGGGAATGGTGCAATCGGGAGGAGATCACCCTGGTGGCCTCCCACATTTCCGGGGGAGGACAATCTGATAGGCAGATTTTCTATCCCGAGGGTCGCTCGCTTGCCCATCGGAATGATGTTGTCCCCCATGTCTCGAGTTAGTAGTTCAGAGTTCGGGAGCCGGAAATAGATCTGTTTGCGACCTCCCTGAACAACAGACTTCCTCGGTTTGCTCCCGAGTCAGAGACTTCGGCCTTCGTTCTGGACGCGTTCTCTCTTCATTGGAAGGGGTGGAAGGCGTACGCCTTTCCACCATTCAAGCGGATCCCTCTGTCCTCCGAAAGATCAGGAGGACAGCAACAGTGGTCTTGATTGCTCCCCACTGGCCGGGTCGAGCCTGGTTTCAGAACCTGTTGCTCCTGTTAGTAAGGGAGCCGCTGCTCCTTCCGGCCGTTCCGGACTTAGTTCTCTCAACCTTTGTCGGGGTTCTTCATGCCGAATCCATCGCACCTCATCTCACTTGCTTGGCCTCTATCAGCCAGCGGGCTAGGATGAAGGCTTTTCAGACCGAGCAGCTGAGCTGCTAGTTGAAAGAGGCGGAAGTTCGACTAGGATTGTATACAATTCGCGCCTTGATGCTTTCTTTGCTGGTGCGAACCTCTTGGCGTGTCCCCAAAGAGGCTCCTTTGCCTTTATTGCCGACTTTCCTATTTTCTGTTCGATAAGGGTAGTCTCTTTCGACGATTCCTGGAATCGTTCGGCTATTCGGCCATTCATTCTGGGTTTGCTAATGGGGGATCGGTCTCGACTCCCCCAGCTCCGGCGTTGTTAGGGCCTTTTTCTTAAAACGCCCTATTTCTAAGCCTTGCTCCAGCCTGGAATCTTCCCAAGTCATGGAGCTTTGTCAAAGCCACCGTTCGAGCCTTTGAACTCGATTTCCCTGTTGAATCTATCCATTAAGACAACGCTTCTTCTAGCTATTGCCTCGCGGGCAAAGGTAGGAGTTCCTTCACATGCTCTTCAATATCACCAGGTCATATTCGTTGGAGAGACATGGGTCGCTTATGATTCCTATTCACATCATTGTTGCTAAGAACCAAAGAGCCTCTCGGGGCTCTATCGAGATCTTCATTCGGCCTCTGACGGGGTCTCATCTATCAGAGAAGACAATTTGGTGCCCTAGGCCTCAAAGTACACAGAAAGAGGAATCTTCGCAAATCTTCACAGTTATTTGTTTTCTTCCCGTGAACCCATAAGGGTTTTCTAGAGATGTCTATCCCGGGATATCTCGCTATTCAAGCTGCGGGGTGAAGGCCTTGAAGAGGGATCTCTCCCAAGGCCCATCAGACCAGGAGCATCAGCATCTCTTGGGCCCTATTTGACAGGGGTCGTGTGGAAGATATCTGCAAAGCGCTTTTGGCGTTCTGCGAATTCTTTCAACCTCCTTTTTTAACCGAGAGGACATTGCGTAGTGAGGTGTTTTCTCCACCGCACCTCTCAAACGCGCGCAGCTCCATAGTTTTCATAACCGTTATGGTTGCCTCCGGATTCTTGTCGGTGCTGTCGTAGCAATTGGTAGGCAAATGTATATTTCTATTGAAGTTAAATCATAAAAATTACAAACTAATTTATTATTACGATTTGAATATACATTGCCTACATTTCCCTCCCTTCCGTCCCCTATCCTTTTGCAACATACGGAAGTTTTGGGGCGGAGAGAGTTAGAGGAGGAGTAAGATCGCTGCGGCCGCGATCCTCGTCGATGGGGGTGCATTCAGATGGGAACTTAGGGGGGGGGTAATGGCAACACATCTAGGGCAAAAATTTCGGTGTAAATTTTGCGGTTTGCGGCGATCTCGAGGTCGAATGAGCGAATGTAATGTACGGCAAATGTATATGCCATAGTAAATAATAAAAGTTAGTTGTTAATTTTTATGATTATGATAACATTACCTGCATGTCAATGGAGAAGGTTCGGATTTTTTTATCCCTGGCCGGCCTTTGAGCGAACATTTTCATTCCAGTTCCTGAGTAGCTTTACAGGTCAAGTTGGTTTGTGACAGAACCTTTACCAATCATTGTAGATGATTGGACAGGTATTGTCAGTAGTAAAGCAGTTATGGTATAGCCTTGTCAGATGATACAACGAATCCTGAGCATCCTTCATGAAATGAGATCTTCAGAGCAATGTTTTACTCATTGCCTGAGTAATTGATTTGTAATCTGTTTTCTTCTTAATCATGTTTACTGTTCGAGTAGTTGTCTTTGTGCTTACACGACACAGTGCCTAGATAGGTGTACATGTAGATCATAACCATTCAAATGAAATAATTATGGATGAGGAGCAGTGTTTGAAAGTAGATGGGGAGGGACGTGGCAGCTGAGATGTTTAGCTAAAAAAGTGGCCCCTTCCTCCGTTGTACACTACCGCCTGCCAATACACTGCTGTTTTAAATCAGTTTAGACTTAAATAGCGCGGTGAGATTCTGCAAAATTAATTTTTGGCAGTCATTGCTGAAAAGAACGTATTTTGTACCTATGGACACATGAATTGTCATCTAATCATAGCAATGGTGTTTGGCCCCCTTCAGTAGAAAGAAGTATTTCAGTATCATGTGAATGATATTGTGAACTTATCAGTCGTTGTTAAATTGATTGAACGTAAGAAGAGTCTATGCTTGGTTTGAAAACATAAAGATAGGGTCAATTATTTACAAATTTGCAATAAAGAATTACAAGGGAAAAGTGCATGGCAGTATGACATACATGTATTTTGAATTAATTCAGCTTACTCACTCTGTCAGAGAAGGTTATTATATTGCTTCATTTTACTAACAAAAGTATTTTTAAAAAGATAGCACAAACCAAGATGTTCTCAAAAATGTTGCTGTGTGTTTACAAATGAGAGAGTTATCATTCGCTTTCAATCTTCTTGTCAGTCTGTGGTGTAGGTTGACATGGATAACCTCAAAGTCAAAGTTGTTTTCTATTTGTGATGTGTGGGCATAAGGAAACCCAATGTACAATACACCTCCAGGAAGTTAATAGCTCATAGATCCTCGTGTTACGAATTACTGTTGGTTGCATCTTGTTGTAAACAAGGGGAATCTGCTCTCTTT
>CALNVZ010001721.1:3335886-3353879 GCA_940671915.1 Paracentrotus lividus
CGATCACCGAGAGATAAAACTATCAAAATCTCGGCAAAACCAAAAAACTAGACCCAAAAAGAGAGCTCAGAATACTCAATATGATTATCCCGAGAAATATAACCTCGCAAAACACCGCAAAGTAGTCCCAAAAGGGAGAAAAACACGCTAATTTTTGCGCAGGCAAAAATATACGACTTATCTCGACGAAGGCGAAGAGATTAGAGGAGGAGTATAAGATCGCATGCGGCCGTATCCTCGTCGATGGAGGGCGCTATTCAATGGGGGGTGGGGGGGTAAATAGGCAAACACTAGGGCAAAAATTTCGGTGTAAATTTTGGTTTGGGGCGATTCGAGGTCGAATAGAAATGGTAATGGTAGGCAAATGTATATTTCTATTGAAGTAAATATAAGAATGACAATATAACTTGAAGTAGCATAATTTGTTTTCTTTAAATGTGGAAAAGTTTATCTAAATGTCTTTTTTCATTGTCACATACACCCTATAGCCTATTATTATATGTTTGCCCATTTCAAACATGAAGTGTAAATGTCATGTTAAAACATGCTTCTATTTATTGAGGCATAGTTGTTCCCTATAAAATGAAAGACATATAAATGCGTAATCAGTTTGCACTTGCGACAGAAGCTCAAATGTCATTTTTGTCTTCAAAGGGGGGGGGGGGGCTTGACAAAATAAATAGATAGCTAAACAGCTTAAATACAGTGCATGTTCTACATATGAAGAGCTTCATTCCAAAAGGGACTAAATCCATATTTGACCAATTTCATTTTTTAAGCTAAATATATGCAGTAGATAGTACAAGGGATTAAAATGCCCAAAATCGCATTCCAAATTTTTTTTTTTTGAAAAAAATATTTTGATGTTTCAAATTTCTGTTTCATTCCAAAAGGGACTAGTATAAAATCCAAAACAGTTTCATTCCAAAAGGGACTAGTATAAAATCCAAAACAGTTTCATTCCAAAAGGGACTAAATCCACTCTGTGGATTCTAAATATCTTAACTTTAACTATGTTCCCATGGGATATGTATTCTGATTTTTTAACATAAGCTGAAGATATTGATCTAGGATCTTGAGAGAAAATTTGAATAAATTTGACTGATTTTTAAGGATTTTATGAATTTTCTTGTATTTAGTCCCTTTTGGAATGAAATATTTGAACCAACTGAATATCAGATTTTCAGTGAACAAAAAATTCTTCAAAATTAATCATTTTAACTTTTATTTTATTCATACACCTTCAGAATAACTTCAATGAAGCAAGAAAGTGATGTTTTATTGGGAAAATATGCGAGTTTCAGGATTTTCATTCCAAAAGGGACTAAATCCATAGCAATTAAAATGTCAAAAATTCATATAAAATAAAAATTTATAGCTAGATTTTTTAGCTAGATTTTTAAAACTGTTATTAAAATGGTCTAAGGCAATTGTACTATCATGTGTACCAAAATTAATTCATATGGTAGGCCTACACGGTAAAGAGATAAATTAGAAATCAGTGATTTACTCAAAATCTCCAAAAGTGGATTTAGTCCCTTTTTGGAATGAAACTCTTCATATACATATATGTAGTCAAATCTGGATCCAAGTACTCCAGTAGGAAGAAATTTGTGAGAATTATGAAAAGATCTTTCCCTACATAAATGCACTAAATCACTGCCCTTTGTGACAGCTTACTGCATTGTTATCGTCACGGTGATGTTTACTTCCTTCAATGTCACCTTCAGCAGTTTTTTTTTTTTTCTGTGAAATTGACTCAAGCCCATCTATTGTCCTCAGGTTACACCAAGTGGAGAAAATTGGCCACTTTTAAAGAACCGAGATGACGCTCAGGGGCTGAGGAACAATGCAATACCTCTTGACAAAACCTGTGATTCCACTTCTGGTGTTTATTTGGATGTACATGTACATGTACAACAAAAGAAAAATAATGTCTTGAGCCTTCAAATCAAATCACGGTCAGCATTAGTCGAAGTGCTAAACTTAAGTTCATCATATTTTTGCTTTTATAACTTCTTCTTCCCCTCGTTGCATTAATTTTTGGTTAATTTTAAATGTTTACTGAGCTCAACTTTCATATTTTAATATTAATCCAAATTCAATTTATACACATGTGTTATACCACCTAGTTAAACACATTAAATCAAGTGCTATCTCTATTTACCGAACTCACATTCAAAGAATACTGTTTCTTTCTTTTAAACCACACTTTTATTATCTTGACATTGACAACATTTTACACAAAATCCAACTTCAGACCCCTGGAACAACAAGCTCTGGGGAAGTCCACTTTGCACTTTCCAGGACACATGACACAGACAATGCATACATGTAATATACACTAACTATTTCCTCTGGTAGTTCCATAGCAATGTCACTTTCACTTAAAAAAATTTTTTTTTTTCCCCCTCCCATTTACCTGGTGTGTAGAATGTCAGCATCCTACCATAAAAGTTGCCAAATATGCTTCAGCACTCCACCCCTTAATTATATCTGAATATATAGATTCATTTTATGCATTGTTAATAAATTTTAATGTGTTAAATAAATACTATCAAAGACAAAACTAAATGGTAATTAGTCATGGACATATCAAATCAATTTGGATAAATTTATGGTTTATCTTAATGTCATAGCAATTAAATTTTCACAAGTTAAATAAAAAAAAATAGTAATTATTTCACAATGATTTCCTCAATCCAAATTACATAAGAAGATTGTTTTATCTCGAGACGAAGCCAAACTGACAACTGAGTGAGAGAAGATGGCGCTATATAAACCTGCAAGATGGTGTTTGCGTTATGAAGGATCCCAGGGAAGCTATGAGATATTTGTTTGCTCTCAGTAAGTTAGATCTTAATCCTATCTACCAATAATAGAAATAGATAAGTGTGACATTCCAGTCCAATACCAAGTCATATAACTTATGAAAGAGGAATAGAATTTGCATCACTTACATCTCAAAAAAAGATTTTTCATGAATACCCATACAAATTTGTGATTGTGAAAAATAGAAATGTTACATTCACACATCTAGGAACCAAAGTAAATTACTTTTTTTTTCTTTCAAAAATAAACGAGTGAAAAGAGCGCATTTATGGGGAACAGGGTTATATTTTTTCCTTAAATATTTTCTTTAAAATAGAATGTACAACTGTAAGATTTCAGTATACAATCCAGCTTATCTACGCATGATTCCATGTTTATATCATTCCTGTTCCTTGCTCAGTGCTTTCATAATGATCAAATATTACATACATTTCTGTATTATCATGGATCATATAATAAAGATAATCAAAATAAGAGAAAGGAAATAGATGCTACCATGTTATCAACTCAATTGTCAAAAGGCACATCCATCAAATTACAGCTTGATGTAATTAATAAAATATAGTGTTACTAAAAATCAATTAATCATTGCAAATATTTTTAATGATCTAGAAGTTTCCTTGCACCAAGCTACATGTACAATGAAGGAATGAAACAAATGATCAAATAACAATAATGCAGATTCATCCAATTATTGCAACATTTGTTGCAAGTAATGCACAATCAAATGGATTTTTTCCAAATCCAAGTCCTAGTTCCGTTATCTATTTAGCTCTAAAAGTCATCACATTACCTACATTTTAATCAGCAGTGGTTGAAATTCACCTTCTCAAAGTTCTGACCTCGTTGTTGATGTCATGAACATGATCAACGGTCGTGCATTTCTTTCTCCAAAATCCCTCCCTGCTTCTCTCAATCCCTAAAAAAAGGTATTGCCTGGGATGTCTTGGCTCATGTCCAACAGACAATCAAAGAAATAAAAAGGTAAACACATCTAATCAAAGTATTTGTTTGATCACCAAGCTCCCATGCAAAGTTACCTTCTACCAAATCTTTTCCATTATTGATTTTCAAGATTGTTTTTTTATCTGCAATTCTTTTTGTTTCAACTTGGTTTTAACATCTAAATTACAGAATATTTCTTGGTAAAAACTATATTTTCTGGATTTATAATCCTAAAAGGGCATTCTCCTCTTTCTAATTTTTCTTTTTAAAGTTCTATATTTGTACTGTTCTTGTACTCCATTTTCTTGATATTTATTCCTTATGATCTAATTCCTTTGGTAAGAATTTCATTTTATTAACAGAGAAACATTTTAATCAAGAGATAGACCCCCCCCAAAAAAAAAAAAAAAAAAAAGAAGAATAGAAAGAAAGAAAGAAAGAAAAAGAAAAGAAAAGAAAAGAAAAGAAAAGAAAAGAAAAGAAAAGAAAAGAAAAGAAAAGAAAAGAAAAGAAAAGAAAAGAAAAGAAAAGAAAGAAAGAAAGAAAGAAAGAAAGAGAGAAAAGAGGGGAGGGTGTGAAGGGGGATCGAGACAGGTCAGTGCTGCAGCACAAAGTATTGACCAATTGTGTGATGATGTACATATGTACTTTAAAAATAATCTTAAAATAGAGATTGTTATTTCTGATGACACATATATTTGGTTCCAAGGTTCACCCATTGAGAAATGAATTTGATAATCGTTGAACATTGAACTTGTTATTTATCATTTATGTATTCTTGCTCTTTTTTATTTTTAATATTTCTTTTATGTTCTCTTCTGGAATTCCCATCTCAATCTCTCCCTCACTCTCTCTCTCTCTATTACCTCGTTTACACTGTGACTCGGGTCGCAGGTTGGACACGGCAATTGTGCTCGATGGGGCAATTTTATGCCATGTAAACAGGATCAGTGTGATCCACGACTCAGGTTCGACACGCCTTTTTTGCTCCGCCAAAATCGTAGGTTTCGGTCCGGGAGGCGGGTTCGACACAGCAATTTTTATGTGTGTAAACAGAAAGCCGTGTCGAGGTCGATGACCTTGAGGTCAGATATGGAATGTGGCTATACATCGCAACACACATTAATGACATCCCTTACTTCCAGTCATGATCTGGGAGCCGTGTTGAACTCGCCTTTTTTGTTGTGTATAGATACGATCACAGGTTCACTCTTTGTAGTGTCGAACCCTTCCTGTGGATTCGACACGAGAGCCGAGTCTCAATGTAAACGCGGTATATATATCATTCCTACTGTACATGTACCTCTTTTAATATATTCTTTCTCTTTCCCTTTATCTGCATTTATGCCTTTTCCTATAACTTATGTCTTCAGCTTGACTCAAATGTTGCCATTTTAGATGTTGTCCATGTAAAGGTACAACATTCTCATTTTTTTTTTTTGTTTGTTTGTAAGAGACCCTGATTATCATGAGCATTAGTGTACCACTCCATATCAATCTTGTTTAATATGTCATGGACATGAATTGTAAGGACCACTTCTGAAGTGCAATTTTATATCATACTGTCGTAATAGTTATGAATGACCAAATTACACCTGATGCATATTTCTTTGAATTGGTCTTAACGATATGCTTACAGTATGAGCACTAAAATTAGGTAAATTGTCTTCTTCTCACAAGAGCATTTTTCCTATACTCATTTTCATAATGATTTGTCAGAAAACATTTTGAAACCGTCATAAGTCTAAGTTCTTGGATAACCCGTAGGGACACGTGTTGAAGAATTAACACGAGTTTCAATGTGATGTCCAGGAACTTAGACTTATGACGGTTTTGAGAAACAGGCCCCAGGATTTCCCTAATTGTGTCCTTTTATAATATATATGCCTAATGATTTTATTAATCAAGTAGAAACATTGTTACAGTGATGTAATAACTTGCATATTACAATAAACTTCCAACAGCTAACTACCTTTACTTAAACAATTACTAGAACAAGCCATTTCAATTACTCAAGTAATGCAATTCCAATGACAATTCATGACACTTGTAGACTTCATGTATTGCGAAAGATCAAATACTTACATTAACGTTATCCTATTCTATCAGTGTTTAAGGTTACGTGGTATTTGATCAATAAATCAAACATATCTTTATCTTAGAATTCAAGGTACAAGGGTGTTCTTATAACATTGTCGGTAAGCATCAATCAATGTTGAACAAGGCTATATAATTACTGATTAACAACCTGCTTGGTCTAATGTCAAATAACACCTTGAAGTACTGTTTTTGAGAATTATAACATATTTAATGTTAAAATGGAAGGCACACAAATGTAGAGCTTTCTTTCCACAAAAGTCAGGGCATAATTACATGTAGATCAAATGTGATACTGATATTCATTAAAAAATATTAATTTATTGGCTACTGCCAAAGCATGATTAGCAGACATGTGCTGTATTTTTGGATTTTATGTTTGGGATATGACTCCTTTTGGAATTCATATTCAACAATAGCATTGTGACGTCTATTAATATGATAAAGTGTAACTGATACTGATTACTTTGTGAAAAAATGTCCCTGAGAGTTCTTTGCTGAACTGAAACTATTTTGAGAACACCTTCAAAATTGCATATTATGTTGCACATTTATCACATGTCTACTTTATTGCCTGTATTTACGTGACTTTGTGTACTGCTCATATTAGATACTGAATTCTTTTCATAACATTAATGATTTTAAAAAACGGTTCAATAAAACTGTTCAATATGTACAATAAATTATGTTTAAGTTACGACTGAATGGCGAAGTAGTAAATGTTTATGTTATCATAATTTCCAAGTGATACTTTACAGAAATGTTTTACTTCTTCATTTGTACAGGACCTCTTTTTTGTTTTTTTTTTTTTTTTTTTTTGGGGGGCTGCATCTCAACTTTATTACATTGACTTTATGTGATGCTCTTTTTTTTTGGGGGGGGGTGTTTATGCGCGGCAAATCTTACATCAAAGACAAGATCTCTTTGGTCTCAAAGTCCATTTTTATTGGAATGAAAATAAGGGGAGGGGAGTACATTAATCTTTTCTGTAAATTTAGCAACTGTATATATTTGTAGTTCTAAGCTAATGATTATGTGCTATTGTGACCACATATATGTAACATGACCCAAATCCAAAAATGAGTTCAAAATTTTGGATCACACATTTTACAATGTGCTCTTCAAAAAGCAGAAATTATCTTAATCTTTTGAAAGTCATAAACCACACTTTTCTTAAAATTTTCTTGATCACATGTTTGCTTTTAGAGGCTTTGATTAACTTTTTTTATTGTGTGTCTGAACAGCTTTGTTTACATGCTGCGTAAGTTTTACAATAACTATGGTGTACTCTTATTATACACTTATGTAATAAGTCTTGCAGGCCTATTGTCATTATGAATATTGTTGTTTTCTCTTTGTTCAGCTGTTCATTTGTAATCGTTTTCTGTAATTTTCATATTATGTATATCTTCTTTTGCAGGGCCCCCAAGTACAACAGTATTTAATTTACTGACAGGGTAAATAAAACAAAATAAATAAATAAATAAATAAATAAATATGGTATAGTGGCTGTATCATGACTATGGAAATGTATCTATTATTCTGCTTTGGAGTGTTAAGATTTTAAAGACAAAAGTACAACACTAAATCAGATATTCAAATAAGAAAATAATGTGTTTTATGTAATGGGACTATCAAAAATTTGTTCATATATTTTTTCAATCTACACGTACACCTGATTAAGATGGAGATCACCTAGATGCATTTATACATTGATCCTGTGCCAAATCATTCTCTAATTGATATAGAAGTGATAATATGTCAAGCACATGACCAAACCCCAATCAGTAAAAATCCATTGTTCAGCCAAGACACACATTACAGGGTTAATTACAAAACCACAACAATCATAGTGGATAGGTAGGGCAGGGCAAAGTCACCCAAACCGGGATTGCGGGAGAGCTTCCGTACATGTACATGTATCTAAGGGGGCAAACATCACATCGGTGACAAACATGTACTCATACAATGGAGGAATCCACCAGGATTTAATGAAAATGAAACTAATCATAGACTGGACCTGTTTTTCTGTTATCAAACAGTTGTTTTCTCCTTGTTTTAACTGCAGGCTGTGGGCATGGAGTTTCTTTAGGGCAGGGGAGGGGGCGGGGGTGACCGACATTATGCCTCCTGCGACAATTTGCTCCTCGGCTTTATTTCGTCTAAGATATAGGTTAGGGTTAGGGTTGTAATAGGGATTTATATTAGGTTTAGGGTTAGGTTTAGGTAGGGTATTAGTGTAAAGTCCCTGGTTGAAGTTAGTCATTCGATTAGTGTATGGAATTTATAGCGGAGCAATTGTCGCGGGAGCAAATGTCATGGATTCCAGGGGGGGGGGCTGGGGATTATGTACAATGAAGAGCTGCATCAATCAAGAAAACAGAGTTTTGATAAAAAGTCATTGTTTGGGTAATAAATGGTTTAAATTAATATACACGTTGTACCTCAGTTTACAGTACATGTAATTAGAGTTGATATTTCAGGTTTTTGTTTTTGTTTTAGTTTTTGTTCTTGTTTTTTGTTCTTGTTTGTTTTTTGTTTTTTTGTATGGGGAGGCTGCATACACCATCCCCACTCCTGCTACGGACCTGCACTGTTTACCTGCACTTTATCTTCATTTTAATGACCCAAAATACTTGATCACTATCATATAACCTACATGACTCATAACA
Organism: Paracentrotus lividus; assembly: GCA_940671915.1. NCBI lineage: Eukaryota > Metazoa > Echinodermata > Echinoidea > Camarodonta > Echinidae > Paracentrotus > Paracentrotus lividus. The sequence continues at coordinate 3,344,433 of CALNVZ010001721.1, forward strand.
GATGGTACAAATACAACAAACCCCTATGATCAATGACCATCGTTAGAGGAAATCCATTCAATAAAACTTTTAATGTCCAAACTTTCTATAGAGGGTCACTACCTTGTCTAACAAATCACATGCAAAAAATCATTTGCTCAACCCAACCATGCAGAAGGATAAGTGTCTTGAATAACGAGGCAGAAATGAGATTATCAGCATGGTCAGTGGAAGTATGTATCGATTTAATGACCATCTTTATCTGACCGGTCATGTCCAAACTATCTCAAGAAAGTTACTACCTGTGTAGCCTCAAAATCACATGTAATAGATCCTCACCTCTGTCACCAAGAGTAACGCTTATTCATATAAATTCATGTAAATGACTCATCAAAGCACAACACATGATTGATATCTATGCTTAGTGGAAGCATATAACCATTTGATAATGGTTGTTCATCTCCAAACTTTTAGGAGAGGGTCAATAACTTGCCCTGCATATCACATGCAATACATCTTCAACACAAACACAATCGCACGAATAACACCTCTTGGTCTATGAAGAACGAATATCACCCCCCCCCCCTCCTGGAATTCTAAAGTGCAAACCAAAGACACAGACTACATGATAAATGTATGTACATACATGTAACAGTGGACAAAGACACTTGGGTAGGTTTTCAAAAAAAAATAAATAAATAAATAAAAATAAATTTAAAAAATAAATAATAAATAAAATAAAATTAAATTGAATTAAAAAAAAAAATAATAATATAATAAAAAAAATTAAAAAGTTTTTTAAAAATTAAAAAATGAAGTCTGTCCTCATTGAGTAAAGTTGATCCTCTACTGTTGTTGGGGGGGGGGGGGGGGACCTGCCCTTCCATGACATATGATCCATTGGACAATAAAGGGGGAAAAATCTTTCAAAATCCCCTGATATTTGGCCACAAATGTACTGTACATGGATACTGACACTACTAGTCTGCCGGTTTTGCCCCTGCAAAAACACCAAATATTCCACTGGCACTTTGTGGAGGCCTGTATAAACGTGTAGAGAACCCATGCTTGTATTTAGAGGGGACAAAAAGAAAGACATGACAGATGGATATGTGGCTGTCAAAATGTAGATAGTGTGCATGTCTTTCTTGGTGTATTTTATATTTGCTATACAATGAGATAAGGCCATTCATGGGTACATGTAGAATGAAGTACAAGTCAACAAACCACTGTTATTATATCTAAACTCCTGAGTGAGTGTTTTATTGAAGTTCCTCAATCAATAAACTGGAACAAAGAAATTGACTTAACTTTAACACAAGGGGGCGCTATTACTACTGAAATGATGGCAACTGGTTTCTCAATTGAGAGCATAATGTATAATAAGCTTTAAACCTACATCTGATTCTGTATATAACATTCCTTTTTTCCCTAACCAGAAGTTACATGTAGCTTCAAAAATCGCCAAAATTACAATTTTCACCATTGACTGTTTTATATCAACCCAATATTATGCACAAATGCGCTATCTTAGATTACGTAAATGCCGATAATAATTCAAAAGGTATTGGAGATAGAGGTGTGAAACTTTGTAGGGCTATCAATTACAATATAAAGCCCTAACTACTTACATGTAGTTTCAGAAGTGCATGGTTATGTTTTAGGGTTAACACAACTTCAACACAAGGTGACACAAGTACTGTTGAAATGACAGCAAACAGTGGAATGATCGTTTGAAGAGTACTATAAAACGGAGCCCAAAAGAGTGATTCATACATTACGTTATAAAATGGAATGAATGAGAAACACAGAAATACATGTATGGAGGTACAAATCAAAGAACATGAAAAGTAAAGAAGGCTTATTGGCCTGAGATTACCTGAGAAGAGTACGACCAAAATGTTCTCTCTGCTCCTTGGTTGCCCGGGGTAGCTCGCCGGTGTTATTGAGCATGATTTCTGTTATCCATCCAGAGAACTTTGTAAAGGCATGTTTGTTGAGGGAGAACAGGATGTCTGACAAGTTATCTACCATATTCCTAGGAGCAGCTCCTGATATTGCCTGCAACAATATAAACAATACAACACTCCAATCAAGTTTTCTACCATATTCCTAGGAGCCACTTTTGATATTGCCAGTAGTTACATAATCAACAGAGCAATTAGTGACCTGTAACATTTAAAAATTATGATTAATTACAAATTCAAAACAACCATTCTAATTGGTCCAGAATAAGACTTTTATGCAAGAAGTGCATGCAACAAGGGTCCTGATTGGTTATTATCAATTTACATGGACAGGGTAAATCTCATATATTCCCCTTTTCAGTGAGCGGTATAATTGACTTCTCAGCTCCGTGTGGTTTTAAAATTTCCAAACCAAAAGGAGCTGAGAAGTCAATTATAAATAAGATCAGAAAAAAAATGTTTAAAAAAAAAATTTATAATGGATAAAGAGGTTATGCTTGTTTTTAAAATATGAATTATAAATTTGTACCTCTAATTCCTTTATACTGGGTCTGCAATAGCTGTTTAACCACTACATGAAGAAATTATGTTTTCACACAATTTTAAAAATGCTCCAATGCTCCAAATTTTATTGTCCAAATCGGAAATTCTTTTTGCCCTTTTCCCGTGGGCTTGGCAGCCGCTGAGCAGCGCCAGATGGACATTGCTCTATCCCCCTCTTGTTGAACGCCAAACAGGGAAGCAACAACTACCATTTTTAACGTCTTTGGTATGACGCAGCTGGGGATCGAACCCACAACCTCCCGATTAGGAGGCGGATGCTCTATCCACTGAGCCAACACAATTTGGATACTCTGTTGAGAGTTCATACAAAATTTCAAGTCAAATACCCCAAGACAATGCACAATTTTTTAAAAACCAAATATTGTTTTATAAGACTGCCATTTATGTTTTCTATCCTTTTGCTTGTCTTTAAATCTTTGAATTGCCAATCTGGTACATTTTGTTGACGATGCATCAAATAAACAATTTTTATAGATTGACCCTCTCACATAGATATATCAATAAATAATAATGATAAAAACATAACCATTTGATCTACATAAACAATTATAATAGCTACTTTTTTTAACCCCATTCAGTGCTACTCTTTTCATACATGTACAATGTGATATGTGAATGTGTATAGTGTCATATCCACTGGAACATCCGTGGTCAGATATGGGGGGGGGGGGGACATCAATTTAAAAAAATAAATAAATACAGTATTTCTTACATTTCACAAATGTCATGCCCTAGCTATGCCTTTCACAAGCCCCCATTTAGGAGGGAAAAAAAGAATGGATTATTAAGTAAACAATCCTTTAATATGTGTTGACTGTTAACAAAAGAAGTTTGTTATGGAAGATAACGCTCATGTTTGATCTCTATTATATTTCAATATTGATTTGCCCTTTGGACCATAACCATTGTTTTGGAGAAGATGAAAAAAAAAACCCAAAAAAAACGTGACTTGAAGAGCTCTACACAATGTACGTTTCTTGCGTGCCAAATCTGTGTCGCCTGCACTAGAAGTGTTGACTTTCTGTTTCTTGACTTTTGTACTAGAATCAATGTAGAGGACCCACAACAGCTCTATCTCTTGTTGTCCATTAGATTAGATTAATTCCTATTTATAATTGTTTGTGTTACAAATATTGCAGCTGCTGCGTGAAATACAATTACTTAACTTCAAGTTCTTTGTCATTACACTCTGAAGGGTATTCTATTTTTTGGTTTTAGGAAATAAATCAATAAACTAGCTTTATTGGTATTTATTGGTATTTGGTACTCATTGGTACTCATTGGTACTCATTGCAAATTTATAGTGACTGCAAGAGCAAACTGACTTTACGAGTACTAAAGTATCTATCCACGAGGTTGTGTTCATAAGATTAGTTTTAAAAAGAATCTTTTACTTCAAAACTTTTTTTTTTCTCTTCCATTGCTTCTTCTTTCTTTGGGAGGGGGGAGGGGTATTATGACTTTGTGTTCACCTTCTTTTTTTTTTACGTGCCGGTCCATTGTATTATTAAAGGCACATTAATCCTATATGTCTGATATTTTAAAGATATAATCATTTTTCTTGTGAAGCATATTAAGAGGCCGCCCTGGATACATGTATGCACATAATGATAAAGACCAAATAAATAAGTCAATACATAAAACCTTTTGGCAAATAGAAGCAAGTGACAACAAACACCTAAAGTAGACACTGGAGTACATTTACATTACAAAGATCATAAAAAGTCAAAACAACAAGTTTAAACTGATCTAGGGCATACAGTCAAGAAAGGTAAACTCTGTGAAATTAACCTAGTTGTCTAAATGTTAACCCTTTATATGCCAGTGGGTTTCTTAAAATTTGTCATCCTTAAGATTTCAAAATTTGAATTGAGAATTTTGATTCCTTCTTTTATTCTCGTTATTGATTTTAACCATCCTTTAAAACAAGTGTGATAAATGTGAGAGAAATTCTTTTTAAAGTAATTTAATACTTAAAGCACAACTTGAGTTATTGTAGAAAAAGTAATTGGGAAGAAATGTTCTCACATTGTGTCATTTATATTCTAGATTTTCATGTATCAACACCAGCTACGGTTATTTTCCATGCACGATTTAAGGCCAGGTCAGTTGAATTAAGACAAATTAATGCTGCTACACTTAGATCTTCCAGCACTCTTCCACATACATACTGCACAGACATGCTGTATGGCATATACTTTGTCTATACACTTTGCACATAGCTGTGCAAAGTGTCCATTTGCTTTACGTCAAGTGATCAAAATTGATGCTGATATTGCTCCTTTCTCAGCTAAAACTTCAAACTTTATTTTGGGAGAGATCTTTCACCTGCAGCATGGAGGGGGTTAATAGAGAGGGCTATCATCTGATAATAACCAACATCTAGGGCATGATACTTGACTTCTTAATGTCATAATAATTAGATGTTATCTGATGTAGGGCACAACTCAAAGTCATATTTAGATATCACATTGACCATTGACCTTCACAACGCCCTTGACATGATAGGATTGTATTATCCCACAGATTATATTTGATGGTCTGCAAACTACAGTCTACAATATCTGTATCAAGTAAAATGCCACATGTGGGAAACATTTTTATAGTAAAGATTAATATCAACCTGGTACTGTTTGGTGTTTCCATAAAACAGGAAAACAGACTCTCTTCTACATTGTTTTCATGATATTTGGCACAGTTGATCTTGAGATTAAAAAAAAAAGCCTGTGTCATTCTGATATTGCAAAAATGAAAATGTCCATGTCTGTGCACTCATTCATATAACACATGCATCAGGTCTTTTTTATAATTGACATCATTTTAGCGCTTGTTAAATTAATTGCTACGATCAGACTTTTTCTCAATATTTGCAACTGCATTTTGCATGAATTCCAAGAATCAAGACTGAAAGTTATTATCAATTGCCTATTTTTTTTCTTTCTGAATTGCACAGATATGCACATTTGCAGATAAGAACGAGCTTACGAGTTTACGTAACCATGATCTGGATGAACACTGGAAGACAGAGCGATTCAACCTCTCATAACCAAACCATCTTGAACCCATTCGCATGTGCAATACAAAAGTAATGACAAACTCAAAGTATAGATAGACTTGACCAAGGATCACAGGATCTATCTCTACTCGTATCCACATGATGATGATGATTACAATATTGAGCCATCATACAAACCTTTAATGTTAGCTCCACTAATGCATTTCCATGTTGGGTTAGAACCTCTCCAGCTCCTGGTAGGTTATCACTCTGTGATACAAAGTTGCTCTAAATAAAAACATACAAGAAAGAGAATCATCACCTACAAATTCCATACAAATTGACAAGAAAATATCTGTTTTCATCTTAAGACCGAATAAAAACAATTTTCGCAATGGATTTTCAATACCAGCAAGCAGACATCCATAAGAAGGTGCCAGTTCAAAGGCCCAGCCAAGCAACCAAACAGTTTTTGATTATGCGATAATCTCCCCCCCCCCCCCCCCCCCGCTCCCCCCACAGCCGCAATGTTTTGCATATTTCTGTTCAATACTTTTTTTTTTTTCACTTTTACTGTTCCAATCTTGTTAAGTATATTGTGGAATGTAGGTTACTTCCCTATATAAAAAAAATCAACCTCAGAATCTAGAACATGAATAAGATTCAGTGCGTTATATAGTCATTAGACGCAAGTAACCAGTGGTTGACCTCACATGTCTCCAGCAAAAATGTAAGCTACAAAATACACTTCAATTTAAAAGATCATTTGATTGTACCTTGAGTCATTCACATGATATAGATCATGGTAAAAGATGTCATTTACAATGCAGTACAGTCTACTAACTTACTGCCGTTATTCACAAAGGTGGCCTAAAGTTAGCTAGCTTAATCTGTGTTTAAGTGATAGCTAGCAGAATGGGACACAATCTCAAAAAGTAGATGTTTCGATTACCATATTTTTTGTAATGAACTAACAAACTGTCCAGTCCCGGGGGCAGACCCAATTATATGCTCGTAAAGTGCGTAAAAGTCTTGGAATTCGTAACGGCTACGGAAGGCCTGCCTTGAGAGTGTGGAGCAAAAATCGTCCAAAATCACTCTGCTATATCTTCTCTTGATCACCAAAGTTCATGAATACTCAGAAACTTAAGATAATAAGCACCATATTCAAAATATCATGAAAATGGTGTTGTATTTGGAATAGTATATTCTCCAAGAGGTCATTTCCGACACAATCTGGACGAAATGAAACGAAAACAAAAGACATGAACTACAGTACACACCAGCACTTCCCCGCATTTTGGGTTGGGCAATCAGTATTTTGTCTAAATCTTCCTCAAATGTTGAAGTATATCGCTGTGAAAAAACGTGGAAACTGCATCTATCAACGACAAACCGCTCTTTTGCGCCATGCGCATTGCACCTCACTTCCGGTTTGCCGAAAAACACTCGCCAATATCCATTAGAAACCTGCTGCGATGACCCTCGCAAGTTTAAGGACAGTAACCACTATATTTGTTATAATCCCTCAATATTTTCCATGATTAGTTCTATATTACATTTGTAATTTCATTGCTCGATTCAACGTTTTCTTGCCATTGACGGCTGGGAGAAGAGCGGATATTTTTTTCGTGGGCTATACTATAGCGGTCAAATATGCCTACATCAGAACCACAGTGTGTGGGACCACAATGTAACTTGATGGAGGGTTTTTATTGAATGACTTTGATACGGATTTTCCCGACATAACCGTGGACATCAATATGAAAAGAATTTCGTAACAGTATTCGATATGATATGCTTGTATCATATCAAAGTTTCGTTCTTGGCAATTTCAAGAAGGTGAAAAATAATCAACTTTTTTACCGATTTCTGGTTTTTTTTTCGGGGGTGCTCCCGAAAGGCCTATTTTCACAATTTATAACTGATTTCAACCATAATTAACATCATGAGAGGTTAAAATGACTCTTTATTGTTAAATAGTCGTTGATTTGTTTCATTTGTGGTTTTAAAAAGGCGAGATATCGCAGTTCGCCCCTAGACAATTGTAGCGGTTTTTCCGTGCAAAACTTGTTTCTTTAGCAATTAGGCAGACCCGGCGATAGGTTTCTCGGAGTTAATTGGGTGTAACCCCGGAGACTGTTCTGGAAATGATAAATGACAAAAGTTTCCTTACAATAAAACAATTTAGTAAACTTTTAAGGATCATGCAACCTAGACAGATAATGTCCCATTTCGTAGCCATAATTAACCACAGACTCAGCTAGGCTTAACTTTAAAGTCACCTTGTGAATACGAGCCACTGAGCTTTAAAGAATACAGATTCAGTCGTTAAAACACAAGAGAAACATATGAATGCTAAAGATAAAATATTTTATGGAAGATCTACATATACATGGATAGCATAATAGTACGGTAACCATTTCAACAACAAAAAATAAAATCTTGATCGTCTAATATAGAAATCTAAAAATTATCTCTATCAAACTGGTTATACCAATGTAATAAACCTTTATCACATATGTCTGAAACTCAAGAACAAGCAGCATGCCTATGGTGTGGTTCTCAGGCATCGTCTAGAAACAAACCACACTGAAGAATAGCTGCTAGTCACTCATCCAAGGTGAAGATTTTGGTATGCTTCTTTAACAATACATTGAGAGAAATAAAAAGTACAATTAAAGAAATTTAATACTAATTTTACAATATAAAGTATGACTTTTATCTTGCATACAACAAACAATAATTAGTGCCATTGTCTACATATAATCATTTCAAACTAACAATTTGTTATAGCTTATTTTGAAAAAATATTTGCATGAATTATGATCATATCAACACAAAAAAGCATGCACGTACCTTTTCAAAATCTCACAAGTTATTAACAATTACAACATGTACAAGTTGCAGTGGAAGTTTATTCTGGACGTGTTTTTTATTAACCCTGAGCGGACGAAATTGTTGGCCGCATCATTACACTGAGACGAGATTTAAAAAGAGCGACACTGTCCGCGCGTGCGGCTCTTGTAAATCGCCATGCTAGCCTGGATTCGCACGCTCGGTAATGGACTTAGAGTGAAGCTTGTAATTTTTTAAATATACATTATTTTCTATAATGTTTTTGGCTTTTCCTCGTATCGTCATTGCCCCTTATCACTACATGATGAATATACTACATTCCAATGTCAAGCTGATAACTATATAGAAAAATAATGGATATTGTGAACATTCCTCCGGTTTGTAAATGATTATCTTTGTCTTGGCCTGAAAGAAATGTTTTAAACACCTTATTGAGTCTTGTAATAAGGTGAATGAAAGGTGTATATGAGATATATCATCAAAGATCTCGTATTGAATGTATTGAATTCTATACCTGGCTGAACAGTGTTTTCCAGTAAGGAACAAATTTTGATTAGTCATTTGGTTGCCGCGGTCTTGAACACACTCTTCTGTACTTTCTTCTTTTCATTCTCAAACTTAAACATGCGTACTTCTCTCTTTGGGTACTATGGGATAGATATGTTAGTATCAGAGGAAATTGAGCCTTCGTTATTTAATAGTTTCTATCGTTCAGTCTGACCGTGATACTTTGATCTCGATACTTGGGTTTTGTGTGGGTGCCTGTTCAATTCGCGTCATTCGTGTCAATCCAATTGTCATGGCTTAACAATAAAAGTATAAAGACGTCGAACCGAATAATGCTAAAAATCGCTGAGGTACTTATTCACGTGATTGATTGCAATGTCTTCTGGATGCATGGAGAAATATACTATTAAGCTTATTTATTAAATATGTCAAATAGTTCTGACATGTTTGTCACAGACATATCGCTGCATTTCATAAATTAACTTCTGGTTATACAAAAGTTCAACAAAAGTATAACAAAACGAGAATTTAGGTTATTTGGGATAAAGATCGGTCAATTAGGGAACCGAGTATAAC
>CALNVZ010001721.1:3367706-3410496 GCA_940671915.1 Paracentrotus lividus
GACAATTATATCCTACTGTGACAAAAGGAATCAGGAGACACATAAAAAAAAGATTATTAAGTTATTGTCTCTTTTATATTGTATCTAAAATGATCTTCTTCCTGACCAAATTTCACCCATAAACATTCATCCTGTGAAAAATGTGTGAGGTATCTGACATTATGATATTCCATTGATTATTATTATTATTTTATTTGGTAAAACTTGACAAATCCTACAAAATATATCAAATACAATGCATTGACAAGAATTATAAAAACAAATTTGCTGACACAAATGTTAAAAAGGTTTGGATAGACCGGGATGAGTTGCCCGGGTATAAAACAGTCAACTAAATGACTTTGGTCCACAGACCTTTATCCCCTAAATCATCCCGATGGTAGTGCAAATGACATAGATTTTACTGTTGTACAAGAATGTTCTTTCTCCTCACTTTCTTCCTTTGCCAGAAGAGGACAAAATCACCCCCACAGAACAATTACCCCCAAGGACAGCTATCCCCTGATTACTAGGGCCCAACTCTAGTAGTTATTCTAGGGGTAGATACCCGAAGGGGAGAGAGTTGTCCAGGGGGTGGTTGCCATGGGTTAGGTGGCAGCATGGCAACATACCTACATTCTGTAGATTACAAACATGAAGAAATATCTTACCTGTAATAGATACCAGAATCCAAATGGCATATTGCTAATAGTTTCATCTACAGGATAGTGACCTGGCAAAGCAGTGAATCCCTGAATAGAAAACAAATAAGCGAATGATCCATAATGTACTGAGTGTATCATGTCCATGTATATGCACTTCACAAAAAGGGAGTAATAATTAGGATAATATAGGATCATATAAAACTTATTCCTCAACCCCAGACCTGCCAACAAAAAAGCGTATTCCGTACTTTTTCTATCCTCTTTCGCTTCTTAAGGGGGTACTAAGATCTATAGATGTCTATGAATGCACATCACCATCATGCCATACTACATCGCACCTGTCTTCATAGAAAACATTTAATTGTCCAATGAATTGTCTATGTCCCTCATTTACCAGAACGAATGCCTTTGGTGCAGGGATGACACACTTGTCAAAATGTTTGGCATATTTACCTTGTTTTCTATTGAAAATAATTGAATAATAAAAGGTTTTCAGGTCGACAGGTGGATGGAGATTGACATTTTTATGATCTGAATAATTATTGACATTTAATGAGTTTGGTACCCCTTATCCAAATGAAAAAGACAAAAATACGCTTTTAGGTTGGCAGTACTGCAACCCTAATCATTCGATAAGTTGAGCACAGTGACATGTAGTTCAATTTTTTATTTTTTAAAAATTGTTTTGCTTATCACACGTTATACTTTAGCAGACAATAATTTTACAGTACTTTTTAACATTTTGGACAAGGTATGATGTTTTTAATTATGAATTAAGTAGAAAATAAAAGTTTGCAGAATATTTGTTTTGAAATTAAATAAGGATGAAGAGTCATGAAATTATTAAAGAAATAACACAAATGATACAAGTCTTCATTCATTCATTATTTGATCTATCCACGCTTGTTCAGGCTGTGTGCATTTATCATGCGCATAGATTGCAAAATTAACTCATGTGCAAGTATCATACTTTCATAGACCCATTTTAATTACACCAAACATTAAGATCTAGATCTAATATTTACATAAAGACTATCATTGCGATAATATGTATTACATTTTTGGATGTTTTAAAGTCATGATATATGAACGATGTTGCATCGGATGCCTCTCAGGAATAGAGTTTCCTTGAATATAGAGAGAAAGAGACATACCAGTACTAAGCTTGTGAATTCCAGAGCATGTTGTTTGTCCTCCCCAGTACCTTCAACGAGTATCTTGGTATGGTTCTCACCTAATGTCACAGCTAATCTACACAAACCCTGAACAGTGTCCTGAAAACATATAATAATCATAAGATAATAAACATATATTCTATTTGCTCTTATTTTCATGCCATTAATTTTGTTTGCCCTGAGCAGCCTAAAAAAACATATTCGTGGATTCTTCAATTTGTGCTGCATGTATGTAAGCATGCAATTTAACCCATTCAAAATATGTCTAAGAAAGCATGCTCATATATTTGCATGTTTTTACATTTTAAGATAAACTTGAGTTGTAGTAATAATGAAAAGATAATGTCCAAAAGAATCAAAACAAGTTTACACTAAAATTAGTGGAACTGAATATAAATGATAACTGCCAAATGAGTCTGGTAGAAAATGTAAAATAGATGAGTAATGAGCAAATAATGAAAAAAAATGTTGGGCCTTCACCACGCGGTCACCTCTCACAGCCGCCCGGTGACCACATGCAAAGCATATTGAAAAGTGGCATGCCCTAAGTTCGCACCGTACGTGTGCGATATTGTGTGCGGGGAGTTCTGGTGAGATAGCGGAGTTACGAGCTCCATCAATTGAACCGTCTTGACCACAATATACTCTCAGTTTCACCTAAAATCGTGCATGAAAGATTAACATATCTCATGTTGGCATATTTATATGTAAATGGAACAATGTGAGGACATATCTATACAATTACTTCCAATTTACTTTTGGCTACAACAACTCAAGTTGGGCTTTAAGCCTATATACATATGTAATTTTGCGCGAAATCCACAAAAATTAATGTAACACAAATATTTCCACAAGTACAGTAACCAATTCAAGGATGTGTTATGTTGAGTTCAAAGTAATCAACTCTAGTATGTCCACCACTCCAAATCTCATGATATAATGCTCATGATATACACACCATGTTCTTTTCTCTGACGGATGAAGCTAACATTTCTTGTAACTTGAGAACTTCCCGTATTAAGCTCCTCACTATTGTTGGGAATCTGGTTGTGAGAAACACAGGGGAAAAATCAAAATATTGTTATTTCAAATGACCTCTAGATATTCACCAAACATTAATCTAATAATAATTATAATAGTTACATTTATATAGCGCTTAAGGCATATATCCACCTTGGTGTTTCTAAGCGCTTAAATAGTGTTAACTAATTATTACCCAGCTTAGCTAGGCTACCCCGAAAGGTGCTCACAGCATTCAAAGAATTGCTTCCTACCGGTACCCATTTGCACCTGGGTGGAGTGGACATAAGTGGGGGTGCCGGGAATCAAACTCACGACCTTTGCATTCCCAGTCAAGTGAGACTATGACAATTACGACAATCTAAACGAATATTGTCAAAGTTTACATTATGACCCCCAAATATATGTCGCAGTACCACAACACTGCATGAAGTGGAATCTTTAAATAACATTTAATGTCAGCTGACACTAGTCACAGATGAGAAAATAGTAACAGTGGTATTGTAAAGTAGGCTTATACATGAATAGTTTTGGGTTATTTCATTTTCAGATTATCAAATCCTATTTCATTTTTTAGATGAATGAACAATATTTCATAATTTTGGATCTTCTTATTTTCTTTACTACATTATTTTAAATTCCACCAGTCCAGTGTTGGACACAGGAATTTGCTCTAAGGTTAAACCCTTCAAGGTTTTCAAGAGTGGATGAATCAACCGTATCTCATTTAGGATTAACAACGTTACCCTTATTTCATTTTCAGATCAACAAAACTCATTTCATTTTGAGAGAATCAAAGGCTTTTCGCTCCCGGATTAACCAACCAAATTTTCTTTTCTGAGAAGTAAACCTTTTGACAACAGGTACAAAGCCTTTGAACCATTGGCCCTTTGGAATAAAAAGTTGTAACCTGATATTTTAGGGAGTTCTAAAAAACAAAGTTCTAAGTTGCTTTAATACTCTTTCAAAGAAACATACGTGTAATCCATACATGTACATGTACCATACATAATTTCCAATATTAAATCAATTGACAGTAGATGTCCACCAGATCCAATAATCTGGATAAAACATTTAAAAAATTATCAAATTTGATATCATGACTCTCTCACAAATATTTGTTATAAGTCTAGCCCAAATGTTCCAAAAATATAGCAGGGTGGTCTGTACTCACTTATGTGCTGTAGGCTGTGATACGACATTAACAAGAGAATCAATACAATAGTCAAAGAGATCAGGATCATGAATGAGTTGAAAGAGAAGTTTCTGGAAGGATGATATTTCAGTGAGGGGTACACTAAGCTGAACCCAAGATGAGAAACAGCGTAATGCCTGGTGTCGGATGTGATTCGGTGAATCTCCTTGCTCTAATAGTGACTGTAACAATGGCAGAACTGTAAAAACGAAACAAGAACAAAAAGTTACTGAACAAATAGTTTGTAAAAAGTGAAAAGTATTGGTAAATGTATTGTAGTTTTGTAGCTGAAAGTAAGATGAGAAGCACTGTAAAGTTTGGTGTTAGATGTTATTCAGATAATCTATTTGTTCTAACAGGGAGTGTAACAATAGTAGAACTGTGAAGAAATATTTCAAGATAACAAATAACGTACAGGTAAAAGGGTTCGTGTGTAAGGTAACGGTACATACATATATTCAATGGATTAGCTCGCTACTGATCAAACGCCCATACCTCCACATTATTTGGAGTAGTACTCATTTCATGTTGTTATGTTTTTTACACGATCAGTACAGCAATGTAACAATCCCCTTTTGATTCCATTAGTTGTCAAAGCAAGACAAGTGTCAATTATACACTGTATAACTCCTGTGAACATACTTTTCTCAAAGTATTCAATTAATCATGTAACTGTAGTTCAGTAAGATTAAGAGGTTACATTATCAAAAACTCTTAGAATAAAACTAATTGAACTAATTGAATATATTATATCTTACCATGAACCATGCCCTTTTCCAGCTCATGTCTGACTGTACCCTTCCTTAGCTGTGACATAGGAGCTGTCTGAAACTGTATTGAAACAATAACATTATTAGCAATAAGCAGTAAACCTGACTGCTCAAAACCAACAATAAATTACACAACAATAACAGAAAAAGAAAGTGTGGAAATGTACATTTTTTAAAATAGAAAATGAGATATTTAGGTACATTTTATTTATATGTACAGATATTTGTGTGATTCCTAACCAAGTGATATTTTTTGTGACGTTTACAATCTCTAATTACAAAGCTCATATTGAAGTGGAAATTTTTGCGGGAAATAACTCACAAAATGTATGAAAATAAAACCGCCATGAAAAAAAATAAATCATTTTACAGTATTAAAGGAAACTAGTTATCATTGCACTATGGTGAGGTTTCGGGTTCACCATGTAGTAAGTTACATTGTAGTTATGAAAAAGACTAAACTAGAAAACTAGAATAAGAAGTTATCTCTCTTGAGTCCTGAAAAGGACTGTGAACCAGATGAAGATCAAATCTAATAATGATTAATGTAAACTATCATACCTCTTCTGGTAGGACTGTGAGTAGTTCAAGGAGTGCTGCACATCTATGCATAGAATCAAGGTGTGGTGTGTGTGCCTGCTGAAAAGTTTCTATGATACTCTTCACAGCATCGGGCCATACATCAGGCATCGTACTCAATGCAAAGGAAGATAGCTGAGAATATAAGAGAAGAGAAGAGATATGAGATACACAGCATCAGGCCATACATCAGGCATCGTACTCAATGCAAAGGAAGATAGCTGAGAGTAAAAGAGAAGAGAAGAGATACATAAGAGATACACAGCATCGGGCCATACGTCAGGCATCGTACTCAATGCAAAGGAAGATAGCTGAGAATATAAGAGAAGAGATACATAAGAGATACACAGCATCGGGCCATACATCAGGCATCGTACTCAATGCAAAGGAAGATAGCTGAGAATATAAGAGAAGAGATATATAAGAGATTTCAAACATACGGGCCAATATATCAGCATCCGTACTCAATGCAAAGGAAGATAGCTGAGAATATAAGAGAAGAGATATATAAGAGATACAAAGCATCGGGCCATACATCAGGCATCGTACTCAATGAAAAGGAAGATAGCTGAGAATATAAGAGAAGAGAAGAGATACATATGAGATTCACAGCATCAGGCCATACGTCAGGCATCGTACTCAATGAAAAGGAAGATAGCTGAGAATATAAGAGAAGAGAAGTCATACATAACAGATTCACAACATCAGGCCATACATCAGGCATCGTACTCAAATGCAAAGGAAGAAAGTGAGAATATAAGAGAGGGATACATAAGATATTCACAGCATCAGGCAATACATCAGGCATCGTACTCAATGCAAAGGAAGAAAGCTGAGAATAATAAGAGAAGGGATACATAAGAGATTCACAGTATCAGGCCATACATCAGGCATCGTACTCAATGAAAAGGAAGATAGCTGAGAATATAAGAGAAGGGATATATAAGAGATTCACAGCATCGGCCATACATCAGGCATCGTACTCAATGCAAAGGAAGATACTGAAGAAATATAAGAGAAGAGATACATAAGAGATTCACAGCATCAGGCCATACATCAGGCATTGTACTCAATGCAAAGGAAGAGAGCTGACGATGCAAGATCAAAGACATTTCCATGTAACCGAGGGGCATGAGCCTGCTGAAAGGTTTCATCACATCACGATACATCAGGCAAGGTACTCTGGGTAGCTACTGACCAACCCCCCCCCCCCCAATAAAAAGAGAAAAGCATCAAGTACAGGTGTGTATGGATGCATTGAGACAGTACATGTACCTTACATTTATGCCTCCATACTTCACCCCCCTCCCCCTCTAATCTCCACCAACATCATGTACAAATACAATATACAGAGCTTCACAATCTTGTGGGTACAATGCATTTTCCTATTAAAGGCTGCATCAGACATCCAATGGAATACATCATTTCAGTGTCCATTCTTTTAAAATTCATCTTCCTATGTTACTCTCTATAGATCTAAGATACTTACTGCTACACATAGTCTTGTGAGTACAATACGTGTTCCTAAGGCGGAGTTGAAAATCTGCTGGAAAAGTTGAGTTCGTAGCATTTCATATTGCTCAGAAGGGACTTCAGGCCTGCAAGAAAGAACAGAAAGATTTGTTAAATTCTCTGAAATTCTCTCTATCTATTGTCTCATAGAATTGAAAATTGAGGCAAATACATGTAGGGTTAATAACATGGAGGGTTTCAGTATTATGTATGTCCAGTATTGGACATTAGGGGGTAATTCTTGAGCAATGGGCTAATCTTCCACAAGATTTAAACGAACCTACAAAAATCATATTTTGAATTTATAATAATTTGCCTTCTCCCTACCTCTCCCCACCTTTTGATCTTGTAGTTTTGGTTTGGTTTTGTTTTGTTTTTTGTTTTTTGTTTTTTTTCACCGTAGCTGTAGTTGTTAAAGCACCATGCTTCTTTTTTACCCCTTATATTTTTTGTATGGGATTGACCATTGAAAGGTCTGAAGGCCTATTGTTAATCCCACCACTTTCTGTTATGTTCGTATTATAATTGTTGTACTCTTGTTTGTAAATGTATTTTTAATCTACTCCAAATGTTAATCTATTTTTTTAGATTGTTTTTATCAGATTGTGGAAATAAACTTTATTTGAAGAACCATAGTGAACCTGAACAGGTGCAATACTGTAGACTGGGTTGACAATCTGCTCTTTGACAAAAAGGTTTTTACTTCCATAACTCTCCTATAGACGAATTCGGGCAGCGTTTCATAGAAGTGAGCCCTCTATGTTCCCGCCATATAGCTGGGGGGCTTCCAAAGTAATACGCATGTGTCATGTGCGCGTATGTCTGCACGTTTGTACATTTTACTTTGTTACGTATACATACGGACACAAGGAGCATGCGTAGTACATTGGAAGCCCCCCAGTAACCCAAACCAAATTTGTCTATACCAAAGCTTCGTATTTACGTTATGTACATACATGACATGTAAATGTAATTATCCAATCTCATCTCATCTCAGCTTTGAAACTAATTAGGTGTGGTCATTAGTTCAACAGTATGATGTAGACATCTTATAAAATTATAGTGCCTTTATATGCAATGAATTATGAACAATAATGCCTTACTCCATGAAGTAATTGTAACATTTCCTTAAGCTAAGGGTTCTTCGGTAGTTCCATGCACAAATATGTTCAAAAGAGAGCATGATCGATATTGCAGAGAACTTAATCCCTTGAATAAATTATTGAGCTGCATGGATCATACATTTTCTTAATAAAATATGCTTTCTTTACTGATTTTGGCACATTAATTTTCGGAGAGGAAACAATCCAAGCTAACTTACCAACTGCGTGATATTTTGCTATGAAGTACACTGGCACCAAAATATTGAACCTCGGGAGCCTGCAAAATAAAACCATTTAAAATTTGGATCTGTAATGAACTTCAATTTTCTAAAACATTATATCATCCTCAGGCTATAAGAAATTTATCAATATGACAATGTTTATAGCAATATTCAAATTTCATTTTCAAGCGGACATTATATTATGTTCTCTTTAGGTTTCAATTTTGAGTATTCACAATTGAAAGCTTTTGGTAAAGGTAGTATCTCACTCTGAGACGTTGACAGCTCCGCGACGGGAAAAAAAAATCTCAAATGTGCCTCATTGCAAGTGACATACCACCAATTTATTAATTCTGTTTGTATAAAAGAGCCAACGTCAACACCTTTACAGGAATAAAGGAACAAATGAGGCTTAAATATAATTTAAAGTTAGGACACAAGATTTTTCCCCTTTAGTTGGGGGGGGGGGGGGTTAAAACACTGAAAATTGACAAAAACAGAAAGAGGGAAACAAGAGAAAGAAGAGAAACTTTGAGACCTGATCAAAAATTTATTCATTAAACACCTATAAATTGGTTCTTTTTTTAAGAAAGATACAAACAGCCTTAATTTTTCAGTAAGGCTTAACACATGTTGTTACCAAAAGCTTCCAATTGTGAATGATTCCAGTTTTAAATATTGAACCACACTATTTAGAATATTGCTCACTCAATATATTGACAAAATCTACAAGTGTTTTACACACTTTTATAGGGGAAAAATTAAAACCAAAAACATGACTTAAAAAGTGAATTAAAGGACAACCAAAAAAATTAACTCACTGGCCCATATTCTGCTTTGAAGACTGAATTTGTATGCATCGCAATTTTGTACAAAGCTATTGTGCGATCCGCATCTGACAAAAGGATCGCAGTGCATCGCTCAATATCTTTGTACGAACTTGCTACGCATAGAAATTCAGTCTTTATAGCAGAATATGGGCCATCGAGTCCAGAAATATTATAATGCAGGGGAATGTAAGCATGTACATGTAGTTTTAATTGCCAAAATATACAGGTGATGTCAACGAATACAAATAAAAGAAAGTAGTGTGGGCAGGCAAAATACAGTGTACAATGTACATTTAGCACTTAACTTTTGATTAACCAACACCAAAATAGTATCATTGACGTCAATGTCTAATAGACTCATAATGAACTGAAAACATTAGTCTCATAAGTTCTCTTTGGCAACACTGGAATATGACAGTCAAACACCCACGTAACTTGTGACTAATTATTAAACAAAATAAAAATAAGCATTAAGGAATCCAAGTTTACAACAAAATGATTGAGCCAAAGACATTTACAACAGTTTGTAACTCCCTGCATTTATTTATGCCAATATTTAATTCATCTATGATTTAAGCCAGTTGTTGGTTAAGCTTTCCCATTTTTTTTTTATTAAATTTTTTTTAATTTTAGTAACACACCCTTGTGTGTATTCCTTTTCAAAAATCGTTAGGAGGAACCAAACTCGTGATTATGAAGACATGAAAAGATCAATCAGAATATGAAAAATAATTCATTATGACAAAGACGTTTGCAATCCTGGGAAATTACCATTTATCAGCCAATGCCAAAATAATATGATGGACGTCAATACCTAATTGCGACCAATTACATGTTGAGGGATTAGATTTCATAACCAATGAAAGCAGAACAGCATGTGACTCTCCTAAATTTAATAAGAACAAGCACTGAGAGGGAGAGCCCCTGACACCCGTTGTCCAGAAATACAAAAGAAAAAGGATGTAGCAATAATTTTGAAGATTACGGACGGGAAGTATTTTCATAATCGATTATCTCCTACTGATGATGAGGTAGCGCTTTTCAAACTTGTCTCTAAATAGATATATCTGACGGTGTTATTTCAGCATACATTTACACCTTACAGTGGGAATAAAATAGTTTTGTTTTTGTGGATGATCTTTTTTAAGCCTTAATATCTATTAGAGTCTGTAGGCCTAACGTCTTGTACTTCATCCTACGTCATCCAGTGAAAACCCACTAAACTTAACAGAGAAACAGGAAAGGCAGTATTGAGCAAAAAATGATTGACATTGAACAAAATAAGTAAATTACAATTGTTGATAATGTTCAGAGAGATCACAGTATTAGAGCTCCAACATGTAGATTGGATGAAGTGTGCATAGTTCTGATAATCAGTATTACTGTTGAGTGATTAGGATTTATGATCATGTATACTTAAGGGATGATTCAACAATCAAACCATAACCAGTCTAGACAAGATTAGTCCCTTCACTCCCTAGCTTACCCCCTGGATTAACACTAATCCCCACCCCTCATAATCCAAGCTAGTTTAGGATATCAATTTGTCATCACCCAACTTACTATCTGGGGCTGACCAGTTACGTTGTC
Organism: Paracentrotus lividus; assembly: GCA_940671915.1. Taxonomy (NCBI): domain Eukaryota; kingdom Metazoa; phylum Echinodermata; class Echinoidea; order Camarodonta; family Echinidae; genus Paracentrotus; species Paracentrotus lividus. The sequence continues at coordinate 3,378,346 of CALNVZ010001721.1, forward strand.
TTCCAAGCTCAATTTTTTTTCCCTCAATCAATTACACATACATCTTCCACAGAGGGGTCATGTATTGAATATAATATTTTTTTTCATTTTGGACTAGTTGGGAAAAACACATTAATGCGGTGAATTTCAAGATTTTCATTTTTTTTTCTTCTTGAATTAATAGTGACCGAGTAGAGAAATGGACAGTTTAGTACGAACAGACTTACGTGTAAGCAAAATTTGTGAGAATAAAACAAACGCAAATAACCACTTACATACGAGGGAATCAATATTATAACTTAACATTAACTCCTCAGCCCACCCCACCCCCAACAGGCCTGTTTTTACTTTTCTCTTTGCCTGTCTGTACATGTCCTCATGGTTTTCTCTCTCATGTTCTGCCTCTCCTCCTCTCTACATTGTACATGTTCATCCCTCAGTTTTCAACCCATCCTGTCTGTTCTATATCTCTTTCTCTCTCTCTCTCTCTCTCTGCTATTTCTTTCATGAAGAAGCATTCATCACTCTCTAACATGTTGCACAGCGATAAATGTGGTTTGTTTTTCAGACAGGTTGAGGAAGTGAACTAAAGTGCATGAACTATGTGATTGCTTGTGATTCATGCATACATCTTTGAAGGAACAACACTGTACATGCACTTCATGTCTAATCTGCAGTGTTACAGCCTACTCCCTTTATAATGAGCACACAAATACCTTTTTCGTTATAAAATGGCAATTCTTAAGGTCCCAATGTCAAAAATGTGCAAAATGTGTTGTTATGCCCATGTGTTCAGCATGAGGACATTTCATTATAACAAGTCTCAAAGGAATTTGGAGGGATTTAGACAAATTTTGCCCTAAAAATTCATAATAACGGCCTGTTTTTATAAAGTAAATAATACCCTCAAAATGCACTGAATCGCCACTTCCGCACTCCTACATGTACCTGTGCATTATTTCCTAAACGTTAACTTCTAATGATTCCAGGTGCAATGACGGATTGGCACTATTTGAAACAATCAATAGGTTAGGTGTTTGTGCATGTATTTTTATTTTTCATGAATGATTTCATTCCCTGAAAGTAACTTTCTGTGCCGAAGGTTTATTCCAAAAGTATGAGCTTTTAAATGCAATAAATTGATAAAACCTTACTCAATCAGATAAAATCAAATCAATCAAGTCTTCGCTTCTACAATCAGCTGCATGCAAACATTTGACAAGCTTTACAGGGATGCAGTATCATTGAATGATATTCAAATTGCAATTTATTGGATTTAGCTCATTTTGCCATCATGATTATGAACACATAGGTCTGGTATTGCTTGAAAATTGCAGTCTACTTGCTTGCTTTACTTTCGAGATATCTACGATTTTATACTCAAATTTTCTAACCCGTTCCTTGATGCTTTACAAAACCGTGTGCGTTTCAACGCACGTGGTTTTCACCGCATTTCCTGTGTCAAGTCCCGTGCCTACCGGGTGGCGAAGCCTTGCAACGAAGCGGTATGAATAAAAAAAAAAAAAAAAAAAAACTAATCATGAAATTTCACTATTTTATGATAGTAAATGACTTGCATTTGATCTGAAACTTGCAGTAGTTTTGTTTACGGTCAGAGCGATAGACTTCTATTCATTTCGATCTCTTTTGCACTTGTTTTTGGACGTTATTAAATCCCTTTAACAATACTTTTGGCTTCTCTGAGCCCAGGTGATATGTATCTTTGCAAACTCATTCCTAGTGCAAATTATGGAGCAAATTGATGTAATTGAGTCATACAATGGCCTTGACTATTCCGAGGTAATTCCTATTACTCAACCTCATTCTTGTTTGTATTGCACATTCTCTTTGTGAGACATAAATGTTTGTCGTCTAAAGTTCTTCAAACACATCTCAACATATTTCAGAAGGTTTACAACATTTTAACTATTACATGTACCCTATACTGCATAACTTGTTATTTTCACATCATTTACAGAACCTTTTTTATACCTTGGGATAAAATAGGGGTAAATTGTAGTGTTTTTTCTTTGTCGGGGGGGGGGGGGTGCGAGAGTGTCCTCTATGACCCTTTGTTAATAAGGTAAATGATATACCCATGTCAGATAAACTATGCATAGGGACAATTTTTACATAAAATCATACAATTAAGACGCAGTTGAAAATAATATAAAACTTTGTGCACAGCAAATGGTGACAAGTTCAAAACTGAAAACAAAAACAATAAGGCTTTTGTTAAACAGCAGTGTTCCCAGCATTTCAAGAAAACAAAATTCCCTGATTTTTCCCTGATGAAATCTAAAAATTCCCTGATACATGTACTTCTTTAAAACCCATTTCCATTTTCGCGTGTTTTCTTTGTTGTCGCTGTGAACTATTTAAAGTATAGAACACTAGTCTGACTGACTCAGGAACTTTTGATTTTTGGGCCAATCAAAGTTCCGTGACTTTTTCCCTGACTGGAAAAAAGTAAAATAATTTTCCATGATTTCCCTGATGGGCTGGGAACCCTGAACAGATACTACTCTGCAAACATGAGAAGAACAAAATTAAAGGTAACTGGTTGATAACTCAAACAAACGATCCAGGTATAAATGAAGATAAAATAAACAAAAAATGACATTTTCAACCAGATGGGATTAACCACTTGTCTGCGGACCACGTAATATTACGTGCTAGGCGTTTGTACACTATGCGCGGACCACATAATATTACGTGCTCATGCTATTGTCGGAGCTTTGTCTGTCGGGTATCACCAGCGCCATGCTGGTCATACCCATACTGTGCAATTAGCACCATGCAGCAGTCAATGGTTAAGAGAAGTGAGGCTTCAAGTCTATTCCATAAACCAAAAGTTGCCAGGTAGTACATGTGTAGAATCGTTTACATGGTCCTCAGTGTTGTATTCTCCATAATCTACCCCTGGGGAACTTTAGCAGGCCTAGAAAGCTGCAGATGGCCAGTTTCAAATTCGATAATTACGGTTCTGATTCTTACTTTTTTCTGACTTTGACATTCATACATGCAGAATGCAGATTGTGCTTTACATCTATCACACTTGGAGTTACAGATTTTTAAAAAAATCTCAAGAAGACAGTCATATAACTGTGTGTATCTTGTGAATCATTTAAGACTTTAGTCAAAACGTTTGTTTTGGTTGTAGTTTTATATCAATGTACAAGCGCCCCCATTGAGGACTGAGCCCGAATATATTTGGCTGAGGTCAATGGAAAATGTGTGTTATAGCCAAATAAGCTCGTATCCAACAGGTCAAGCACTCTACAGAGTGGATTGGGCATGATATAAGTTACACTATTATTACATTATTATTATTATTATTATTATTATTATTATTATCAAAACATTCCATGCAACTTCCTAGTGTCAGGGTTATAACCTGCATCAGTCCTGCATCTCCCCGTGTCTGGTCTGGATCAAATTTCAAGGAAAGTCCTTGCATTAAACTCAGGGAGGTGTTCAGACTTCTTTTTCAGACACGTTATTGCTACAGTCACACAGACACTTATGTTTACTTACAATGTACGTCTTTGTTATTTTATCCCTATTCATCTTCTATTCTATCATTTCCTATGTGGGTCAATCCACATCAAATCAACCAATTTTTTGACATTTTGCCACCCGACCCCTTTTGATTTTGCTCAAATTCGCACCAAATACTCGCCCAAGTGTCTGACGGAGAATTCTCAAATATTTTGCCCCAAGGTCATTCGGTTGCTAAGATACAGGCCTTCTTAGCAACCAATGCACAGTCAGAGAGTTGGACTTTGTAAAAATGTGCCACTTTTGGGAAGCTGCTGTATCTTTAATTTGACAGATTTGGCACTCCTTCTTTCCGAAATGAAAGAACTTTATGTGCTCTACCAAATGAATGTACAATGGCGCGAATCGGACCTTGCGTTATCGCGCAAGAGGTCTCTGAAAATGGCTTTAGATGAAAAATGCAAAATTTTGAAGGCATGTTTAGAAGCTCATAGACAGAAAAATATGGCAAGATGAGCATATCTTGGTATAAACAATGATAGACAATCACTAGCTCTAGAGAGTGCAAAAATTTTTTTTTTGACAGCACGTCACGTTTTCGCGGAGGGCGCCCTCAAACTTTAGAAATTTCAAAAATAGGCCAAGTTCAAGGTCAAGGATCACCCTTCGTCCCACCTAGTATTGTCTCCAAATTTTGTGCATTGGTAGACACTTACCTATATTTTCATTGGTCACCCGAGAATTTTTGCTTCCGAAACGTTTAACGCCTTATTTACGCTCGCGAAAATTGGCGTAAATGCCCCAAAATGAAGGAAAACGGTGAAAATGCTTAATGAGCCCATTTTATCCATTAATTACTCAGTGATGGAAGGACTAGAAAGGCTGATGTTTGCAGTACTAGTAGAATTCCCTAAGTTCTTTCAAAATATTAACAAATCAGGGTTCATCATTGATGACAATGACCTTGAAATGGAACCCGAAAGTGCTTGATAGAGCCAAATTTCACGTAAAGCAATGGAAAAAAGACATTAATTAGCCCAATTAAAGTACTGATTACTCAGTGATGGAGAGACAAGTAAAGCTGAATTTTCTAGGGGTAATACAATTTATCAGGTTAATTCAGAATATGAACTACTCGGGTTTCAGTGAAGAAGACAATGACCTTGAAATGGAACCTCAAAGTGCATACAAGAGTCAAAAGAGTAGCAAAATGATGGCAAAATATATTAATTAGCAAACTTTCAGCATTAATTACTCAGAGATGGAAGGACTAGAACAGCTTATCATTCCAGTGTTAGAACAATTCCTTACATTAAGTCAGATTTTTGAAAATTAGACTTAATGTGTAATGACAATGACCTTGAAATCGGACCCGAAAGTGCATTAAAAAGTCAGAGTACAGGACACACAACATTAATTAGCCAAGTTTGATCGTTAATTACTCGGTGTTGAAACGACAAGAAATATTGATTTTTGCAGTGGTGGTACAAATCCAGAAGTATTTGAAAAATATTAACAATTTCGGGTTTAGTTATAACAACAATGGCCTTGAAATTGGACCTCAATGTCCTTACTAAAGCCAATATACTTGCAAAACAATGGGAGAATAGATAATTAGCAAATATTAAGCTTTAATTATTCAGGAATGGAAGGACAAGAAAAGCTGATATTTTTAGTGACAATATATCTCATCAAGTCTGTTTAGAATATTATCAAATGTGGTTTCTTTGATGAAGACAATGACCTTGAAATTGAACCTCAAAGTGCATTATAAGAGCCAAAATACTTGCAAAACAATGTGAAAATGGATTAATTAGCAACTTTTGGCATTAATTATTCATTGGCAGAAGGTTTAGAAGATAATGATTTTACTACTGGTAATACAACTCATCAAGTTAATTTAGATCATTAACAATTCAGGCTTCAATTGTGATGACATTGACCTTAAAATTGAACCTAAAAGTGCATGAAAAGTCAAAATACGGGAAACACAACATTAATTATCCAAATTTGAGAGTTAATTATTCAATGATAAAATGACCATAAATATTGATTTTTGCAGTGGTGGTACAAATCCATAAGTATTTGAAAAATATCAACAATTTATGGTTCATTTATTCCAATAATGACCTTGAAATGGACCTCAATGTTGGCTAATTAATCTAGTTTTGCAAGTATTTTTGCTCCTATATGCAATTTGAGGTTCAATTTCAAGGTCATTGTCTTCATCAATGAAACCTAATTTGTTCATATTCTGAACAAACTTGATAAGATGTATTGTCACTAAAAATTTCAGCTTTTCTTGTCCTTCAATTTCTGAGTAATTAAAGCATAATGTTTGCTAATTATCTATTCTCCCATTGTTTTGCAAGTATATTGGCTTTAGTAAGGACATTGAGGTCCAATTTCAAGGCCATTGTTGTTATAACTAAACCCGAAATTGTTAATATTTTTCAAATACTTCTGGATTTGTACCACCACTGCAAAAATCAATATTTCTTGTCATTTCAACACCGAGTAATTAACGATCAAACTTGGCTAATTAATGTTGTGTGTCCCGTACTTCGACTTTTTAATGCACTTTCGGGTCCGATTTCAAGGTCATTGTCATTACACATTAAGCCTAATTTTCAAAAATCTGAATTAATGTAAGGAATTGTTCTAACACTAGAATGATAAGCTTTTCTAATCCTTCCATCTCTGAGTAATTAATGCTGAAAGTTTGCTAATTAATATATTTTGCCATCATTTTGCTACTCTTTTGACTCTTGTATGCACTTTGAGGTTCCATTTCAAGGTCATTGTCTTCTTCACTGAAACCCGAGTAGTTCATATTCTGAATTAACTTGATAAATTGTATTACCTCTAGAAAATTCAGCTTTACTTGTCTCTCCATCACTGAGTAATCAATACTTTAATTGGGCTAATTAATGTCTTTTTTTCCATTGCTTTACGTGAAATTTGGCTCTATCAAGCACTTTCGGGTTCCATTTCAAGGTCATTGTCATCAATGATGAACCCTGATTTGTTAATATTTTGAAAGTACTTAGGGAATTCTACTAGTACTGCAAACATCAGCCTTTCTAGTCCTTCCATCACTGAGTAATTAATGGATGAAATGGGCTTATTAATCATTTTCACCGTTTTCCTTCATTTTGGGGCGTTTACGCCAATTTTCGCGAGCATAAATAAGGCGTTAAACGTTTCGGAAGCAAAAATTCTCGGGTGACCAATGAAAATATAGGTAAGTGTCTACCAATGCACAAAATTTGGAGACAATACTAGGTGGGACGAAGGGTGATCCTTGACCTTGAACTTGGCCTATTTTTGAAATTTCTAAAGTTTGAGGGCGCCCTCCGCGAAAACGTGACGTGCTGTCAAAAAAAAAAATTTTGCACTCTCTAGAGCTAGTGATTGTCTATCATTGTTTATACCAAGATATGCTCATCTTGCCATATTTTTCTGTCTATGAGCTTCTAAACATGCCTTCAAAATTTTGCATTTTTCATCTAAAGCCATTTTCAGAGACCTCTTGCGCGATAACGCAAGGTCCGATTCGCGCCATTGTACATTCATTTGGTAGAGCACATAAAGTTCTTTCATTTTGGAAAGAAGGAGTGCCTAATCTGTCAAATTAAAGATACAGCAGCTTCCCAAAAGTGGCACATTTTTACAAAGTCCAACTCTCTGACTGTGCATTGGTTGCTAAGAAGGCCTGTATCTTAGCAACCGAATGACCTTGGGGCAAAATATTTGAGAATTCTCCGTCAGACACTTAGGCGAGTATTTGGTGCGAATTTGAGCAAAATCGAAGGGGGTCGGGTGGCAAGCACTGGTTGATTTGATGTGGATTGACCCATGTATTTCTTTGTTTTATTGGATGAACAAAATTATCACTATTTCCACTTCTGACTATGACGGGAATGAATCCATGGGGATCTGCAGAAAAAAAAAATTTGGACTCAACACCAGACGTAACTCAAGGTAAGTGTCTGTGTGACTGTAGAATAAGGACTGAAAAGGTGGCTGTATTGTTGCACCAGCCCTGATGAAAAGCAAGGAATCACAAGAGTTATCAACCAATGACACACACTTGCAAAAACATGCAAGGCATGTTATGACCATGCATATTACTACAGAAGGGTTTGGATTTGGGTGTGATCATAGCATTACAGTGCATCCAAGAAAAAGTAAACCAAACTTTGAGAGCCTCATATTAATATTTTATAGAGTAACCCATATTCTATTCAATGATAACAAACTTATACCTGTGTTGTAACAAATTATTGAGCACTTGGGCTTTAGAAATCAAACATAAAAAATTGCCCTATACCAAGTTTGGGCAAAAGTCTCAATTGTATTTCAATAGACAAAGTAATTTTTTGTCCATTATGAATGGACCCAGGAAGGCTGACCTCAAACAATGAATGATCAGGAAGCCAGGGTTGCTTCTGAAATAAAACTTGGTACAAGGAGCTTTTGACCAAGTGCTCAGTCATCCTTGACAGTACACGTATAATTTTGGTATCACTGGATAGAATATGAGTTACCCTTTGCCATGATATAAAAATTAATTACACATAAGTTGTAAAAAATTTTAATACAAGGCTCACAAAGTCGGGTTTACTTTTATATGGGATGCACTGTATATTGATAGAGTAGATGGTTACCTTGTTGTGATCAAGTAAAGCCCAGGCAAACTGCCATGCTTGAGGTGATCTTTGTGCCATGAGAAGCCAACGTTGAGCAGAATCTTTCACTTCAGTTGATGGATCGTAATACAACTCATGGATGGCCTAGAATAGAGACATTCTAGGGGATTAGTTATTGCAGATCAAACTCTCTTTTTAAACTGCTTTTGATTCCTAAAATTGTCAGAGAAAACATTGTGCAGATTCTTTTTTTCTTGCCATAGCAAAAGACTTGTATGCCATAAGGGCATACATTTACTTTGTTGCAATACCAAACAGCAAGGAATTCAAAGGGTATATCAATTATACATGTACAATACACAACAGTTTTACTCAATTTGTTTTTTAAGATTAGTTCCTTGTTGGAAAAATATAAACAAATCAGTTAAAAAAAGAAACACCATGGGAGATTGAAGTACATTAATGAATGTTGCAAACAAAAATTAGAATTTGATTCACAATAAGATTTCTTAAGAAAGAATTTTTTACTGTAACTCACATTAGATAATCAATCTGCATTTGAATAAAAATAGAGTTTTCTTTAAGGTATCTTACCGGTGCCACAGCGTCGTCCACATCACCTTTGCTACTCATCCTTACCTTCTGAATGTTATCCAAAGTAACTTCTGGCTGACTATCTCCTGTACCCTGCAAAGCAGAAGCCATCCTCTACAGCAGCTGCCAAACAACCACAGATCAATACAGCTCACGTCAGCCAATCAGACACCTGAAGCCCGGCACTTCCTGTTCACATACAACGAGAAGAGAAGAAAAACTATGTGTAGGTGGCGTAATAGTGTCGCTCAAGAGAGAAAGAGAGAGGGGAAAGGAAGGGTTGATGAACAATTAAAGAGGTTTTCTGGCAATTTGTGACATACGGGGCGGAGTTAACAAGAAAGGGAAGTTTGTTTTTATGTACGCCTTTTCTGCACTATGTGTCACTGCTCGTGTGAAGGTTGTCACGTCGAGTTGAACGCACCGTCGTGCCCTATTGTGAGACGTAGAATGATGGGTGGTTGGCATGGCAATACAAGACTCTTCATGTAAACATCTGCTAATGCTGACTGATGTATAAAACAGGGCATGTTAAAGAGACAAAGTATTTGTACTTTGAAATCAATTCTATGGCAAAACATGGTCATTTCATATAAAAGCACAATCATACAGGAAATGTTACCTTTTTAACAGTTTTCTACATATCAATGAATCAACTCATCAGGTGTAATAATATGTCTGTAAAGCACTAAGAGATGTAGTTTCACTATCCAGAATATTATTATAATTATCAGTTACTTATTGGTACATGACTAATGTCTAAGCATAACATACACAATTTTTCAAATACTATTGATAACTATTGTACACGTATACTGCTTGAAATGATCAACAAGATCAATTTGCCCCATTTGCCTTTGATGTCAATTCTGACATATCGGGTATCGGATTGAATAAAGATGAATAAAATCTAGGCACACTGGATGACATGATAATTCTCGATGTACAAGAAGATCTTGAGATGAGATGAAATGGATTGAAAGTATTATGAGAATGAGGGCATGGAGGGACTATATTAAAGCACTCAGAAGCACAGCTAGAGCACAGTGAATCACACTGATCTATAGACGGAGGAAGGAAGAGATTAGATGTCTGGCGCTGTGAGGGATCCAAACACATCAAATATATTGCTTTTGTCTTTCGATGAGGATTTAGCCAAGTGTCATCACTGGATGCAGAACCATGTGATGGCGTATTGCAAGTAGGGCGTGGCAAACTGGGCGTGGTAACAGGGCGTGGCATTTATGAACGGCATAGTAATGGAGGTATAATCCAGTACAGGCCGCACAGAAACGTTGTTTGCGCTAACATAGCACTAACAGTAGGCCAAGTCACATATTTCGGACGGTGATATGACAGATTGATCCCAGATGTAAATCATGTGTTGTGACATTACCGGTTGTAAATGGGCTACTGCTAGTGCTAACAACGCATTCTGTGCGGCCCGTACAAGCCGTGGTTGGTTCAGAACTGTAAAGTACATTGAAAAACTTGTAGGTTTTTAACAGCATCTACTGTCCCATGTACATGTATACACCAATCCGACTTCAGATCGAGCTCTTACAAAGAAAAACAAAAGCATTTTCAATGGGCTAAATGTACATGTATGCATGAGCCAGGTATGTTGCTATGTCGACGCATTTTCATTTTCTTTTGTTAAGCATACTCAAAGCCCCCCAGTTAGAAATTACAACAACAAAAATTAAATGAATTGGACTATATACAGCAGACAGAAATATCATTTATAGCACTTATTAATACAATGTTCACCTGAAATTTCTAAATGTTAAATGTTAACTACATGTAATTTTTAAATCATTTTTATAAACAAAAAATTAAAAAGTATGGATGTAACCTTTTAAAATGAGAATTATTATGCTGGAACCCTTAAAAATGTTAAGTTAACTTTAAATTTGTCTGATTATGATACCTGTTTCTGCAAAAGATGGCTCAGAAGCACTTTTGTTTTAAAGTTTCATCAATTTTTCTCTTTTTCACAAAGTTTGTTTTGATATTAAAGTTCCACAACACTCCTATTCTAGTCAAGGGAGGAGAAATAGGAATATTAGATGTAAAATACATACATACAGAAAAGAATTGGTAAACCCATACATACATAGGAAATATAGTCATGACACAATTGTCAATTGTCTGAATTTTTAAGATAATTATTGCAATATTTAGTTTCATATTTCACAAAATAATTCGTATACATTGTATTACCAGTGTTAGTTGACTAACTTTCCTCCATAACCTAATGTACATATACATGTACATTCAACGAATGGAATAACCTACCCTTGCACAGTAGACAGTTTTCTTCTATTCAAATATTTAAGACGGCTCTGAAAAACCATCTCTTCATATAAATTCTCCTGACATTTATAACTCTTTGTCATGTTGTTTCAATTTACGTATGTTCATCATCATCATCATCATCTGATACGGGAAGAAGGTGGTGGCCTGTAATTCCCGGTCACTGCATCTTTGGTTTAGTCTGGTGAATTTATTACTTTACGCATGCAGAGGAGTGGTAGTCATGGTAGATCAAAGCGATGATCCCACCAGTATTTGTCTACATGCCTTTTGATATAATCTGTGTTGTTGGCAAGATGACTATTCTCTCTTGGTAAACTGTTCCAGTCGTCGATCACTCTTCTGCTGAAAGACTTGCTGCGAACTTCCAGTCTACAGTATTCTTTTTTGAAGCTTGAGTCGGTGTCCCCTTGTCGCTCTGCTTACTGATCTTGTAAAGAAATGATCTTGGGGAGATTGACTAGCCCATGAATTATTTGGTGAACAAAGATCATGTCTCCTCTTCTTCTCCTGTATAACAGGAGTACATGTCTAGTTTCTTGAGCCTGTCTTGATATGGAACGTTTTTCAGCTCTCTAACCAGTTTCGTTGCTCTTCTCTGGACTCTTTCTATCTTCTTTGCATCTTCTATGTACCTGCTATGCCAGAGTACACTCCCATATTCTAGATGAGGTCTTAAGGTCTTGAAGAGCAGTGGTAGAGTTGTCTTCGTAAGTTGAGTGAAGGTTCTTTTCATAATCCCAAGGAGTTGGTATCCCTTGCTTACTGCTGATGACACGTGCTGGTGGAATTTCAGCTGACAGTCTATTATTACTCCGAGGTCCTTTCGGCTTCCACTGATTGCAGATCTTTCTCATGCATATTGTAACATTCTTCAAGGTTACTCCTGCCGATATGCAGCACTTTGCATTTGTCATCGTTGAAGGGTAATTGCCATCTCTCTGACCATTTTCAAAAGGTTATTTAAATCATCTTGAAGGTTTTTTGTCTGTGTAGGTTCTTCACAGCATTGTAGAGCTTCGTGTCGTCAGCAAAAATGCTACTCTGCTATTTTTCACGTTAGATGGGAGGTCATTTATATAAATCAAGAAGAGGACCGGTCCTAGGACACTTCCTTGAGGAATTCCACTTGTAACAGGAGACCAGTTCGAAGATTCTCCGTTAACAAAGACTCGTTGTACTCTTCCAATCAGAAATGCTCTAATCCAGTTTAGAAATTTATCCTCTATACCATGTGCTTCTAGTTTGAGTAAGAGTCTCTGGTGGGGAACACTATCGAATGCTTTTCGAAAGTCAAGATATAGGACATCGATCGTCTCTCCTTCATCAAGTAGTCGTGACCATTCTTCGAGTACATACAGAGGTTGTGTAGCACACGTCCTTCCAGGGGTAAACCCGTGTTGACTCTGCGTAAGTAGATTGTTGCTTAGCAGGTGCGTCACTACAGCATCACGAAGAATTTTTTCATTAACTTTCCTGCAACAGACGTAAGACTGACAGTCTATAGTTTGAAGCTTGAGTCTTGCTCCCTTTTTTATGGAGCGGCACCACAGTTCCTTGCTTCCAGTCAGACGGGAGTTTACCTTCCTGCATAGATTTATTATAGATTAATGTCAATGTCCCAGCAATGGTCTCAGCAACTCGTTCATTACTTGGATGTAACCCATCTGGCCCTGGTGACTTGTTGGTATTCAATTTCTTAAGCTTTTTGACAACATCAATCTCTCGTATTTCTACTCCACTAAGTGTAGGCAAGTCAATTCGTGAAGGAACTTGTATATCAGGTATATTCTCTAGGTCCTCTTGAGTAAATACTTTAAGAAGTAATCATTAAGGACGTTTGCTATTTCACTGTCTGATTCAGTAGGTAATCCATCCTCTTTCATAAGGCTTGTAATATGACTTTTACTCTTGACTTTACTATTGGCATAACGCCAAAAGGCTTTGGGATTTTGGCCAATGTTTTCAACTAGGTCAAGTTCGAAGCTTTTACTCGCTGCTCTTGTTTCTTTCCTTAACTGATTTCTTAGATGTGTGTACTCTCTATAATCGATTTCTCTTCTTCTCTTGTCCTGCTCGCATCTGAATAGCGTTTCCAATAACGCGTTCTTCTTAGACATTTTAAGATAGCTTTTGTTATATAGATATTCCGTCTCTTGTCTCTACTGCACTTCCGTACAGGTACATAGTTTTTTACTCCTTCATTTAAATAGTGTAACAACATACTCCATGCTTGCTCACAATTTTTGTCTGCAAAATCCTTTTCCCAGTCAATTCTCTCTAGGTTCACTTTCATGGATTCATAGTCTCCTTTCTGGAAGTTTGCACGACTGTCCCTTTTTTGCGATTTATCTGTATCCTGTAGTACGTCGAGTTCAGCTATAATAACACACATGATCGCTAAGTCCAAGTGGAGGCAAATATTTAATTGAAGCAATCAAATCAACAGTATCAGTAAGTAAAAGGTCCAGGACATTTGGATTTTGCCATTCCTATAGCGTGTGGGCTCACATATATGCTGGTGAAGAAATGCTTCCTGTGTGGCCAGTTAAGAACATTTGCGAAGAGTTGTTGAAGATGCATTCACATGTGGTTCTCTTCCAGTTGATATCAGGAAAGTTAAAATCTCCCCATTAATTAGTAGATGCCTTCTCTGGCCTCCACTGCTTAATTCTATTAAGTTCACATAGTAGCTTATTATTTTCAATTGAGCTGGAAGGGGCTTCTATAAATACAACCAATCAAAAATCCATTTCTCCCATCAAGCTTGATAGAGCACCAAACACCTTCCATAAAATTCCGTATTAAATGAGACTTCAAGTGCTTTTGAGATCTGTGTTGATGTAAATAGCAATACCTCTGTGGCTATTTTCCTTATCTATGTTCGTGAATAAATCATATCCTTCAAGTTTAAGCAGTTCATTCGTCACCTTAAGCGTGCCTGATTTCGGAAATACTTCACACACCATAATTATTTCTGGGTTGTGTTCACCATAGCAACTTGTAGCACATCCATTTTGTTAATTAGAGAGTCTGCATTGGTATAAAAATACCTTTAATCTTTTCTGTGACGAGTGCTCAGTTTTTTTACTCACATTCTCTCTACTAAGTCTCCATTCGTATTTCCAAGTCATTGGTCTTCACGGTTTCCACCCACTGCCTCCGAACACTCCATCTACTTCGATTTCGCTATCAGTTACATTGTCGTCACTATTGAGGTGCACCTGTTGCGGAGCTGGCTGTGAAGAGTTAGTGTTTTTCTGGAGATTTGGTTCAAGGTTGTTCCGCGAGGCTCTTTCCTATCACTTGTACCATTAGCACTTCTAGATTGATTTCTCTTCCATCTCGTAACGATCTGGCCTTGACGGATCACCAACCCTTGTTCTCCATTTTCTCTCCTTTGCTTAAGCCTTGTCTTAGTTTCCAATTGTCTTCTCGTTGCTGCCTTGTCATATCGGAGTGTAATAATGTATCTTTCCATTTGGTAGTTTGTTTCAGTTTCTTCGATGCCGAAAGGATTTCACTCTTCATATGTGGGCTCTCTAAGTGGATCAGTAGGGCTCTGGGTTTTGATGTCTTCTCTTGTGTGGAGTTTCCATTCTGCTTGCTTCCCAGTCGAATGGCTTTGGTTATCTTGATGTTTTGTACTTTGAGACCACTCTTGACAATGTCCATAACCACTTTCTTATCCTCCACTACTCTGTCATGTATTTGGTCATGTTGAGACTCAGGCACGTTGTAGAATACTACATTATTCTTTCGTCTTTCTCTGTCGACTAATTCTCCATTGTAGTCATACTCACAAACATTTCCTATCTCAAATCTTGAGACTATTTCATCTCCATCGTTTGTGGTATTGTTGTCACTAGAATTTATCAGTTGGTTCATTTTGGTGTGACCAACGTTGGATCCTGTACTAGGCCTTTGTAGCACAGTAATTTTATTCTTTGACCCTGGGCCTCGTGTATTCACGTTGCTGACTGGTTGTCTACATACATCGGCATACGATTGTTTGAGTTTTTTCACACCATCATTCACCATCTCTTTCATTGTTTCTTGTGCATTTTTCAGAATCTTCCCAACAGCTTCATTCACTTCACTTTCCACATCCTTGCACATACTTTTTGAAGTGATTTTATTTCTTTTCTTGGCTTTAGCTGCTTCGATTGCAACGACTTCACAGTCTCTGCAGAACCAGTGTGCTCTGTTTTTATCATCAGTGAAGAAATTATACATGTCGAATGTCAAATTGTGACAGGATAGGCATGACCACCTTTCGCATGCCTCGCATTCAATCATTTGGGACATACCCTCATCATCACAGTACTCACATTTATACAGGTCCGCTTGGGTGACTGTATTCTGCTTCTTACTTGATACTTTCTTTCCTCCTGCATATCCTAGCTCATTTCCTTGGTCGGCTTCTCGGCCATGCTTGCCGGATTCGGTATATGATATCGCTCTTTTCACTTTGGCCTGCTTCTTAGATCCAGTTGTAGTCGATTTAGACCGCTGTTTTGATGTGTTTACACGTCCAACTCCAGCCGTAGATCGAACATTGTTGGTAGTACTAGTATCAACATCCGGGACAGCATGGCTTGTAGGCTCTTTCGCTACGACATCCGGACTTGCATCTTCGAAATCGCTTTCATTATCATCGTCAAAATCTTGGATGATAGGATTTTTTTCTTTGCTGAATGGAGATAATTTTTTAAGAGTTTTCTGAATTTTCTCCATCGTTTAGAAATTCTTTTTTCTTTTTCTTTTTTTTCTTTTTTCAAAATCGATAATCTCAGCTTGACATCGCCTGTCGCGTGTGTGATGTGACGATCGTTGCTGGTGGTACGCGTGCCTGACCTGCCCCGGTTCCAGGTGCCTGGTTTGGTAGGCACTGACCTGGGCTGTTGACTTCTGAAAGCCTCAGGGCGCGCCAAAATTTTGCACCGTAGTTTGAGGTATTTTAAGTTATCAAATTTCGTCCAAAACTCCTCTGGTTACATATGGATACTTGAAAGTCAATATGCAAGGACAAATGTCCTTGATTTAAATAGATTTGAAGGTATTTTAGGAAATTTTCTTCAACAAAAGTGAGAGCAAAAACGAGAGACGTCCACTCCTCACGCATGCGCACAACTCTCCACAACTCTCTCATGTTAATTAATTTGTTTTTGATTATTCAATATGAATAATTAATAATATTAATGCACAATGTAGTTAAGACAAATAGTAATTTTTCATGATAGCGCTCTGAGCCTTAAGTGAATTAGCGCACAAAATGTTTATTGTAATATAGGGGAGACCCGAGACAATTGTAACATGTGGCAATTGTAACAGAGGCTCCCATCCCTAGCAGAGACACGCTACAATCTTAACCTGTGTACAGAGCATGTGCATTTCATCGCTCCACATTGCGTGTAAACAGATTTAACGGTTCGTTGAACTTTCTACAGCCGAAAAATCGTTTTTTAAGCAGGAAATATATCACACTGCCCAATATTTTACTTCTCGACAAATATGTGGTTGAGCTATGGCTGTCATTTTTATTCATTTAGAAATTATATTCTTACGCCTGTATTTTGCTAAAGTTTCACGATTAATACCACAGTTAAGATAGAAAAAAATGTCTCCAAACATGGTCGCCCACCTCAGGGGCAATAGTAACAATAGCGTTAAGTAAGTACCTTTGCTCCGTACCTAGCCCCGAGACAATTCAGCGCGCTGCCATCGCCCGTACAGAGCACGTAAACTTCTGCAATAACCCCATGCCATGCATATAGCAAGTGGAAAATATAGTGTAACTTGAGTCAAGCATTGTCATATTTTAGCTTTATGTGGTTAATGTTGTTTAAATCTTGGATCTGTCTTTCTTTGATAAAGAAAACTAAATGTTAATGTGTTACAATTGCCCCATATGTCTGTTACAATTGCCCTAGGTTCAGGGGCAATAGTAACACTCAACCTCTTGTTTTGAAATGATAATAGCTTCAAAATAAATAGTTTTACTTTAATAATAACCCAAACCTATTCATACGTCGAGCTAAGATATACCTTTTTTGTTTTACTAGTTTTAAGCAAGCATTTAGCTATAATAAAGTTGATACGTCAAATTTGAAAAAAAGTGTTACATTTGTCCCCGGTCTCCCCTAATGTAATGTAATACAGGGCGTCCCAAAAAGAACTATACTCTTTCGAAATGGCTATCAAATAAAAAATATATGATTCTTGGGGAAAAGTTATATAAAGCTCATATCCTCAACTATCATTATGACAAAAAAAAAAATCTGAAAATAACGCATTCTTCAGTGAGCAATACCCACTTTTGTGAAGGACACAAAAAACAGCCTGCGCAGGAATTCGCTATTCATTTATCACCTTTGTATGGCACACCAGTAGGGAAACAAAGAATAGTGGAATGACTCAGCTAACAGAGTAAAAGATATACCAAAAGTCAGAAATAAACAATCAAAATTATACTCAAATTTTTTTTTTCACCGTTTCGTTTTTATATCATTGATTTTTGCTTTGAATTCAGTTTATTTTTGTCTTTGTTGGCCGATTTATTCCATTATTACTTGAATCCGTCTTGGCGTGCCATACAAAGGTGATAAATGAATACCGAATTCCTGCGCAGGCTAATTTTTGTGTCCTGCACAAAAGTGGGCATTGTTCACTGAAGAATGGAATATTTTCGGAATTTTTTGTTTCATAACAATAGTTGAGGATATGAGCTTTATATATCTCTAAACTTTTTTCCCCAAGAACCATATATTTGTTTATTTGGTAGCCATTTCAAAAGTGTATAGTTCTGTTTGGGACGCACTGTATAATGATAATCTCTTTTTTTTTTCTTCTTGTATTTAAAGCAACATTTCCCTGTACCATTGTCATCCTTTAACATAATATTTGATCAACTCATATATTTGTATTGTTTTTAAGACCTCTGGTACCCCTTAATCGTGGCTTCTTGACATGGGAACATTGTTTGGAACAAAGCAGACTGCCATGGTAGCCAGATTGTCTGCAATGAAGCTGTGACTCCTAACAACTGTCCTCCTCCCAATCTAAACCTCTAAAACATTCTAATTCCTTATTTCCATCAATTTACTTTAATCCCACTTAACATACGATAACGACCACTACTTTGTCAGCGTAAACACCATCAGCCTCCACAATAATGAACACAATTTGTCATAATTTTATTTTGCTGCTAATTCAGCCATTCAGGAGCTAAATATGGTGTAGGCATAGACATAACTTTGGCAACATATCCGCTCTGAAACTGTGCCAAAGTTGATCTAAAAACCCTGGTAGGAACAATTTGGCAATCAACATAGATTGATAATGTCAGGGACATGACTCAACAGTCACATTCATGTGAACTGACATTTTATGATGAGCTTCATGTGCTCTATTGGTCTGCCAATGTTACATTTTTCTACTTTGGCCAGGTAATACACTGTATAAATACATACAAGTACCTAAAGTACATGTATACATACAAGTACCTCAAAATATTTAACATTCAATAGAGGTAAGAAACTTTGATAAAAACACTGAACTATTTTATTTTTTAGCAGTTGAAAACAAAGCTTTCTACTAAGGTACCTCCATCATATAAGACGTGAGAAAGTAAGTGCATAGCTTTTGGTCCCCCCTTCATACTAGATCTAGATGTTTTTTAGCCTGTTCAACCCCCCCCCCCTTTCCCCCGCTTTCAGCTCAGCTCCTCCACTTTCAAAAACTCTCCACGGCCCCTGACCATTTGTTGAATAAACATGAACATCTAGGCCTAAACTAGAGAATGTCATCAACCAATCAGAGAGAGCCTCATAGAGCCTCCAGCGTTTCAGGCAGTGTAATAAGATTGCAAAATTGTGCGCTGTCAAATTTGTGTCATCGACAAAAGTGTGGAGAAAAAGACTAGGGTAGCGCGCCCAGTATTCGGTCCCTTAAGGGGAAATCGGCGATAGTATGAAAACTTACCTCCTTTATCTGACGATCCACCCACCATAAGAAAGAAAAAATTCTACTCTAAAAGATTATCAAAATCATTTAAAATATTTAATTATGGTTAAAAAAATATCGCTGATAGAATGAGGAGATGTTTTCCGCCCGGCAATCGGTTTTGCAGAATAGTATTCGGTTACGCGTTGTTTCCCTATGCGTTTCGATCGCGCAGACTGAAAAACCCGCGATGCGAAGCGTCACAACCCAGAACCCTGATGTGTAGGCGCCGCACTCAATGTCTCGC
This sequence comes from Paracentrotus lividus, assembly GCA_940671915.1. Lineage (NCBI taxonomy): Eukaryota > Metazoa > Echinodermata > Echinoidea > Camarodonta > Echinidae > Paracentrotus > Paracentrotus lividus. The sequence continues at coordinate 3,397,639 of CALNVZ010001721.1, forward strand.
TATGACCGAATTGTGGCTAGCGCCCCCTCTTGACAAGGGTGTGTGGTTTTTTTAGGATTGCAAAACATGTGGGGCGAGATGAAAAAATTTGCTGCGTTCGAAGAATAAGTGGAAGTTCCCCGACATTCTCATACCAAATTCATGGTAGCAGCGCACAGCATTAGCCACAACGCAACCCGGAAGAGCGGTCAACCCGTTAACGTTTTCGCTAAGAAACGCTAAAGTGAAAATATCTCTGTGATGACGTCCAATTCAGAATAAGTTTGCAATCTTGTTTTATATTTTGATTGTGTGATTTTTGGTGGTGTGCTTGATGAATGTTTGATGATTGTTTTGTAAAAGTTTGAAGGTTGATGTGTTTGTGATCTTTTTGTGAAAGCTTTTGAAGTAGCTACGGCAGAAAGAGTTTTCACAATGAGTAGTTAACCTGTGGAACAATCTTCCATCTTATGTCATAGGGAGCAACAGTGTTAACTTATTTAAATCCAACTTAGAAAAAGCTTGGAGGGAAAAATTTGATTGTTCAAATCCTGATGTTGTCTTTGCTTAATTTGATACACATGTGCCAACAGTACAACAGTAACACTAAATTTTTGCAGCCAACATATAAGAAGATGCAGAGGGGCAAATAAGTTACAAATGTAGTTATACTTTAAGCCCAACATCAAGGTAAATCAAGGTAAAAACCGAATACAGGGACGGAACCACTCATGCACTACACTCGTTTGATATATCAAACTCGTGCTTCTGACGGTGTGACACTCAGGCGTGATTAGAAAAAAAATTATTTCTTATTAAATTTACACTTTCATTCCCATCATAACGTTTAAATTTGTTACTCAATGGGCACTTAACATGTTTTTTTTTTAAATCCCAACTAATCTGTGACAATGCTTTGTTGAACTAAAAAGGTGAAATGAGAGCAAAAACTAGCCGATTTTCAGCAGTCTTCCCGATTTTTCTGCCACTCCAGTTCGTATGGTCGCTTTGAGAAAAAAAAATGAAATGGAAATATAGAGAGAGATAGAGTGCCTGCGATCGCGATCACTATCATGCGAGAGGTGTGTTATGTAAACATCGCGTAAAATAAACAAATGTTAACCTACCTTCAACACGTTGGTATTAATAAGACCATGCACGTATTCTGGGGAGGGGGCTTTCTGGACCCAGGCCTCTCAGGTAGGAGCTGCAGGGGGGCACCAGAAAGAGGAGGAAAAAGGGAGAAAGGGAAAGAAAAACGGGAAAGAAGAAAAAAGGAGGGGGAGAGAAAAAGAAAAAAGGGGGTAAGGGGAAGGAAGGAAAAAAAAAAGAAAAAAAAAAAAAGAGAGAGAGAGAGAGAGAGAGAGAGAGAGAGAGGAAGGGCGCCAATTTGATGTTTAACTTAGGGGTGCCAAATTGACATTAAACTTAGGGGTGTCAAATCCACCTTAAATTTATAGGGGGCACCAAATTGAGCTCAAACGTAGGGGCGCCAAATCGACCTTAAACTCAGGGGCGCCATATCATTATAGACCTTAAAGTTAAGGCCGTTAAATTGACCTTTAACTACGGGGGCGCCAAATCGACCTTAAACTTAGGGGCGCTAAATTGACCTTAAATTTCGGGGGCGCCAAATTGACCTTAAATTTAGGGGCACCAAATCGACCTTACACTCAGGGGCGCCAAATCAACCTTAAATTTAGTAGGGGCGCTAAATTGACCTTAAATTTAGTAGGGGCGCTAAATCGACCTTAAATTTTAGGGGCGTCAAATCGACCTTAAACATAGGGACACCAAGATTTAGATATAATGAAGGGGCGCCAAAATGATCTGAAACTTAGGGGGCGCCGAATTGACTTGCAGTTAGGGGGCGCCAAAATTGATCTTAAACTTAGGGATGTCAGATTGGGCTGAAATGTAGGGGAACCAAATTTAACTTTAATATAGGGGCTCCAACTTTATCCTAAACTTAGGGAGGGGTGCCGAATTTACCAGAAACTAAGGGGAAAAATTTTTTTAAAAAAGAAAAAAAAAGGGGGTCTTTCTCTATGTAGAAAGAGCAAAGTTTTAAACTTCCATGTAGTTCCGTGCTTGCATATCCCCCCCCCCATTGAGTTATTACATTGTGTTCCTGAAGAACACATAAACTGTCATGTTTTCTAATTATTCGAAATACTTCAAAATTTCCGTTTGCTCCTCTCTCTCGCCTTTGTTTGTCCTCTTACCAGAATTTACATTATGGTCAAAACATTAAATTTTTATACATATTTTTATTTACATATTAATGGCATCTGAATTTAAAATGTTTGTCACCTTCTGAATCATGGTAAATTTTATAAATATAAGAGCGCGAAGCGCAAGTGGAAATTTCTACACGGGAACTGATCATGAAATATTTTGTTTGATCATTGTTTTGTTTTTGTTACTTTTTATAGCTCTTAAAATTTTTGGAAAATCATCTGGTATATAAAGCATGAGATCATATGAGAGCGCTGGGGGAAAAAATAAGAAATTTAAGAATTATCAAATGTAATTCTATTTAAAAAGGAGATGACCGTCGTGCACCCTGATAAATACCCCCAAAAAAAATAATTAAAAAAAATAATAATAATAAAAAGTTTCGAGCGCGAATTATGTGAGCTACAGTGATATGATGTCCAAAGAAAGAGCGAGAGTGAGCAAAATACTTTACAAATAGTGAACTGTTATCATCACATTTCGAATTTAGTAGCACCAGTTAAACAGGCGCCGATGTTTGAAACAAGCGGCATCGATTATGTAGTATTAAACACCCAATCAACCGCATAACATTATATCTTCATTTATATTTATCTATTTATTAAAGTTTGCTCATCTTTCGCATCACTCTTTTTTTTTTCTCTCTCTCTCTCTCTTTCTCTTTTTCTCTCTCTCTCTCCTCTTCTCTTTTGCGCCTATTTTTTTTTTTTTTTTTTTTTTTTTTTTTTTTGTTGTAATTAATTGATTTATTTACTTTTCTTTTGGGCTAATGTGCATTCTGCACCCCTTTGCTTGGTGATGGTCATGATGATAAAAACAAAAATACATATAGCTATAAGTATAGAAGAGTATAGAAGAAAAAAACAGAGACAGAAAGCTAGTAAAAGTGGAGAACGAAGTCAAAGTTATAAAATTTTTAAAAAAAGTTACGTCTTTAATTAAATCTGAGTAGATGGAAACGCAGTTGGCGCTACGCGCTACAAGATATATTCTTGATAAAGTACATGTAGTAAAATGTTTCATACTATTTTTTTGAATACCGGGTATTTTAAATATTTGCCACGAGTGTAACACGGGCTATTCTTCCTAACTACGGCTTGTCGTTTCGATGTGGTATACAACCAACATCGACCGCTAGATTATATAGCTAGCTTTCGGCAAAAGAGGGCGCCACATTTTATTCCGCCATTTCATTACTGCCGAATTCGGCTCTTGGAATCAGTGGCAGAATGTACATATATAGCCATTAAAAACTAAAATTTAGTACTTTGCGGCCATTAGGGAGCAGTGAGACAATGAAAGAAAAGAAGTAGAAGAACATAACCAACAATTCGGTAAGTGAATTTTCCATGTTTTTCTTTCATATTAGTATGTTAAAGAGTCTTTTGCATGACTGTGGTGTCTGTTGCGTACGTAGTCCGGTCTAGGCCAATCGCGGTTAGCTGAGGACGGCTCCACTTCACGCGTGGACGGAACTGGGCACTGGGCGCGCTACGGCCTATTGTTATATAAAGTCCACTTACACTTATTGCATGGTCAATTATTATTGACCTTGCACCGCCAGGTAGCTATACACGGCGGACGCTCACCCCTGAAAAGCACGATTTTTCTACCTTGTTTTTTAAATCACCAGACGTTTTAGGACTGGTCTGCCAATTTACAGTATTTATACTATTCAAAAAGTGTCCTATATTAAAAGTTTAGTTCTAACTCTATATTATATGCCTATAACTACTTTTTTTTTAATTTAAAAAAAAAACTGGGAAAAAAACTGGGAAAAAAACTGGGAAAAAGCTCACCGCTTTGCGTAGGTGTGTTCTCCGTGTGGGATCTTGCAGGAAAGAGAATTTTTTTCTCGAGAGCGTTAGTCTTGTATATAGGCGTCTTAATTTTATCACTCAAGCAATGAGATTGATCTTTACTCGTTGGATCAGGGAAATTTATTTGTTTCAAAACGAGATTTTGTTTGATAAATTTGGTCTGCAACTATTTGCCCCCCCCCCCTCGGGCAGTTTCAACTTTTTCTCCTCTCATCTCATTAATCCTTTCTTCTGCTTTCTTCTCCGCCCCCCCCCCCACCCTCTCTCTTTCCCTTTCCTGTTACATTTTTTTTCCCGCCAGCCCGATTGGACTTCCTACATGATTGGGTGAAAAAAAAACTTTGTAGAATGTTGATGGATCTCAGGCATGTATCCAGGGTGGCCAGCTGGCACTACCCCCCCCCCTTTACAAAATTAAAAAAAAAAAAGAAAATAAAAATGGCGATTTATGATCTATGATGGGCAAAAAAAAAAAAAACCTACTCCCCTCCCAATCCCCCCCCCCCCCCGATTAAAAAAAAAGGAAAAAATGGGCGACCTGCCAGATTACCAATTGAACTATGGCCAAAACTTGATGACCTTTATGATGGGAAAAAGGCCGAAAACAATTTAAAACTAACCGCCTCACGCGCCCCCCAAAAACAACCTACAAAAAAAAATAGAGAAAGAGAGAAGAAAAAAGGGTGGTAAATGGAGACCAGCTCTATTTATGATTTATGATGGGCAAAAAAAAAAAAAATGAACATCTACCTACCAAACCACCCCCCCCCCCCCCCTCCAAAGATAGAGAGAGAAAAAAAGGGAAAAAATGGGCGACCGGCCAATTTACCAATTGAACCTTACCCCTATGGCCAATACTTGAATTCAAATTCAAATTCAATTCAAATTTATTGATATAAAATCCACAACCTTGGATTATCATCACAGAGAAAACAAAACAATGGAAATCTTACAAAATCATATTGAACATACAAATCAAATGAACATACAAGCATATTTACAAAATCAATAACTGAGCTTAAATATTATAGTCATGTACACATACCTTCACAGACATACTGAAATATATAATAACTAGCAGCAGTGCCCGTAGCAGCACAGTGGGTTAGGCACATAATTCTATTTTATTTTGATTGTTTACTTATACAAATTTAATACCAACTTTAAAAAAAAATTAACGATTTTCACACCGACCCACGCCCATTTTTTTAAATTTTTTTTGAAAATGTATATTAAAATAAAGAAGGAATTGTTATGTTATCATAAATTACATTATAAAAATGTTTCGATACATGGCCAGCAGTCCACCATAGATTTCATTACCTTTCCCTTTCTCTCTCTATCTTTCCGCTATACTTTCCCCTTATTTGTTTTTAAAAGAATAATATCGGCCTCCAAGAAGGTTGCATACCAATCATAGGGGATTGATACGTCCATTGGGTTTTATTCTTTTCCTCCCATTTCTATTAATTTATTTTCAATTTTATTTCTATTTTATTCTATATTTTATATTTGCTTTTCGATCACTTTTGCTTCCCCTTCAGTTCAGTTTAGCTCCCCTCTAAGGTAAATTTGAAGCCCCTTAAACCCCCCCCCACCCAAAATACGCGTAGTGTGCTCATCGTTTTACTTTTCTTTTTCTTTCCTTTCGTATTTGCCCCTATATATTTTTAATTATCTTATATCAGTTTGATTGAAGACACTCATTTTCAGACATAATTAGATATGAATGCTTTATTTATTATCCTTGAAACGTGCCTATCAACCCAATAATCAATAAACACCCCCCCCAAAAAAACAAACAAACAACAAACGAATCCAGTTAGACTGAGAGGTGAGGTATATTTTACAATGTGCATAATATCTGCATGAATTAAATGTGTAAGTGACATGTGAGCTATTTAATTGCTTACAAATACATTTTTGCTCGCTTGTACTGGTCCATTGGAAGAACAATTTTCCCCTTGTGCTACAGTCACACAGACACTTACGTTGAGTTACGTCCGGTTGCGTCAAAAATTATTTCTTTTTTTGCCGATCCCCAGGGATGCCTACCCGTCATAGTCAGCAGTGGAAATATTGATAATTTCGTTCATCCAGTAAAACAGAGAACTACATAAGAAGTGATAGAATAGAAGAAGAAATAACACAAACGTATCTGTACGTACGTGTCTGTGTGACTGCAGCATTAGTTTATTTGCTTTTTCCGTATAACGTAATATTATATTCAATTGAAATTTATGTCTTTCTATTTCCCGGCTGTCCTATACTCCCCTTACTATTTTACTTTATTTCTCTCTCTCTCTCTCTCTCTCTCTCCGTCCTCCTCTATAACATATCTTGTCATTTTAATACAGTTGTAATGACTATATTATTTCATGACATCTGAATGGGTCGATGGACTACTTGGAGCCCTAACGAACTGTTATCTGGTAAACAAATCTGAGAGGCTATATATTCTTTTGGGGCCATTGGTCGACACAATTTCCCTTTATTATTTGAGTTTCCTCGTAATAACAAATATTATATTCATTTTGAAATTATTATTTGATTTTCGATCATAATGAAAATTATGTCTATTTTGAAATATCTTAATTTGATAATATGGTTTCTCTTTAATTTTCCGGCTACCTATACTGTCTTAGTTTATATATCTCTTAAAACATCCTACCACATCCTCCATAAAATGGATTTTTAAATATTATTATTTTATATGACGCACCTTTTTCCTTCACTTCTCTCTTTTGGGTGTATATTTTTTATGACGCCCTTTTTAAATTTTCATAAAACAAAACAAACAAACAAACGAAAGACAAATTTCAGCCGACCCATTTTTTTTTTTTTTTTTAATTATTTTTTTTACTGTTGTTGTTTAAAATATATTAATAAAGAGAATATCGTGTTGTTATATTACATGTAAAAATGTTTTCATACCTTGACAACCGTCCGCCATAGATTTTTTATTCCTTTCCCCCCCACCCCCCCCCATTTCTCTCTCTTCTTTCTTTTCTCTCTCTCTATCTTCCCTCCGAGGCAAGTTTCTTTCTTATACATATTTTATATATGCGATCAGACTTCTTTTCCTTCTGGCTAGATTTTGCTAACTTTGCATTCGGAATTAATATCAATCATCACACTCACAAAAAAACAACAACAACACAACAACAAAAAACATACATTTCAGGCTCTGCTAATCAACGAATTATTCAAAATATTATAGTCACCAACTTACTTTTATCCTTTCTCGTTCCATCCTACTTTCTATAGTTTTTACTTTCTCTTTCCTTTTCCTCTCCGGATTTTGCCACATTTTTTTTACTCACCTTATATGGTTTAATTGAAGACCTTCCTTTTCAGGATGTATCATCTCAGGTATTAAATATTTTATCAAAACATTATTCTTGAAGCGCGCAGCCCTCCCTGAACGGAAATATCAAAAACAAAACCCAATAAAATACTTTAAAAAAGAAGGGGGAAAAAAATACCCGAATTAAGTTAGACTGAGAGGTATATGAGATAATTAGTTTATGATTTACACAGTAACCGGTTACGTATAATAGGCCTATAACTATTTTTTAAAAAAAATCAAAATTTTAGTGGTTTGGTTTCTGTCCATCTCCCTTACTTTTTTTACTTTAATGTAGTAATAAAAAAAGAAGAAAAAATATCTCTCTCACTTCTCTATAACATGTATATTCATTGCTTCTTTTTTTTCCCTTTTCTTTTTTTTTTTGACGCCCCTTTCTGTCTGTCTCTCTCTTCTCTCTCTCTCTCTGTTTTTTTTTTTTTTTTTTGTTTTTTTTGCTGTGATTAACTTTGCTTTTGCTCTCTTAAAGACACCATAGATTACAGCGATCGATCGGCAAAATTCCAGTCCTATCTCATCGCAAATGGCAAGATTACATCCAAACGGTCGTATTTCATGACTTCTGAATGTGACGTTGCACTGCTTTTTTTGTTAAGTGATTTGTTGAGCAAAGTGTTGAAACTAAAAAACAACGACGGCGACAAACATTCGTACCGAACCTCGATACCAAGAACATAGAGGGGAAAGCGTTACTTTCACGCGTTTGCAGTACAGATACGATGAATGTGTGGGGTCTCGCTGCGCATCACCCGCAAAACACGCGAGAACGGGTACTACTCGTTTTCGGGCAGTGGCAGCTCTCCGTTTCTTGTCCTTCGGCTTTGGCTTTTAATATATAGATGTTATATTTTAGATGTATGTATTTAACATACATAATACATTCCAAACTACAGGGATCCAAACAAAGCCCAAAGGACCTTTATGATGGGCAAAAGGCCGAATTTTTTCTCTTTTTTTTTGCCCATCATAAATCCCCCGCCTCCCGCCCCCCACCCAAAAAAGAGAAAGAGAAAAGTAAAGTCGAAAACGGACCAGCTCGATTTTTTTTAAATTTATGATGGGCAAAAAAAATAAACATCTACCCCCCCCCCTCCAAATAGAAAAAAAGAAGAAAAAAAAAGAAAAACAAGGAAAGAAAAAAGGGGGCAATATATGACAGGAAGAAAAAAAGGGGGTAATAATATGACAGGGGAAAAATGGGGTGTACCAGAAATGTAGAATTCAAATTTTGCACCCCCCCCCCTCTCTTGTGAAATACTCGATCCGCCACTGTATCTTTCGTAAAGATCAGTATTGGTTGGGACTACCTGAATAAATCAATTAGATAAAAAACTTCTTTGGGCCTGGAAGAAAGCTAGTCCCGTTATGAGGTCAATTGAGTTCCGCAGGTCAATCTTGTTTACAATACGTAAACAAAAATTGTCAATTACACGATAGTCAATCACAAAATATTATCGTAGTATTCTAATGCCTTATTGAATGGGTTCTGTCCTCTTAATATTATTTAAGCTCTTTAGGCTGCAAGCCCTCAACGTCATTCAACGTATATTTAGCTGGTGCACACTCGAAGCCATTCTCACTCACTGAATTGGCTGATAGGACAGAATCCGACTGAAATGTAATTTTCTCAACAACTTTATCATCTCTAATGCAGCCCAACATACACAATTCAAGTGATAGATCAGGTGAGTGTGAAATAAATTGTAAATTTTCACATAATTGTAGGTAACAAGTCAAAAAAGGAATCGGTCGCCGATGGGGAATGCGTCAATATAGGCTTATAGCATTAACACACGCCCGAGCGTGCGTTAGCGGTGAATGCAGTGCACCGCGAGATAGCTTTGGATAGGGGTCGCGCTGCAACGAGCCGCAGGCGAGTGCAGCTGCGCCCCATCCGAAGCATCGAGCGATCACTGCATTCACGTTTAATCGCACAATACAGGGAAGTGTGTTAACGCTTTTATAAAATTGCGACATTGCTCTAGTAGATCTTGAGTTACTTACCAAAAAAATTCCAAGGGATTATCCCTTGGATTTTTTGGTAAGTAGCTCAAGATCTACATCACGATCGTCATCCAAGAAAGTAAACAAAACACGGAAAAGACCCGGATGTATGTGTTATCACTGTTTTTGTGCCGCAAAATGCACGGTGGTGCATTGCATCGAAAATTCAGCATGCACACGTGACGCGTTTTGACCAACCACGATGCGTAAAATCACAGAGCTATTTTATAATCCGTTTTAATGTAGATCTATGTAGATTCTAGGTTTGCACGCATATGTGTATAAAGTCTAACGTAATAAGAGAGGAGATTGTAGGACTGATGTTAGCCGATGTCTAGCTATGCAAGTATATAACAGTTAATAATGGGGTTAACTTATAAAGGTAATGATCATCAATCATTCATTGTGATCCACGCCTAATGTTGCGGCCTCTGATCAAAAATCTTGCTGCAGCAGGCCAACAGCGCGGTTCAGTCACTTACGCCGAGCGTACACCGCTAGCATGTACCGTATCGTGAGACCTTCGATGCGATACACTGACCACTGTATCATCATACAGGCTGACCGGAAAAAAAAATCTTAGCAATCATTATGCAATCATACAAATTTAATGAATTAAAAATTATATCAAACCGATTACAACTTGTCTTTTCCTACCTCTGCAAGCCAGAATATTCAAACAAGATGATTCAGAATCCTTTTCCAGCTCGACGAAGATAAATTATCACAACATCTTGTCGCCACTGGTAGCTGCCATCTTGAATGACAACAACCTCTTGTCCAAAAACTTTGCAATATTTTGAAACCGATTTGTTTTCAGAAACTCGATTCTTGAGAGTTATATGCCTAGAGGCCTAGTATAGGTCCCTATCTTAAAAAGCGTTTCGAATCATTGCAATGAAATAAAATATATCTTGAGCAATGAAGATGTGAAGGTACATTTCACCCGTAAGGCTAACCCTCAAAGCACCCTCCCTCCCCCGCCCCACCCCAGTCTTGACAGCTACCAAAATCACCCCAGTGACTGATTATAATAGGGTAAAAGTTTTACCACAGCGGATATAGTAATTGAAGAAAATAAAAAGACGAGCTGGACATAAAAACTGAAAGTGTTACTGAGTTCTTTAATGAGGGGGATGAAAGTTTAAATTTAAAACGGCTGAACAATAATGAGAGGTGACCAAATATTTATTTCCAAAACAATTTAAAAGTTGATTTAGTTTTGATCTTTAAACTGATTCCCCCTTAATAAAGGATTGGTACACATGAAAATAAGCCTTGGTATAATAAGGTTGGTTTCCCGTCCTAATTAAAGGCCCCAAAATGAAGAACAATAATAAAGAAGAAAATAAAAAGCTGCATCCATATATCAATAATATCCCTATAAACTAATATTAAAGGATAATAAAAGAACATACATCTAAATCCAGACAAACAGTGATATTCTCCACTCTTATAGAGGGCCTTCTAATCTTCCCTCCACTGTAAAAAAGTAAAAATTAATGTTCCACAAAACTAGAATCAAATAAGTGCACTTGTATGCGCGCCAGCAAGGGTGAGCGGAAGAGATAATAGCACCGGTGAGCGGTGAATTAGGTCAGCGCAGGGGTCCAGAAAAAAAGTGATACGCCGACGGAGTGCTAACAAGGCGATAATTATTTCGCAATTACGAATTGCCGGATTTCACAGGTGACATCTAATAACGGTATCATAGCTTTTGGAGTGAAATAATAAAACGAAAAATCTCAATGAGACTAGGCCTTACGGTACAATTATTGGGCATAATATGTCTGTACAATGTCCACACCGTGACCCACCTAAGTCACACACGTGACCCGACATAACGAATATAATAATAGTAAAAAAGGGAAATTTTAGAGATGACTCCTAATCCAGTGGTATTTTTGGTTACAGATCCATAATGCATATCTCACAGCATATGAGAACATTTTACTCTTTTAAAAACCTCATAGGAATTTCAAAATGAAATTGAACCTTTCACAATCATGCCGTTTTGTGAAGTCAACACACGTGACCCACTTCTTTGACCTCTGACCTTGACATGTTATTGTAAACATCAACATAAATATTTCCAAATGATAGCCACAAAATATGTTAAAGCATATTGTCAATTAAATCAGTATAGATTAATCTTTAAAATTTTAGAGTTATCCAATTAAGTAAAAATTTGCATAATTTTCGGGTTTTTCCCAAACAAACACCGGGTGGAAAAACCCCAAAAGGAAAAAAATGGGGTCCTAGAATGATCTTGAAATCTTGAATAATCTTAAAAGATTAACGAACTATTGCCACCCTATAAGGCATAGGCCTACATGCATGTAGGTAACAATGGAGGTAATATGGGCCAGCAGGTAATATGGGCCAGCAGGTAATAATGGGCCACCTGAAGCAAATCATGTTCGTGAACCGTCGACCGGGTGACCGGTGGACCGGTGTGAGCACCATAATGTTGTTCATGTGAATCTGTATGTGAAAAATATATCGTCGTGAGAGCATCTAATGCCGAAATTTCCTCTGAAGAAAATTTGGCTGAAAACCAACAAGGTACGTAAAAACTTAGGGCATTTTTTACCCTGATGTAAAATTTGATATTTCACAGAATGTGATGGTGAAAGAGTGTTTGAGGGGGTAACCTCATTGTTTTGTATATTTAGTAAGCTTATAGTTTCATTTGATCATACTAGCGTGTAGCAGGTTCAATTTGTTGTAGTGAAGGGGTGCAATGTGGCATTGAATGCATTGCCTGACACAGCTACATTAGTGGCAGTTTTAATATGGGCCATCCAAAATGGCGGAAATGATTCTGGTACTTTAGTATTGGGATGAGGCATCAATCGCCTTTGCTACGATTTTTTGGCGTATATTCATAACATTATATAATTAATATAAATAACTTATTGTAGGCCTATGTTGACTTTTTGTTATAAAGAAAATAATATTAAAATATATTTTTAAAAGAAATAATATACAAAATACAAACAAATGAATTATATAGTCAAAGTATTTACTGAAGGGTCTTACAATTTCAATTTTTATATGCTTAAATTTAAATGATTTTCAACATTTTAAGCAAATTCCAGACATGGTAGAGTCATTGTAGTTTTTAAAAACAATACATTAAATACATGTGCGCCATATTACCCTGCAACATGCAGGTAATATGGGCACTTTGTAAATGACGTCAAACATTTTGAATATTGCAGACAGGGGGGTTGGTGATAATGTTTTTCTTCACAATAAAAATTTAGAGCAGTAGTTGGTTGATTTCCCATATAACAAAAGATTAGACTAGTGTGTCATTTCGTAATTTTTAAATGCAAAATTAGGAAATGAGCTTAGGGGGCCCGAATATCAAAACCTGCAATGTACCCTATTAATATTGCAGCGTAATATAAAGCAATGAGACATCCCATATATTATAGAAAACTA
>CALNVZ010001721.1:3410629-3428786 GCA_940671915.1 Paracentrotus lividus
AACTAAAGGCGGTACCGTATATGGCTAGGCTTCATTTTCGGATGGTTCCGAAGGTTCGTTTGTCCGAAAATGAAAAAGGGTTCGTTATTCCGACGTTCGCTTGAATTTTGCTCTGTATATATTTTTATTATTTTCTATTTAAGAACCTGGGCCCTCCTCTATTATAGGCCTATCTTTTTTTCCTTTAACCTATACCCCACCCCTCAAGTTTGGTTGGCCATTTCAGTTCAATTAAAAATCACATATTGGATCAATAGCTAAATAGGAAAAAGAGAATCCGGATTTTTTGTTACTTTAAGTTGCGTTACCTTATCATTGAAAATCACTGTTGGTCCTGTCAGCTTTTTTTTCTTTCTTTTTTTCTTCTTATATTGATAACCGCTCAATAGTTTCACGAGGGTGTTAACCTTAAAATGAACTTGTTGAATGCGCTTCATGCCTCCTTAGATTATCGATTTGTTCTTCCAAATCATAAAATCTCTTTCAAAACATGTTAAATATAGACAAATCAACCAGTCCAAGCGGGAGAGTTTCTGTGATAATCTATGCATTCATCATGTTTAATGTATTGTGACATTATATTTTCAAAGAACAGAATAAATCGTTAAAATCCACTAAGCCTGACAATATTGATTCCGATGTCATCATGGTCATATGAGAGTCAGTGACTAGATATCTGACACAAAATTATGACTAAAAATGATGCCATCTCTCTCTTTTAAAATGGTCAATACCCTTTTCGATTTTATATACAATCACAGTACATCCCTTGCCCTGTGGAAAAAAAAAGAACCCCGAGAAACTCACACTGTTAAAAATTGCTGTAGCTTTTCCTGTAATACTGTAATTGTCTCTTAAAGTAATCTTCTTTCAATGGTAAATTACTATAAATTCCCACTAGATACAGGAAACTACCATCAAATATACTGTTATTTACTGTGCAACAGAGTTGCCAGTAATTTACTGTAAAAGCTACAGCAATTTTTAACAGTGCATGATAGGCCTACCCGATGTCCATCCGTCGTATAATGATGTACTTTTTCAGGTTGTTTGATAATAAACCTACTGCAAAAAAAAAAAAAAAAAAAAATGCATAATCCTGCTATGACTAATTGATTTTAACAGGATCCGAAATAATAACTTAATAATTATATCTAAAATCATAACACGTAATGCCGTTCATAATAATTATATAAAAGGGAAAATTGAAGTGTGCACTGTTTATGAACTTTACAGATCCTCAACAAAACATCGTCGCTAGGCAGTATTTGGCAAATTTTCTCACAACTCTAAAACGTAAAAGTGATATGATATGAACATTTAACAAATAGATGATAATAGAAATGCCCCCTGATGGGACTGTGGTGTTGTAAATAGATATCTATTGAACATTGTTGAATCCCATCCCTGACCCAGCTTTGGTTCGGGACTTTCTGCTCTTTTAATGTTTCTATTTAAATCCGTTCCTCTTTCTTTCATCATCGATCTGTTTTCCAATCATGGTTGATCCAGGGATCCTAACATATCCCTGGATATAGAAGTTCACAGACCTTTGGGAGCTCACCTAAAGGCTGAAGAGTATATTTAAATTTCTTTCTTTTACATGATTTTATGGACCTCGCAACTATGTCTCAACAATAGATGGCTTAATTCATTGGCATTTCAAATATATACACCCTTTCAAATGTTGTTATTGATAACCTGAATGTTGTATGCTTTCCAGACATATTAAAAGTATAAAGAATAGATGAAAACTTCATTCCAAGTATAACAGTTTACTAAGCTGATCTCCAGGAAATACAAACTTCCATAAATTCAGTCACCTAAACAGATCTATTAACTTGTTATAAAATAACTAGCAGAGATCCCAACCCTACGAATACGTCATGTAACATTAACGCAAATATTTTAATTTTGCAACAGCTCTATTCCAGACTTTAATCAGAGAAAGCATGAATGGTAACCTTTCGCTCTGCCATTCAATTTTGAAAATTACATTTAAATCAATCGGTTTCTTCTCCCGTGACCAAAACATTTTGTTTCAGTTGTTTCATACTGTCAACTATTTTTGTATTTCGCTTCTAATTTCTAATATCATTGTTTCGCACACTCTTGTTCATAGAATGATAGGGTTGGCACCTCTGATCTAGGCCTACATTTTGCAATAGACCAGATTATTTATCCATATTTCTTTCCTGGCGACATAGTAACAAGGTATTCAAACAACCTGCAATAACAGAATTTGTATACATCAGTTGCTGCTATGTCAGGCAAGCATCTGGCAAGCTTTCAGGTTTTTTTAGGATTTTTTAGGCATTCCGCCAACTACAAGGTCATATGTCAGCTGTAGGAGTAGGTTTCAGAGGTCAATCGGTCTATTCAATCAGTCTATTTTTTATTTTTTTTAATTTTCTTTTACATTTTTCTCGATTCGGCGCCCCCCTAAGGTCAATTTGGCGCCCCTTTCATGTCATTTTGGCGCCCTTTTAGGCCCCCCCCCCCAGAATACGCGCATGGAATAGCATTATCGACCTCAACAAATTCTCCACGATCGTATACCTTTAAACAGACATGATATCGTGCGATGGTCACAACATGTCGCCTGTGCAGCGTATAACTATTCACAATTGATTCCTCAGAAAAAAAAATCATACTCCGCAAATACTTTTTTTCCAGACACGCATGGAGCAGAAACGACACGCAGGAGGTGTTTGCAATACATTTCCTACATCAAAATCATACATACGAAGGTAAGTTGACTTTTGGTCTAAACCCACCTTGACTAATGTCCATTTCGTCTCATCCCACATGGTCTAATTCCATTTTGTCTTTAACCAGTTCGGCTAATTACCTTTTGATCTAAGTAGCACTTGGCCTATTAACCATTTCGTCTAATTCCCATTTCGTCTAATGCCTACTTCGTCTACTGTCCATTTGGTCTATCACCACTTGGCCACTTCCAGTATCAAACTGGTAATAGACCAAAATAAAATATTCATTTAAGCCTTAGACGAAAATGCAATTAGACCAATTCCTATTAGACGAGTTGGCAATTAGACGAATTGGTCATTAGACCAAATGAAAGTTAGACCAATGTAATTAGATCAAATTATTAGTAGACCAAATGGGTTTAGCCCATGTGGTATTAGACAACGGAGAATGAGACCAACTATTGTTAGACCAAGTGGATATAAACCCATACTGATAGGAACCGCAGAAATAGACCAGTTTACTAACATAGTCAAATTTTATGCATACTTTTTCCTGGTGACATAGTAACAAGGTATTCAAACCACCTGTAACAAAAGAATGAACTACAATACATGGAATCCAGTTTGCATACATTAGTTGTTGCTATGTCGGGCAAGCCTTCGGCAAGCTTTCAGGTTGTCAAGAGCAACCTTTATTTAATAAGTATGCATAAAATTTGAATATGTTAGTAAACTGGTTTATTGGCCCAGGACGTCTCCATGTCTTAACAGACACTGTCTTTTTTGACAATCTTACCCGGGTAACGTCCGGACGTTACCCTGGTAAGATTTCTATTAAGCCGCTCTACTAGGGTAAGGTCCGGAGGTTCTCCGGAGGACATTTGCCAGATTCTTACCCTAGTAATGCCGCGATCACCGTTCCATTTCGGGGCCCGTACGGCGTGTAAACCTGACATTTTTTACCATTTCAGTCACTTTCGTACGGTTCCCGACCGGGTCCCTTACAATCCCACGGTACCGTTGTATTTCTTACTGATCGCGTAGGCCCCTAGATTATTGCTTTCATGTTCTCGATTTTCCCGGCGTTTTTATCATATTGGTAGACGGTCTACAGCCCTTGGAAAGCCCGTGGAGTCACTAAAGGGGCCCGGTCGGGCTCCTGTCGGAGGCCGAGTAGGCTCCGCACGCTTTTTTTCCCCTGTCAATTCTTGTAACAAGCCGAAATGGTGTCGGGCGGGTGCAACATGTACCGCACGGACGTCAGCAGTTTACCCGGTCGTGGTCCGCACGGCGCCTAACCGATTCCCATTGGGTTCCATGTGGTCTTTCCCAAGTTTTTCCAAATTATATTGGATACATAGTTTTAGTATTTGTCAAATTTCTCTTTCGAGATTGTCGGCATGAATTATTATTGGGCTAGTGCCATAATGATAGTTGATGATCATGAGCATTCTAAATACATAAATACATTATTGGTATTTTCCAAAGTGTATAGTTATTTGAGACGGTGCTCTGTATTGGCTCAGATTTTCAAGATATTAAAAAGTCCCACATAAATATATCATCAATATATGCTTTGAGTGATATCGTCGATGGTTTTCAGACTTCATTTAAAATGTTTTGTATTTTGATCCTTCAAAACCGCTTTATTTAAATGTATATTTTACAGTAGAGCCTATTCTATATCGTATTCAGTGTGGTTTGAAACGTAAATAATTTAACTGCAATTATACTCAAAAGAGCTTAAGACAAAACTTTACAACAGGCCCGGACACGGAAGGAGTCGTTCTGTGAACCACCCCTCCCCAAAAAACCAAGGGTTAACTGACCAAAATAATTTTTAAAAAATAAATGATAATAATAATAAATTAATGATAAAATAATGATAATAATAAAAAAATAAAAAAAAAAAAAAAAAAAAAAAAAAAAAAAAAAAAAAAAAAAAAAAAACGATTCTTGATGCTTAGGCCAAATTGGACCGCTTTCCCCAATTAAAGCATTTTTGTGTGTCATGATGGTGTGTTTTTCCTTACAAAAATGTCATACCCCGTAAATTGTCATTTGGTCTAAATAAAACCCACTATACTTACTAATGCCTGTTTGGTCTCATCCCACACGGTCTACATATCGTCTACATATCGACAGGAATACTTTAGGGGTCTTCAGGAGCCTGGTATAGGGTGCCGCAGGGTAGCCGTAAGAGAAACCTTAAACATCGCAAGACGGTAGTCATCTTTTTACAATGAGGGTTGAAAGGGAAACCGTCCGGTCACCTGCAGATGCCTGCGCGGGCCCCTTTAGTGACTCCACAGGCTTTTACCGGGTTGTCTACTGCCTACCGATTTCCGGGAGAATCGAGAGCATAGAGTCAAGCTTTCCGACTTTTCTACGGGTAGTGAAACATGTCCTCGCGCCCGCAGAATCATAAGGGAGCCGGACGAACACCTTCCGAAAATGGCCGTTATGTACGTTTCTACTCGCCGTACGGGCACCAAAATGGATATGTGATTGTAAAAAAAGATGAGCGTTTTGAGGTGCTTTGGGTTTACATTTGGCTTTCCTGCGGGACCCTAAAGGGCACCCCAAGGGTTCCTCAGGGGACCCTTGCGCTTTTTATACCACCAGGAAGCTATCTTGAGGGACCCGTTCAATATACAAAAATTCCCGTCCGGCCAGCGTCCGACCTCCTCACGCGACATCCCTTTCATTATTTTGATATAAATACACTGACATTACTCTTCAATATTTTTTCTCCCTCCAACTCTCTGCGCTGAAGGCAAGCTGCTCTGTGGTATCGCACATTTTTCTCGTCTTGTTAGTATTGTAATTGTAGTTTCACATTTAATTAGGCCTACAGTCAAATTTTCGCACATCGGGTCGAGCGACAAGCGGGTGGGGGAGTACGCGTGATTTTTTTTTCTTTTTTTTTCACGATATTGGCCGTACGTTAAGTGGGTCAGTCGGTCACTCAGGTCAGTCATCCAAAATGATAAGAAGTACATTCCTGGACCTAACACAGCATTGAAATAATGTTTGCAGACAGCATTCGAACCATTAGATTACAATGTATATCAATGTATACAAAGTAAAATACTCATATATTTAGATACCTTTGAAATCTTGTCTATCATGCATGTCTATTGTTAGTATTATTCCGGTACGTCACCTTCTCGTGAAAATAACCGACTACAGGTGTTCGTAGGATATCCAATATTTTGACAAGATTATCTGGATTTATTTCTTTCTCTAAGTATTATAAGTGAAATCTAGCAGACCAAACATATAGGAAAACAATAAAGCTATTAGAATGATAAGCAATTTTCTTTTTATTTAGGGATGGATTCCACTTCAATGTAAAATCAAATTGATACAGCTGAAAACTGTTGCCTTAAAGAAGTGTAAAATGGTACGAATATACATTCAAAAAATGTAAATATGTACACCACAAGTCGAATAAAACAAATAATTATCACATTGATTTATGATTATAATGTATTATATACCGAAGTATGATGTCATACCAGTGATTTTGTTATTGTTGCTGGTTCTAAACAATCTAGTGTTGAACAATATCAACATGATCACACCTAAATCTGTCGGCATATGTGCCCGACTCCAGCCCGTTGCTAGACCGTATTCAGGCTAAAACTCATGCGTGGTCTTTTTTTTTTTGACGGGTACCGGAGACGATGGACGAATATGTAATCAACACTTAGGTATTCAAGATATGGATGTACAATGTATGTGGTACGTACAACGTGGAGCGTTGCGATCATTCTAATCGGTGATTATTGATACAAGTTAGTTTTTATTAATACACACAAATCCCCTTCCTCTTAAAAAAATCACACTGGGAAAAAATAGAGATGTATACAAAGCCGAGAAAGTAGGCTAGAGATTCTAATATAATGAAAATATAAGTTATGTTGAACACACTATTCCATCATTGTGCATTTACAGCCCTGTAAATTATGCTTCATCTCTCGTTATATACAAGTAGGAATTAATAATTACATCAAAATACATTTTGTGCTAAAATGTCACTCTTATCCATTACATTTATCTTTATTATTCGTATATACATTCATTGAGATTGCAATATGTAACATACACAGTACAATCAAGATTGAAATTGTAGAATTTGCCTTTATATATCTTTTGAAATTTGAAGATAGGTATTTTTTAAAAAAATATATAGAATTATATTCTCCACTTAGGATTCATTCCACGGTCATTATGCATCTTATCACGGGAAGGCTGTGGCTCCCCCGCGGCTCCCCCCCCCCCCCCCCTCCCCTATTGGCGGCGAAAAAAAAAAGGGGGGGAAGAGAAAAAGAAGAGGAAAAGAAGAGGAAGTGAAGGAGAGTAGAAAACAAAGAAATAAGATGAAAAGTAAAAACAGGAGGAAAATAAAATCAGGTCGTAATTTTTCGCTCGCGCTTCGAGCTCGCATTACCTGACCAAATCATGTTTATGAGGATTACAAAAATTGTTTACAATTTCAGTTTTTGCTCTGCGCTTGGATTACTTTGTTTAGTGATACTTAGGCCTATCATGTTCATGATGATTACAAAAATACCCCCGCCCCAAAAAATTATAATATCAATAATAATAATAACATATATGTATGCATATATATATATATATATATATATATATATATATATATATATATATATATATAGTGAAAACGGGCCCCTTGAATAACGTGCTATGCAGTGAACCATCTTTTATTTAGTATAGGCATTTCATTCATTCATTTCGTATATATATATATATATATATATATATATATATATATATATATAAAATAAAACAAAACAAAACAAAGTACATATAAAACTGCATACAAGGTCAATAATTCAACTTGGGCTTTGCGCTCGATTCATTCTCTTTGTAAGATATTTTTATCCTGTTTTTGAGCACATACGGCTCAATAGCTTTGTGGTCAATAATATCAAAAATTTTAATTAGCAATTTGCGCTCACATTATTTGCGTGATCAGATCAGTGTTTGATTTTTGTTCTTCTTCTTTTAATGAGCATTGCATAAAGAAAGCTTGAAATAAACTGTTTTAAATTTGATGTATGGACAATTTTCGGATCGCGCTTCGCGCTCGCTTTATTTTTTAATAAGCCAGGGCTGGGGGAGGGGGCCTTCAGCCCCGACCTTTTTCAGTAAACGTGTACAAAAACGCAAGAATGACCATAAATTAAATTTTGGGGCTCGAATTCGCACTCGCCGAGTGATGAGATACAAAATCTTGCCATGGGATAACAAAAAAAAAAAAACTAAAAATGTTTCGTTTTCATTAATCTATTTAACAAACTATTGCTTGTGCCTTGCGCTCGCTTTATTGTTAATGAGATGATTTTCATCATTCTTGAGCATAGCACAAAAAGCGCTGAAAAATGCATTTTTTTTTTTCAGGTTGATATATCATAAATTTTCGGCGCGCGCTTCGCGCTCGCATTGTTAATGTAATAATCATCCACTTGAAGTTTCTTGAGCATAGCAGAAGAAGCGTTTAATATGCACAATTTCGGCTCGCGCTTAGCGCTCGCATCGTTTAATGAGATAGATAATTTATGTTCTTTAAGTGCAATGTTTTCAGGTTTATATATCAAAAAAAAAAAAAAAAAATTGGCTCGCGCTTCATTGTTCAATAAGATAGGTGTCTTTATGAGCATAACACAAAACGCTTAAAATGCTCTATTTACAGGTCTACATGTCAGATTCCAGGTTTATATATCAAAAAAAATTCGGCTAGCGCTTTGTACTCGCATTGCTCAATTAGATAAGTATCTTCTTTAAAAGCATAGCACAAAAAAAGCTTAAAATGCAATGTTTTCAGGTTGTTTTCAGCTGATTGAGGGAAAATTTGGATGCAATTCCCCCCCCCCCCCACTGGAGAATGCTGGATCCATCCCTGGGGAGGGCGGGGGACGCTGGAATCTTCTTATCCCCAGAAGTAATTATAAGTAAATTTCGCAGCAGCGATAGTAAACTTTATAACTTTCCACCAGCGTCGTCGTCTTGCTGTAGCTACGGAGCGTTCTTCAAGCCAGGTAGTAGGTCTCCCAGCGCACATAGCACTCACAGTCATATCTGTGCTCCTTTGGAAGTATCCAGCTGTAATCTCACCAACCAACTCCAAGTCCATACTATTGATGTCGTCTGAAACCAAGTCGATTATATCAGCCTGAGATATAAGGAAAGAATAAATAGTAAAGGCCCTATCTCACTTGCCTTGAGACTATATAGGTCGCGACTCGATTCTCTGGAGTCGCGGAAAAGTCACCACGAAATCCTGAGTCCCCGGGGCGTCGATGGAAAATCAAACAAAGGCTTTTAAAAATCCGTCAAAATCGTATGAAGTTTTAAAAAAAAAACTTTTACAGGCAGGTGGTAGCGACATCTCCGCGACTAATTTTGCTAACCACTAAGTCGCGGCGACATCTCAGTGATTTGCTCGCGACTTGAAATATCAAAGTCATTTTTTTTTCTTAAGCATTACGGTATGCTTAATTTTCCCGCACGTCTCCGCAACTCTGATGACTTGTGCGGCAAACCAGTTTCATGCAAGTGAGATCCTTGAGCTCGTATCAGGTCAACTTCCCTCCAGAAAATTACCCCCAGGAGAACTACCCCCAGAAATAGGGTTAGTGTTCTAGGTGTAGATCGAGTTAGAGTGTACATTTTTTGGCAAGGGGTATTTGTCCGGGGGTAATTGTCCAGTAGAACAGGAATTTCCTAAAGATGCTCTCTCTCTCTTCCTCTCTCTTTTTGTTCACTTCATCCCTCGCATCATCGTTCCCACCTTTTTCACTCTCCTTCCCCTTATATATATATATATATATATATATATATATATATAATATATATATATATATATATATATATATATATATATATATATCTCTCTCTCTCTGTTTCCTATTGATAATAATAATAAAAAATAATAAATTACATTTATATCGCGCTTAATAAACAGTTTCTAAGCGATTTCCACTTTATTTAAGTGTATTCTATTGTAAAGCGCTTTAAGTGTATCCTATTGTAAAGCGCTTAGAAACTGTTGTATTAAGCATTACTTATTAATAGTATTAGGTATTAATAGGATAATCATAATAAAAAAACGTATAGTATACACTGCCCTCCAAAAGTTTGGGTACACCCGATTCCAGCTATGTTTTGGATCATTTTAAGGCATTTTAAGCCCGTCTCACACTGTGCGATTTGCTGCGATGCGATTTTTGGAACAAATGGCAATTTTCCTTAAATGTGACATATTCCAACATTCAATATTATCTTATGAGATGCAGAAAACGTATTAGGAACAATGCAAGCGATTTTTTTCCCCAAATGCGATCCGTTAATTGGGAGTAAATGTCAAATTAGCTTAAAATCGCAAGATCGCTGTGACGTCACTGCATGCGATATAGAAACAATTTGAGTGTATACAGAGAAGGGGGTTCGTAATAGCGGTGAATTACAATAATATTTTATTATTCACAGGAATACCAAGAACTTAGGACAGCATTAATTTCCTTGTTTGAATGTCCATATCAAATAATATAACAGTTTTCTCAAAAATCGCATCGCAGCAAATCGCACAGTGTGAGACGGGCTTTATTATGTACATGCAGTATTCCAGTCCAAATGATGTTTACGTACAAAAAATACATTATGCAACCAAGATACTTCATGATTATCCCATCAATGCCCTGTAACACAAAGACTTACGATTGATTAAAAAAAATGGCTTTTTTCCTCGATGGCCTCATTTGGAACACAGGTACATTCATGGGTTGAGATTAGGATGACTGTGATTAAAATTAGGGTTAGCATGGTTAGGGCTAGGGTTATGATTAAGATCATCAACTTTGGAGCATCCTGAGGCTACCGAGAAAAAAAAAACAATCGTATCTTTTTATCAATCGTAAGTCTTTGTGTTACAGGGCAAAGTCTCCTTGGAATTCAGAAATTAGTCAAAAATAATCAAAACGTGCAAAAACATGATTTTGCACCAATTTATTCAAATATTGAAAAAATATCTCGGCCAATAATAGTCTGATGAATGTGAAAATTTTCATGGATGTTGAGATACATGTAAAATATAACCATGTACTATATTTGTTTGTATTTTGAGGCAACAATTTATTAGTTACTATTATTTATGCAAATTAAGGGTCTATTTATAAACACATTTATCAATAATTTGTTTTAAAAGTTGCTATGAAGCCCAACTTCTTGTTAAAAGTTGCTGAGTACAATAGTCAATAACATTGTGATTAAAAAATTGGAGTTTCTCACGAATTCCTTTGTATTATTTTGTTTCAATACTTTCTATCGTCTTCGATTTTTTTTTGTTTTAATGTATTACTTAAAGTTTTTGTACCTTTATTGATTTCAAGATATCCAAGATGATGCTAAAGGCCTTTTAGACGCAATTAAGATTGGGGTAGAACAATATAGGGGAATGGTACATTCAGTACACAAATGGAAATTTTCCGGTATTTTAAAACTTTCCTAATTACACGTCAAAAAAATGGTTCCTTACTTAATAACTCTTTTTGTAAAGACTGAATTATGCCTCTTCTGACTCGGTGAGGCATTGGCCAATTTAACCAACAATAAAACATCCTTGACTGCTGCGCAACCGCTGCCAACCCCTAATATGCCTTTTAGCGACCTTTTCCTTTAAAGTGAAGTGCAACTATTGTTTAAAAAACTGCACACTGTAATGTTAGGTGATTCAACATTTCTGCATGTCAGACCTAAATAGAGTGTAAGATAGCATTTTGTTTTCATTTTCGAAGCATAAAAGAGCCAAAAGCAATGACAGATGTATTTTATTTTTTCTATAATCCAATAAATTAGTGGAAAATCATACATTTTCCCCTTTTTGCAAATTTTAATTGGCTAATTTCTGAGACTTTGTTCGATAATTGTAAAGTATATTCGTTGCACAATGTATTTTTAGTACTTTAACAACATTCAGACTGAAATACTGGATATAAAATTCTTGAAAATGATCCAAAACATAGCTAACAATTTCTTCACTACCGGATAACACAAGAAAATAAAGCATAAGGCCTACAAGTACAATTAGTATACTACTATCTCCCCTCCCCCGTCTTTCTCTTTATGTGTCTCTCTGTCTCTACAGGCCTTATCACTCCCTTACTTCCTTTTTGTCCTTTTCTCGATTTTGGTATGAAAACTAAAAATATGAATTAAACGTTTAGGTTATTTCAGGCTTACAATGATCGAATGAATGAAAAGCCATATGGCATAAAATCCCCCCTCAACAAAACTTTTCTACATCAAAATAATTCGGCATGATACCCCCTCAGCCCCCACCACCCCGTGGTATATTTACCTCATCATGGTTCTCTGTCATGAATTCCCTAGCTGCCTTAGCAAGACCTTCCGACCAAGGGAACGCAATACACACGTTCTCATCGTGAATATGGGCGTAGATGATAGACTGACAAAATAATCATAGATGATATTAATCATTATTAGGTCTACACAATGTTTATTATATCGACCACAACCACCCCTCCCACCCATCACCTCATCCATTGTCCCACATTTTTTTATTTCAAGTGGTCCAGAATAAAATATATCGCAGGAATATTTAACTCGAATGCATTTGTTTACATGCAGATATCAATTTCCTACAAGTAATGTTAGTGAATGCTCATTAAATTTTGTCTGTAAAAAAAATTCTCAGTTTTATTAAAACTTTCAAACCATTTCTCGTCGTTATGTTTCGTTTTTGCTTTTTTTTTTCTTTTTTTTTAGTTGTTGCAAAATTTATAAAATCACTCTAGGACTTAATTTGAGAACATGCAAAACCAAAAATGTAGAATATACAGTATATAAAATACATTGCAGTTTCGATTCGTTAATGGGGATTAGGACAACAAAAAAGATGAAGTTTGGGAACTAAGAATTACAAGCTCTGCTTTCTTTTGCAAGCCCTCCGTTTTAATCTATTCCACCAAGGTCACCTTTTTCATAATCTTTCGTATTACCTTGATTGATTTTTATATTACTTCATAACTACCTTATTTTGCTTATATTATATTGAAATGATAAATTGTATTTGTTTTTATTTGAATGTCTATATTTTTCTTTCTGAATGTAAATATATTTGAATCTACAATCTTGAAGATATGTCAGGAAATATTGGATATCAAGTATTAGATTATCCCAATTTTGAAGGATAGCACTTAAGCTATGGTATGGTCATGTTTAAATAGTTAAATGTTGCTTTTCTGTAAGCTACGGTATCAAGCTTGTTTAAACGATGACAATTTCTGCCATTTTCCTATTTCGATTCCAATACATTGAGGATGGATGGGTGTTTCACCAATGATACTCACCCTTGTGTAGTCGAGTGCGACTGTAGCAGCAGAATTTCCACTGTAGTTACCAGGGACATGAATGAGTAGAATATTGCTTTCATGATCGTAGGAATAACGCTCCATAATCATCTGACCATCGTCCATTCTCATCATCATCTGTGTTTCCTGTATTCAGAGGAATAATAAATGATGTATGATTTAAGGTTTAAACCAAAGGAAAAAATATATAAATGCTTTCTAACTTATATGAGTGTATAGAGACTACATTGTATACATTATAAACGAAGTTAATGTTCTATAAAAAGATATAAATAAAAATGAAAAAGAGGGGGAATAGTAATCACTGATATTGATACATAATACTAGGAGTTAGGGTAGAATGTCCAACTCACTACAGTAAGTTAAAGGGGATTGATGAATTTCGCAAAAATATTGCACAATGAAACTTTTTTTTAGTATTCTTATCTTTCGATAGATCTAATTAAGTAATGTTTTATTCTGTGTGCATTACATTGAAAAGTCGTTTTACTTTTATATTGCTTTTTTTAAATTCCGCTAAATGCTCAAGGCGATATATCCACACCATACAATGACAATTTATTATTTAAAATACTACTTAAACACACACACACTAACACAACACACACAACTGTCAACCCCCTCCCCCAAAAAAAAAAAAAATGAAGGAAAAAAAATTAATAAAAAATAAAAATATTATAAAATAAAAAGTTAATAGAACACCTGAACCTACACAAAGTCTATGGGATTATCAATTCCCTAGTTCATTTGCCGAAATCAGATTAAAGATATCGTTTGTGTGCCATGAGCTTTCATGACTTTTTAGCATAGGGTCTTACGTATAATGTAGACACCAAATTTATATAGTTTCGACCATCTGGCAATGCGCAGCATTAAAAACAGTTGCGCTATGCGCTTTTGGTTTCCCCATAGACTTGTGTATTAAAAAATGTAGTCCAAATGCAAAAAAGTAAAATGCCAATTACATATGCCGATTGCTCAAAAAGTATTTGAGGTGGAAGTAGGAAACTTAGCAGGCTTATTTTTTCTAATATACCTCAAATACCTGCCAAGTTTCAGAAAATTTGGTCAAATGGGAGGGGTGGATTCACCCCCTCCCTTGGTGGTGAGATGACCAAAATAACCATGCCCATTAATGGTTAAGACTATTTTTTCATTAAATGAAGACACTCCTCGTATATGTATATTGTTTAGAAGAAAATTTCATGAGCAATTCAAATATGTTGAAATATTAAGGGTCAGGGGAAAAGGGGACTTAAATGGGGGCTCTAAATTAAAAATTTGAGGCCCCTCACAAATAATGCAAAAATTCCCTGAGAACATGTTACTACTTCACCCTATCGTATTGTGAATGACATTTTAGACATTCTAATGAAATTTCCTTTCAGAAAATGTATACTTTTGTAGTGAGAGACTTGATATTTTTAACGTTATGACACTCTGATCCTGATATGGGCAAGATATTTTAGATTTTACAATTAGTAGCGTAACACAAAAAAAGGCCATTTGGGGGCAAGTTGGGGCGAGTTCCAAACGCAAAACAATATCTATTTCAGGTTTTCTGACAATACCTTGTTCGTATCCATCATTTTGCTGCCTGTATCTCCGGCATCACACTGCGGACAAATTGGATTGGTGGACTGGACGTCATGAGCTCGGTAGATAGCAACCGCGCATAGGATACACACGGTTAGCACTGCAGCGGTTACAACCGCGGTACAGAACAACGCAGCAGAACGGATAGTTACTATCCGAACCGCTTCTGGTTGCTCTCCAAAGGCGGATTGGCGGTCATTCTAGATTGATAAAGGGAAAATGAGAAAAAATTGTGTTTTTGTTTTGTTAATATGTTTTTGTTGTTGTTGGGTGGTAATGTTACCATATTGTATGCTATAGTGGGCCAAAACAACTTAAAGTGGCCAAGAAAAAAACCCAACTAAATGGTGGGTACTAATCTGAACTTTCAAACTTTAATTGAATTTCCAATCACGTCGGGAAGTGTAGATAGATCTTGCCATCAAGTTTGATTAAAAACATTATGTATAATAGAACCCTGAAAATATCGACTCAACTCTTATGAGAAATCGAATCGCTTTAAAATGGAAATCATCAGTCAAAAATATTTTGTGGTTCCAGAAGAATTCACCATCATCTGTTATACTCCTGACTAAGAATCAACATGATAACACTAAGCAATAATAATAATAAATAATAATGTGAACATTTATAATGCGCCGGTATCCATGCATCATGAAGGATGCTCATGGCGCAGTAAAGAAAAATTGAAAAAGGAAACATATTTAAAAAGAGCAAGATTTACTGGTAAGCTTGTTTGAATAACCAGGTTTTTAGTGAAGTTTTGAAGGTGTCTTGTGGAAGAAAAATTAACACATAAAACGAGATTTTCAGAGTAGAATAAAAAGTACAATCGGAGACTAATGTGTGTTTTTGAAGGTAATAGACTATGAGATAAATGATTATTTTCTCCTTCAGCAGGTTCAGGTCATGAAACTCGAAAAAAAAAAATTATTAAAAATTAAAAGTAATCTGTCCAAACCTTGAAGCTTACTTGAATATCCTTCTCCATTTTCACTAGGCGAGGTCAATAATTATGTAGTAGAGTCTCTAATGTTGGGCTGGTCTGATCCAAGACACATCTGCATGCCAGTAGAAAATTCAAGGGTACTGACTAGATGGCTCAAATCTATTATTTTTGTGTTTGTAATGGAGGTACCTTCATTTAATCAAACTATTCTATTACCAGAAGCCACTTACCTGCGTTTACATGCATTCAACATTTTAATTGGACGGCACGCTTTATCAGTAGGAGGAGCGTCGTGTGAACTAAGCGTTTTGATTGGCTGACACGTATTACAAGATTGAGGAGCTTCGTGTGAGCAAAGGATTTGATTGGCTTACACTTGTTCTAGTTTCATCTGATTGGACGGGTTTGTTGCCATGGATACACTGTACAAAACAAACAAGGAAAATGACGACCAATGTTGCCTCTCTAAAATGTATTCCCAGGGGCGCAATTGTTATTATTAATGTTAAATATTCGATGCGTTTATCTAGCCACCATGAAGTAAATAACAATATTGTTATTTGACTTATTATGTATACCATTTTGGTTAAGCTGATCTCACACGCAGTGAGTGTCAATAATATAAGTACCATAATGTTGATTGTCATAGTGATAATGTAGTTATTTATAGGTCACTTTTCTTTGTGCAAGAACACTTATTCATTCATCTTTATAAACAGGCCTCATATTGAGTGATTGTTCATCATGAAATGCCAAGAATAGTAATTCATTATAATGGTGATAATAATCGTTGTGTCATCTTTTGGTTTTTGAATAATAATTTTGGTATATATAAGATGAATCTTTAAAATGGCTGAAATACTTACAGCAGTTTTCGATTCCTATTATTGATAATATCATGTGATAGAATAATTGATTACAATAAATTTATGCAATTTCTTTTCTTTCTTTTTTTTTTCTTTTTTTTTCAGTCAAACAAATGTTCATGAGATTTTAGAAATTGATTTATCTTTAAAATCTTCTAAATGTAGCGGTCATGAGGAATTAAGTGTATTCCTACATTGAAGCAAATTATTCACTTTGTAGCTTTTCTATTCATCCCTCTCCCAAGGTAGTTTTCCAGACCTATTGAAAATTGTGAAAGTAGTTTTGATTTTTAAATAAGATGATCCTTCTCAAATCAAAAACGGGAACGATTTTTTTTATTACCAAGAATTTCAAAAATTCTAGAAAAATAGTATATAAACAATTATATTCCTTTTTTAAAAAATAATTTGATAATCCCTAATCAATACGAATTGACAAAAAAAAATCATTCTACTGCTTACACTTTTTTACAATTATTTGGAAAAATAATTTATTCATTCTGTAAAAAAAAAAGAAGAAGAAAAAAAAAACTATCGATATAAAGAAAACATTCCGTTACATTGGATCATGCATTGGCGGCGATCCCGAGGGGTGATGGTACAGGGGAATTGTTCCCCCCCCCCCTCAATTTTTTCTGGGGGGATCGTCCCCCTCGATTTTTAAAAGCTTAAATTTAGTGATCAGCTAGTGAAGATAATAAAGAGACAAAGTGTATGTAAAATACTATGCTAGGCTAAATGTTATTATAAGGCAAAATTTCGGCTCGCGCTTCGCGCTCGCAAACATTGTCTTAGTTTCTTCATAATGTGCGAGGTAGGTCATTCTATTTCGAATTTTGGATATACAAATATGTATCTTTGGGACGCTTTTTTCCTCTTAAGTATATTATTATTTTCCCTTCTCTCCCCCCCCCCCCAGTGTGTGACATGAAATCGCTCTTCTAAGGAAAAAGAGAGACACAAAATGTAGGCAGACCAAATCACAATTTGGGAATATAAGAATACGTTTATTTTCAATATCTTTTCCAGTACCCAATTTTTGAAATAATTAGCGTATTATGTAAATTTTTTTTTTTTTTTTTTTTTTTTTCTGGAAACGACCTAATGTATGTAAAATGGAGATGCTAATTGCTATTAATTTCAACCACTCCAAACGTCTCATTGTTTTTGAGACTGGTGAAATTTTGTAAAGAAATTGATGATTTCATTTTTTTATAAACAATACGCGATTGTTGTGGTGTTATGATATTTATTTTACCTTGTAAAGAAATGTTTAACCAAATAATTTATAGGGTTTCAAGTAACCAAGTTTTTGTTGTATCTATATGTTCGTATCAAGTTGGTGTATTGTCATTTCATGTTTTATTATTACTAGCAGGACACCCGCGCTTTGCACGGGTTTCAATGATGATTTCCCAATTTTGATGGAAGATTGAAGTTATTTAATATTTCTTTTGTTGTATGCAGCTCTGAATTTCTGTAGTCATACAAAATGTGTATTCTATTCCTTATTAGAGACCCGTCCCTCACTTTAAACAATAAACTTTTGAGAAAAAAAAATGTAATATAGTTTATGATTAAGCCTATTCTGTCTATTCGTCTATTCAGCCCCCCCCC
>CALNVZ010001721.1:3456064-3485675 GCA_940671915.1 Paracentrotus lividus
TTCAATTTGTTAGAGACTGTTTAAAATTGCCTTTTATGTGCGATTTCGAAGCTTTTTCAATAAAATTTTTTATCACAAATGGTTAACAATTAGATTCATTAATTTAACGAAGATGAAAAATGATCCAGTATTATTACGTCTTGTTTATTCTCCCTTGGAATTGTAGAATTTGAAGACAGTTCCTGAATTACAAAATTATTTACAGAAAGTGGAAGCCGAATTGCAAACAGCAAATAAAGATAATGAAGTGAGTATATCTGATTAATGAATCAAATTTATTGGAATATGGAATTCAATTAGTCGGAATCGATTTGAATTATGTAATGGAATTTTATTTTAATGGCATAGAAATTAATGGAATTGGATTGGATTTGATTGGCTGGTATAAAACTGAACAGAACTGAATAGAACTGAATTGAATAAATTGGATTTAATTTGATTAGATGTAGATCAAATTAAGATGAATCACACGTACGGACTGGGACTACAACATAATTATAAACTCGAGGTTATTTGATTAAAAGGAAAAGAACATAAAATAAGATTTTCTAATTGCAAATAATAATAATGATAATTTTTATGGAGTAAAGGTGTAGTATAGGGCTGCTGGTTTTAATGGCTTAAATATTGATATAATTTTGATATAAATCTCTAATCTAATGAAAACGTTTCCTTAGATCCTAGTTGACACGGTGAAGAAACTCTTAAAGCCATCCGGCAAGGTGTCGGTTCAAACGCTAGCTGATCAGGTGACATCATGGTGGACTGAGAGAGACATCATCTTCGAAGAACTCAAGAATGATCTATCCAAGGCTCGTCAACTCAAGCAGGAAGCACTGTCACAATCCAGACGAGATGCAGAGGCTCTGAAAGAACTCCAGAACAAGTACAATGATCTGTCTCAGGACAAGACTGTTGTAGATTCAGATGCTCTGCGAAAGGCTGACCAACGCGTCAAGGTATACACTACTATGGCTTCTTAACGATTTTACTTATTTCTTTGTTTCATCATCATACAGCATCATTTTTATGGAAACATCACGAAAAAATTATTTATTTAACTTTATAAGTTTGTATTCAACATGAAGTTTGTTACATTTCCCCCTTATTAATATATACCCAACTCAATTATTAAAATATCAAGAACAAAAAGACAGAAACAGTATGTAAAAATAAATGAATAAATCACATCGAGCACTGTAAAAGAAAATTTCATTGTGAACTCGGAAGTAGTTGAAATTGATATATTAAAAAAATATGCTATGGTAAATAACTGAAGTTAATACCAATGTCAAAAGAGATATATTATCATCACCAGCATCATCATCATCATCGTTACATGATTCATTATAAGAAAAATTCAGGGCCGAGAAGGCGGAATTAGTATTGGATGCCATAGCTATCATCAATGTCAAAGAAATGAATTATTATTATTATCAGCATCATCATTGTGAACATCGTTATCATCAACGTTAATAACGTTACGTTATTATCAACATTATTATTATTAATACTATAGGAACTGACCGAGGAGAGAGATTCTTCTTTGAAACAGCTTGAGAAGTTGAGGGCAGTGAAGGAGGCGTTGATCGTAGAGACTGCAGTTACCAATGGACAAGAGAACTTAACAGAGCTCACAGAGTATACCAAGCAACTTGAGAAACATATCAACGTAAGGAAATTATTTCAAAGCAAAACTTAATTGAACAATGATATAAATGCTAATAAGCTTTATGTTAGGAAATTAAAAGGACACTCCGTATTGACATCATATTATCAATCAATTTTATCATTATGCAAATAGTAGGCCTAATACTTTAACAGAAATGGTATCGATTAATTTATATAGTTAAAAAAAATCAAAATAGGCAAAGCTATTATTTTAATCCATCATGAATAGGCTAAAGAATGGGACATATTCCTTTTTTAAAATTATATATTCATGCTTAGAGATATATACGAATCAACTGGAGGATAGTTGTTATGACGTTATAATTACGTATAATATAAATTTAAAAAAATCTCTTTCCAGACCAAGTCTAATGAGATACAGAGCGGACAGACTACCATCTCCGTTCTTGAAGGAGAGAAGGTAAAACTGGTCGATGAATTGGAAGAGATGAAGAAGGAACTAAAGAAGAAATCCAAGGAGATTGCAGATCTTGAAAATCTCCAGGTGACAGTCATTTTTAAAATCTTTTTAAACAATGATGGGTCAAAATGACCCTATACTCGGTTCATTGGGGGCCATATACCAATCTCAGTTTATCGCCTTAAAATAAACAGCATTAAATCTCCCGGAGAAACGAAAAGGAAACATATAGACAGAAAGGACGAGAAAAGGGGAGAGCGAGGGAGAGAGAGAGAGAGAGAGATAGAAAGAGAGAGAGAGAGAAAGAGAGAGAGAGATGAATTTATGATGAAGATGATAATGACAATGCACAAGGAGACGACGAGGATGACGGTGACGATTGCTCTTATAGTGATAGAAATTATGATGGTGATGATGATAATGATGTTAATTGCAGTATATCTAGCTATTCTTTGTTTTTTATTTTCTATGTATAAATTTTATATAGAACCTCTTTTCTGAAGTTCGATCCATCGCCAATCTACCAGTAACAGTCTCGCCACAGGCCTCTGCAGATAAACTCAGGGAGGCATGGAAGAATCAAGAGACTCGCTACCAGACTATCAGAACTAAAGAGAAGAGAAAAGAGACAGAATCTAGAAAGAAACTTCAAGAGGCACACAGTAGACACCAGGAGACTGAGAAAAAGTACCAGAAGGCTTTAGAACAACTAAATGAATGCATGGTAAGGGGTATTCACCTATAGAAGAAGAAGGGTAAAAGAAAATAAGACTTTTTCTTAAAGGGATGCAGTAACATTGAATGATATTCAAATCACATTTATTCGATTTAGCTTATTTTGCCAACATAATTATAAACACTTAGGTCAGTCTGGTATCTCTGCAAAATTGCAAGCTAATTGCTTGCTTTACCTTCGAGATATCAATGATTTCATACTCAAAATTTATAAACCAACACCGGATGGTTTATAAAACCATGTGCTTTTCCACACACCCATTTCCTGTTGTAAAGTCCCCCGTCTCTAGCGGCCTGGTGCGCTCTCAGCATGAGGGTACTGGTGTTCGGCTGTATGCTGGGCATTGTTTGTTACACTGTTTTAAGGTAGTAAATGACTTTCAATTGATCTGAAACTTTCAGTAGTTTGTTTTTACTGTTGGAGCAATATAATTTTATTAATCTTGGTATAATTGCTCTTGTTTTTTAAAGCTACTTAATCCCTTTAACAGTAAAACTAAAATTAAAACTTGTAATGACATTTTCATAACAAATAAGACGTAGGCCTATAAAAAGATAAACAGTGATGCATTCAATAAGTCAAATGTTTGTGAGAAAGGAAGAAGTTGAAGAGAAGAAGAAGGTGAAAAAGGAGAAGGGAGAGGAGGGTGGGTAAGGGCGAATACATTAAAGGAAAGAAGAAGAAAAAACTAAATTCTACAGACAATATTCAAGGATAATTGGTGTGAGTAAATCATTGAGAGAACTCTAAGCATATCAATTCTAGTTGTAAACTTAAGAGGAAGAGGGGCGCTACTCTCACTACGCAAATCAAACGCTGCCATAGACATTTTGTATTTGCACAGTTATTTCACTTTGTTTCTTGATTATGGCGAGCAACTACCTTTTCAAAAGAAATGATCAACTTGATAATTACGCTAAGAGTCTTTTTTTTCAAAAATAGGAAATACTTACTGCAAAGGGGAAAAAAAGTCCTGTCACTTGTGTCAATTCGAAATCCTAATCAGGCATCAATTTCTGTACAATATGGCCAATTTTGCTCTCCAAAATAGCTACATACGCCACATAATTATCTTCCTGGATAACGCATAATTATTAATAACATCTTAATGATCAAGCCGTTTTAAAAGCTTAGAATTCTCACTTTCAGAGATGTGAAATTCATTTCGATTGGTTAAAAAAAAGTCCTGTCACTTTGAACATTCATCACAAAAACGAATCTTTACCGATGGTCAATATCCGCTATCACATGCATATCGCACTGTGACGGCGTACTTCGCAAGATGTGACAAATCAGCTATTATATCAATATGTTAGAACATCACATCTATGTAAATAAGATTCTGATTACAAACTTTAGCACCAATGTTGTATAGGCTTGTCCAAAATGATATTTCCCCATCTGGTCTGAAGCATCTACCGTACAAAACTATGATAAAAAGTTCAAATTATTTATTTCATGTCATGAGAAAATTAGCTCGAACACGATGACCAAACCATTTTACCACAGGAATTTTCTAGGCGAGTTTATGTCGCATAGTAATAATCATGCAGTGGTCAATCCGGTCGCTCCCGCGTATATAGCGCGGGTTTTGTTGACATTTAATGTAGAACCGGTATCAATTTTCTGCGCCGCTCAGTTGTATTTCACTAAACTCATGAATGTCAATGTCTTGCGTTTCCCCCCTCTAAATATGGACGCGTCTTTATGTTAAGATTTAATGTCATACGTTAGGTTTACATTTCACGTGGAGTAGAATTGATATGAGATGAGAAGAACGCTAACTTGTCAATAAATTTTAATAAATTTATTTGTTATTATATTTTTAACATGAAAACAGGACTTCATATCTGTGGTGCGTGTCATTACCGGTATTACAGAGGATTACTCGCCAGATGAATCGGCTAAGGTACTCCGAGAGGTATGGCAGAATCAAAAAGATCGCAACCTAGAAGACCGGAGAAAGCTAGAGGAATACATCGGAAAGAGCGGGGGCCATGTTGCGACCAACAAGGTAGGCCCTAATTGCAACAAGCATCCTTACCCTTTGCCAAGTACATAGTTCACTTTTGATTTTGAGAACTATTATGAAGGATTTTTTTAAAACATATGACTGAAAATTATTGAAGCAAACATGCATATGACACAAGGAGCATTTTTTTGTTGGTTCTTGTAGCAACAGCAAATGAAGGAGGAATGTATCATTACAATACTTCCTTACACTGTGATCTAAGTCGACTATACGGCTTGAAGACAATATTTACCAAAAATATGATATGATGCACCGATTTGAATCACTATTCTGCTCTCCGATACACGAGAGGTAAAGAAAAGTAGAGATAATACATATTTAAACCAAGAGGGGGGAAGATAGAGCGATATACGGGAATCGAGAATGAGAGAGAGGTAGAGAGAGAGAGAGAGGTGGGCAAAAGCAGAGATACGAATATGAAAATTTTGGAGAGAGATAGGATATCATAATAAATTTATAACAACAATAACTGCTAAAAAAATATACCGTTCAATCTTCTCTGATCGAAGGAATATTCCACTAAAACATGAAATAAGGGAAACTAAACTACTTTCATAATTTTGTTGATGTATAGCGATTGATGGAGACCATTGAAAAGATAGTTGATGTCATGCCAGGCTCACTGGAGATCGAAGACCTGATCGAGAAGCTAGAAGACTTAGACATGCATCACGCTCTCAAGTTTTCCAACCTAAAAGCAAAAATAGAAAGTAATGATAAGGTATGTAGGTGTTTAAAATTTGGAGATTGGAGGTATTGTAGTGTCAATTGCATTAAAAAAAACTATATATTCTTTTATTTCATGTTGTTATGTATATCTTCTCTATTTTTCTCCCTTCAATACTTCAATTCTATTAATCTTTTGGGTTTTTTCTTCTTCTTCTTTCTTTTTAGACAAAAAAAAAATTACCTATAAATTAACAGTAATAAAATCAAAACTAACACACGCGATCGTTATTGTTCTCAGTATAAACAGAAATTCCAAAATAGTTTGATTAGTCTGACAGAATAATTTTTCATAAATGGAATGACTTTGGTCACGGTGTTTGATGTCATATTGGACATGCCTTTTTCATCATGTGTTGTTGTTATTGTTTTACAGGCTTCTAAAGAGCAGATTCAGAACATCCGGGACATTTGCAGGGTATGTTAAACTGAAAGTTACACAATGATTACACATTGTTGAATCAATATTCAACAATCAATATTGGAATCAATATTACTTCTTATCTGTAGATCAAGCGTTGGTTTGTAGAGATTAAAATCTGGATAAATGCTAACGGAATGCAAAATAAAGAATATGTTCGAAAAATACCAGTTAATATAAATATAACTTACGAATGATGTTATTTCTATTTAGTCTTTACATGATATATACCTACATGTACGTAATTATCTTCTTTTTAATTCTTTCAAGTTTTTCATTTATAACCGTGTTCAGTCAGTCACAAAACTTATTCAAAGTTCATTTATTTTAAAGTGTCTATTAAGGTGTTATAACTCGTGAATTGCAATCAAACGTTTAATTCTCTAGACGACTGCAAAGGACACGAACATCAAATTTGAGAAGAAGACCAAGATCCCAGAATTCCTTGCGCTCTTCCGCAGTGAGTGGGGAGATCAAGACGCCTCCATTCGTTGTTTGTATAAGCAAAGGGATCAACTTAAGGAGCGCATTGATGTAGGTTTTCTTTTTTGTTTTTTTCCCCTTAATTTACATGTACCTTGCTGAAATTAATACACTCTCCAACAATGAGATACCACCCAAACACAGTGAGAATTCATGTTCTCAATCACATTAAATTGTTAAATTTGAGTGTTTCAAGTAATATTGTGCATAAGTCAGTTTCATCTTCATCTGTACCGATCGTCGCTATTTGGACACTATTAATCCTCTTATATTCGACCATGTGAACACTTTTTTTCTTTCTTTTTAACAGGATAGCATGTTTGGTAAAGGTGCTAAGATTTACAGTTATGTCAAAGTTAACATCAAATCAGAATTGGTCTTCTGTAGGCATGATAACGGCTCTATCTGCATTATAGATATTAAAAATAGTAATGTTTCTTGACTTGATTTTTATATGAATTAATTTTACATTTCATATACGAACTCTCCCAGTGACAAACGACACCCCTTAAAGTGCCTTTATTTATCTCAAAATACCCTTCTAACTATTCAAATTCATTCTCCATCAAACTATCCCCTATTCATTCAATCCTTCTGTCCATCAAACTATCCCTCAATCATTCAATCCTTTTGTTCATCAAACTTCATTCGATCCTTCTGTCCATCAAACTATCCCTCAGTCATTCAATCCTTCTGTCCATCAAATTAACCCATATTCATTCAATCCTTCAGTCCATCAAACTATCCCTCAGTCACTCAATCCTTCAGTCCATCAAACTATCCCCCATTCATTTCACCCTTCAGTCCATCAAACTATCCCCATTCATTCCATCCTTCTGTTCATCAAACTATCCCTTAATCATTCAATCCTTCAGTCCATCAAACAATCTCCCAGTCATTCAATCCTTCAGTCCATCAAACTACCCCCATTCATTCCATCCTTCTGTCCATCAAACTATCCCCCATTCATTCAATCCTTCTGTCCATCAAACAGGAGCTGGAGATCACACAGAAGGAATTCAAGGAAGAAATGGAGCATGCTCTCTCAGACCTCAAGGATGGCAATGTCAAGAAAAAGAAGAAGAAATTGCTCACAAAGATGATCAACAAAATCACCCGAAAGGTAAATTCTGCCCATGAGATTTTATTGTGGAATATTATTGTCTCAAAATTAAAAAACGGGTTTCCTTAATTATTTCAATTTATGGATATATCTTTCTTGGGGACAAACTATCGAGGTATTCAAAAACAACTTGTGTTTAAGAATGGACTACAATATTTGGAATCAGGTTTTCATACAATAGTTGTTGGTATGTCGGACAATCATTGGGCTAGCTTTTGGTTGTCAAGAAAACCTTTGTTCGAAAATGTAAGCATGAATAATGATACCTAAGAAACCCGAATATTGGGAAAACAAATAGAAACATAAATAACTGACGATACATTAACTTGAAATTAATTAGGTAAATGTAAGTAGAATCATTGTAATAACAATTACATCAGAAACGTGAGTTTTAAATTTTTATCAGTCAAGAGAATTATTATTACCACTACCACAGCAAATCATACATGCTTTCAAATATCGTTAGAAAATAAAGAAAGATACAGAATAACGTTTATCTATTTTGTTATATTTTAGAAATCAGACGAAAAACAGGCTAAGATTAAGGATCAGAAGGAATCCATTCGGTAAATATATTAAGTTTGCTTTCGATAATGTTACTAATTTAACCATCTAAGTACTCCACATGCAGTTACATTTATGATACAACCATTCAAGACAAGATTTTGTTTTAATTATTTATTATTATTATTTTTTTAATATGTAGAAATAACAAAGCAATTTTATTGATCACAAAAAGGGATACAATGTAGTCGTGATATGTCACAATAGAAAGATAACAACTGAAAATCGAAGTCTTGCGATACAACAGTCCCTTTTCTCCTTCTTTTAATGTAACTATTCTGTTTGTTTAGTTGTTTGTTTGTTGTTGTTTTTTACAACATGTACCATTGTAAACAATAATAATGATTTAATAATAATAATAATAATACTCGAACTTATAAAGCGCCCTTTTCAAAGGATACAAAGCGCTGACTGCTTCCTCAAAGAATCCGAAGAGAGAAATCGGAAGTATGAATACTATGAAGGATAAAGATATGTTTTTAAATCGGCGTTGAAGGAGATAATAGCCATATTATTTCTTAGAGAATATACCATGAATACAATACATATACTTGGTCTACTTGCAGCCGTCTGGAAGCTATCCAAGAAGCAAAATACAAACAAGACCGCGAGATCCTGGCTCTTAACCGAGAAATCATCGGCTTCAATGACATCATCAAGGGTCTCAAGAAACAGATAGATGAACGAGACGAGACCATCATCGATCTCAACTACAGTCTCGATCAGGAGAGAAACAACGTACAAGGACTTCATGATATCATCCGTGTGTAAGTAGAGGAACTCTACTTTGATTTGAATTTGTTTTCTCTATTCCAACGTCAAACAAGAAAGATGCTTTATTTAACAAAGGTCTTTTATATTAAGAAAAAAAACTTTAAATACGACAGGCCTTAACATATGAAAAGTAGGAAGTACCCCCCCCCCCGCAAAAATAAGATTCATCATGTCACTGCACTTTTTAAGCAATAACCCATCCTGATAACATTAGTCTGTGAAACATTACTACTCACAAAGGAAAAGAAAAACAAAAACGTAACTCTTATTAAGAGAATGATTTAAGGTTATTAAAAAAAAGCTTACTTTAAAAGCAAAAACAACTGTGGCTCTTTTGATCCTATCTGAAAAAGCCTTCAATTTCAACACTTACCTTAATTTGTTACCAAGATAATTAAGATTTTTGCTTGTCCAAAACAATTTTGGGACGAGCGCAAAAAATTCGTCTGGCCTAAATTCGTGACTGGAGGTCTAGGGGATGTGCCATATTTCGTTTATATCCCAGACATTGTGGATCCTGTAGTATTTAAAGATCTTTGTTTGGGTTTTCTCATGATTAGTATGGAGGAGAGAGATCCTATGAGCCCTCGAAGCTTATCTCGAGATGAAGATAGCGTCCTTATGGATCTTATTGTCATAGCCAAGCACAAAGATGTTCCTCAAGACTACCGAATGATGAACCTCTTCAGTGACCTGAAACCTTACGCAACCACAATACCACCAGAGAAATACCCCTTGTCCTACCTCGCAGCCGGAGCCTTCGGGGAAGTGGCCCTCACTAGATTGGTATCCAACAACAAGTGTGTTGTGGTGAAGCAACCTATTCTCCCTACTGGGTGCACTAACATCGTGCAGAAACATATGGAATCAAAAGTGAGAATTATAAAGAGATTTAATTGTAATTCACCTCATTCCTGCCAAGATTGAGGACAAATAAAAGCAAGACTAATACGATACAAATGTCTGCCAGTTCTATTATATATTACTTGTTTGTTTTTCTTTTATTGTTACCATTTCCACCTTTCCCCTCTATGTTCATTTGTTTTGTCTTCATTGCAGGGCAACAACCTTCGAACCATGAAGGAAGCATTGATTCACCAACTCTTCTCAGAAAACCCATTAATCCCAAGCATGATTGGTCTACTGCAGATGCCCTTCCATACTTGCCTTGTTTTAGAGTTTATAGGAGACCACTACGAGGGAAAAGACCACTCTTTACTTAACGTCCTCAAACAGACGGACAAGACATTCCCTTTCCTACAAAAGATGGAGATGCTAAACATTGCAGAAGATGTTGTGAGAGCAGTCGGAGCCCTCCATGAGAAGGGTCTTCTACACAATGATATCAAGACCAACAATATTCTCTTGGAGAAGCGTGAAGGTCGCTTCCGTGGTGTCCTGATCGACTTCGGTCAGGTCACCACGGTAGCTTTCTCCATGAGGAAGCAATGTCCCGAAGATATCCAGGCCAAGTATGAAGCAGGGGATAAGTACAGGAATGTGGCACCTGAGATCATCCTGAGAGGGCGTCCTTCATCAATCCAGAGTGACATCTACTCCATAGGCACTGTCTTCGGGATGATTGGGAGGTATTGGTGTATCAAGGAACTGGTAGGACTCGCTGAAATGTGTTGCCAGGACAAGCCAGCTCACCGACCCCAGAATACCACTGCCGTGATCGTGAAGTTGAGACACATCAGAACATGTCTCAATAAACTGCCTCCTCTTCGTGGTCAACCCGAGGGTAATGAGCAGGTGACGATTCACCTCTAATCTCGCCAAAACTACGACTCAAGCGAAATCAGGTAAATCTATCATTTAATACCAAATAATTCATTCAAGAATGTATTCGTCTTTCATTATACCTCTGATATATGTGTTCGCTTAGCTACTCCATTCTTTCTGTCTTCAATTTTCGATCATGTTTATCTAAAGTCTTCTTTATAAAAAAAGAAAGAATAATAATAAATAAATAATAAATAACTCTAGCTTTCTTTTCTAAAATAATCGTAGCAAATGAAAATGGTTTGTAAAAGAATACAGCTATTATGCGTTTTGAACTTGTAATTCATTGAAGTTATCATCAAGTAAAATTTTATTTAATTTCTGTATAATTCCAGTTTTGTAATGTGATGTCACTATCCCCTTTAAAAACAATTTTAACTATGTATTTATTATTTTTATGGAACATGTTTGTTTTTCAGCGAAAATGGCATTCAGAAACCAAGTACTTATCTGAAGAATCTCCTACAACCATGTACCTGCTGACAGTTTATTCTATCTTGTTTCTTTTTTTATGTTAATGGGAGCAAGCCAAAATAGTTATTGTATCTATTTATTTAAAAAAAAATCTTTTAAAAAAATCTCTAAAAAAAAAATCTCTGAAAAAAATTTCATAAAAATATTTAAAAATTATTGTATCTCGTAGATTATGATATACATTTACTACATATTGATGATATTGATATATATTTTGTGTACCACAAGATATTATGGTAAATGCAAGGTTACATTGTCAAAAGCATGGCGTGAACAAGTCATGCAATTTATAACAACAAAAATCGTCTGATTTATAATCAACAAATCAGCTTTGAACATTGAGAGTTCAGAGCAAATTTACAGTGAAAAAAATATTACGAGCGCCTAATCTTTTACTTTAGACAATCACTCCGGAATGAACCTTTTTAGATTTCAAGTGCAGATGATTGCTTTTCGTTTTTTATCCTTGATCTTAAAACCATCTTCCTTAGATCTAGTTCCTACCTCTCTGTGACGTCATCCTGGGTTGAGTTTCAAACCTTCAAAGAAAAAAAAAAGAACGGGGGGGGGAGAATTCATTGGAATCCAACAGAAAATTATTAAAATATATATTTTTTAATCATTGAAAGGAAGCGTAATGGGTCAAAAGAAAACATCCAGGAATAATCATATTTATCTTTTGTCTCAGAAAAAAAAGTCTACATGTATTTCCGTCTCAAACAAGAGGGAAATACCTAAGAAATAACCTCAAGTCTCTTAATGCAACTATTGTTTAATCCCAGATCAAACGATGAAAAACTAGTTTCGTTAACTTTAAAATTGCCCTTTGCTGTCGGCAAAAGCACAAATGGGTTCTTCATCTGAGAAACAATTTGAAACAACTAAACCCGAAGAAACATTCTTGTGTTTAGAAATCTTTTTGACTTTCGGCATATGGTCTTTCAACCACA
The DNA here is from genome assembly GCA_940671915.1 of Paracentrotus lividus. Classification (NCBI taxonomy): domain Eukaryota; kingdom Metazoa; phylum Echinodermata; class Echinoidea; order Camarodonta; family Echinidae; genus Paracentrotus; species Paracentrotus lividus. Next base: position 3,468,225 of record CALNVZ010001721.1, read on the forward strand.
TCCCTAAAGACTTCAACTAGCACCGGACATTGCCAAACTATGAACATCTTACCCACAGACGACTTTAAATACCTTATTCATAGATGACTCTTCACAAATGTTCCTGATATAGACCCTTGACATCTGAACATCTTAACACCTTAGTGTCTAGCTCCTGATAGGGCTCCTAAGAACTGAGTCCTTCTAGGAAATCTAGACCCGATCCTGCTCTGCATGACTCGTAACTCCTCGGTCCTTACAAAAGGTGCATGACTGATCCTTACAGAACTTTTAACAACTTGGTTCTTCTAGCAGAGGACTTTAAGAACCTTATTCATAGATGACTCTAAACAACCGCTGGACACCTGAACATCGTAACACCCTAGTGTCTCTCCCGATAAGGCTGAGGTGAACTTCTGATCAGTAGAAGACTTTTAACACCTTGGTTCTTCTAGCAGGTGCACACCCATTAGGAATCCAATTCCTTATCCATACAGGACTCGTAACACCCGAGTCCATATGGGATGTTAACACCTGTTTTTCACCTGTAGGGTATGTCGCATTGAGATGGATCAATTATCGTTTAGAGATGCGTCGATCAGGGGGGGGGGGGGTAATAGAGGTCCAGCTGGAAGAACTTGGAACACCTGATAAAACAAACTTAACACCTAATAACAAAGATGAAAGTCATTTCAAATATAAAAAGGAAGAAAAATAAGAATGAAATACCTTATAGAAGAAAGAAACCTAGAAAAAGAATCAGAGTACCTGAGAGATCAAGAAAAATAAAGTGTCTGTTAAGTCGAAGTAAACACCATGATAGAACAAATGGAATACCTAATAGAATCAAAGAAACACCTGATTAAACAAATATAAAATATTGTCAAAAGCAATAATGTACGCTAATATGGTTTATGGAACAGCTCATAGAGCATGTATAACACCAGACAGAAGAAATAGAAACGAGGTATACATCTTACAACACACAATGTACCCTGTAGAAGAAACAGAACCCTCATATGAAAAATAGAACATATAACACCTGAAAGAAGAAATAGTACCTACATAATAAGAAATAAAGCACATTTTAGAACACATAAAGAACCTTGAAGAAATGAAACCCTGATATGAGAAATAGAAGAAATGGAATAAAACACCTTGGCTTAGAAAATGCATATAACACCGTGCAGAAGTATGAATCCTGATAGAAGAAATATAACACCTAATTTAACACATACAACACCCAGTAGAAGAAATAGAAAGCTGATTTTAAAAAAAATACTAATTTAAAAAACAGAATCCTAACATAAAAAATGGAACTTATTGCACCTCGTAGATAATATCAAAACCTTATAGAAGAAATAGTACACCTGAACAAACACAATCGGCACTTAGTAGGGACAGATAGAACTCTGACAGAAGAAACGGAGCATTCTCTAAAATATATTTATTTATTACTCAATCGCATTTTGTAATTATCTTCTGAAACTTCCACGTACTGTGGTCAGGCAGTCAATGGCGTTTGTTATCCGAAGAACGGGTATTCGTAGTCGGACAGTCGGAGAGAATGGGAATGAATGTGGCAAATAGTATGTGTTGGTCCATGTCGCGATTCAGAGCACATTCTGTTTCTCTCTGGATTTGTATAGTCTCTCCGATCGAATTGGTATTGCCATCATCCTTTACTACGATTTTGTTCTTCTTGAATAACAAAATCATAGCAAAGGAAGATGACCCATTGGATAAGAGAGAAGATACACATTCAAAGAGAATCAGAATATGTTATGAATCGCGACATGGACCAACACAACTTATCTGCCATGTGCATTCCCATTCCCTTGGACTATCAGACTGCGAGTACCTATTCTATGAATATCAGTGGCCAATGATTGTCTGACCAAACTGGCAGTGCGTGAAAGTTTCAGAAGGTAATTACACAAAGACCATTGGTGCGTAATTAAGATATATGTTTTCAAAATAAAACAACAAAATTAAAAGTATAACATCAAATTGAATATTCTTTTCGCGCCCATTGGTGGGTCTGAGGATCTTAAGGATTCATCCAGTGGTCTGTTGAAAGGTCAAACTATGAAACAGCTATCTTTACACTATGATCCCGGCAGCGATCCATGGCAGTTACGTTTCATATCTACGTGACTGTCATGGTTGCCGGGATCATAGTGTAAAGATAGCATAAACATTAGGCTTTGAAATATATATATTTATTATTCATCTGTATGTATTTTTATTTGTAAATAACAATTTGTATATAACCATTTGTAAATGATATCATTTGTAAATAATCATTTGTAAATAACCATTTGTAAATATAATCATTTGTAAATAATCATTTGTGTATAACCATTTGTAAATATAATCATTTGTAAATAATCTTTTATATAGAACCATTTGTAAATATAATATTTTTTTGTAGAAAAAAAAAAGTTCATGTTCGGTCAACGATTTGCAACTCAAAGTTTAGTTATTCCTTTATGGCTGTTGCGAACAAGTATCACATCGTCGATAGGCAGTCAACCAGCTGTCTGTCGTCTAGATAGCGATGTAGCGATATTTGTTTTTCATCAGTTCATTGAGGGCTAAGCTTTCATTTGTGAAATGAGTTGATTGTTTATGAACAAAAAAAAGAGTGCGTATTCGGTCAGCGGCTTGTAAATGAAAGTTTAGTTAGTCCATGGACGTATAACTTTTCGTCGTCCTTGGATATTCCTTTATGGCTGTTGTAGAACGAATGTTACATCATTCTTCGATAGGCAGTCAACCAGCTGTCTTTCGTGGATTGTTGCAATGTTTGCTTTATATCAGTTCATAAAGGGCTAAGCTTTCATTTGCGAAGTAAGTTGAATGTTTATGTATCTCATTTGTATATATCATGTAAAATATTGTAAATACTATTTTGTATATTTCTTGTAACTATGTATATAAATCCGTATAAATCATGTAACCAAAAAAATTGCAAAAACTGTAAATATTATCATTATTATGTATATATTCTTTAACCACCTCAAAAAAAAAACAACAACAACAAAAATCCAATGTATATATTTTTAAAGACCAATGGCGATTCAATGTTTACACTGTGATTCCGGTGGCCATGGCAATCATGTTTCTAGTCTAGTTCTGGACATCCAGATCTAGACCTGAAATGTGACTGCCATAGTCACTGGGATCATAGTGTAAACACAACATAAGACCAATCTTTCACTTAGGGTTGGCCTTTCAACAGACCACTGGAAGAATTATTAATAACTTCAGACCTACCAATGGCCGTGAAAAGAATATTTATTGGTATAAGTTTTGACTTCATATCAATGACTAAAAGTCCTATAAGAATCAAATGATCAAGGTCCCAATATTAGTTACCTTCTGTTTTCTAGTTTCTAGTTTCATACTGTCATATGCCATTGATACCCCTTTCCGCAGAGTTGAGGCTGATGAGTGGCAATAAAGGGACCGCAAAATATAAAAGGTATTTAGTTTTTCTTCCATAATTCTTGAAGGATCTTTAGGAAAAAAATAGCCACCATGATGTCCATCAGTTGTGGGATGGTTGTGAAGTCTCTTTACGTGGTCTCTGAAGAAAACAAACTTTCAATGAACGCTCAGCGATTCCTAAACAAATGTTAAATACACTGATTGCTTTTTTGATCTGTCAGGAATCTTTCAACTAACCCAGCGTTTGTTTGTGAATGCTACGTCCCAATTATGTGAAACATCAGTGACAGATCATTGGATGACTGGTAAAAAACCAATGAAAACGCATAGCAAGCATTTAAATGATTATGAAGATCACCTTTAGATCATCAAGAACTTAGGTCTCTCAATGGGGGTTCAAGAATGTCCGAAAGTGTTTCCTTAGAGACAGCTTTTTGGGGGATCTCCAAGACCCCTGAAAGGTTATCTCTGTGGAAACTCTCTAGGAGGACCTTGAGCACTCACTGTTTGACTGAAATTCCCAATGATTATTTGGTGTTCTTCACAATTATTCAAATGGTTGCTATACGTTTTCATTAGCTTTTTAGTAGTCATCCAATGATCTGTCACTGATGTTTCACATAATTGGGACGTAGTATTCACAACAAACTCTGGGTTTGTTGAAAGATTCCTGACAGAAAAAGCAATCAGTGCATTTAGCATTTGTTTAGGAATCGTTCATTGAAAGTTGTTTTCGTCAGAGACCACGTAAAAAGACATCGCAACCATCCCAAAATTGATGGACATCATGGCGGCCATGTTGTTTCCTAAAGATCCTTCAGGAATTATGGAAGACCTTGGAGATCATCCAAAGCTAACTGAAAGGTCATTGAAAAACTAAATATCTTTTTTCATATTTTGCGGTCCCTCTGTGGTCTCTCAAAAGCCTTGACTTTGTGGAAAGGGATATTAATGGCACGTAACAAAGCAGGAAAACTAGAAACTGAAAAACAGAACTTTAAGTTGGCTAATCTTGGGTCATTTATTAGTTGGTATGTATAGGACTCGTAACCTCCCCCTCCCCCCCCCCCCAATCCTTGTAGGATGTAAGCACGCCATCCTCACAGTGCTTTTAACACCTGGGTCCTCAATGTATATAATATACGATGCATTTATTCATCATCTTGCTTTTAAAAAGTAATTTAGTTTTCTCAAAAAAGACAACCGGACTCAAAATCTCTCGATATCTTTGTTACTGTCAACGTAAGATATCGAAGTAAGCAAATGATTTCTATAAAATTAATTTCATTACATTTTCCCTCTTAAATATATCATCAGAGAGTCTCAATAAGTTTGTATGTAAATTATTACATACACGTGTTTTCGGGAGAACGTGCCTACTTCAATAAATAATATAATAATAAAAATGTACATATAGTATAATAAGTCTTTTGACCTAACGTAAGCCTTATTATTCGTTCAGGGTCGGTCCTTATACAAAACCCTGTAATGATAATAACGATATGTTGATTTACGATCGATCGGAGAAAATTTATTCCGAATCATAAGAAGTTTATTCAGTGTGAAGCCATGTTCTCTCAGACCCATTGGACTAGTTCACAGTTGATAACCAACACCTCAGTTAGCACCAACCACCACCCCATCCTCTCCTCTATTACCCATCTAAACTGTCGATACTCTTTAATATCTAACGATGATTGATCTATCTGATATGCGACCTGTTGATTCTCCCTTGGATATCAGTTACCACCTTGGATTCTTAACACCTGAATCCATAGGCTAGCACGTGTGTCTTTATAGGATGTCAACTGAGAGGATTCTAAACCCCTTGGTCCTTGACTGTCCCTTGGATATCAGTTACCACCTTGGATTCTCGACACCAAGATCCATATGGAAGGTTAATACCAGATCCTGACATGGCTTCTAACATGTGTCTTTAGAGGGTGTCAGCAACTGGTCCTGAGACATGTGAGAGGATTCTTAACACCTTATGTCTCTTAACATCTGGGTCCATAAGAGATGTTATCCCTCCGTCCTGTTAGGACGCATAACACCTTATGACTCTTAACATCTGGGTCTATAAGAGATGTTATCCTTCCGTCCTGTTAGGACTCATAACACCTTATGACTCTTAACATCTGTGTCCATAAGAGATGTTATCCCTCCGTCCTGTTAGGACTCATAACACCTTATGACTCTTAACATATGGGTCCATAAGAGATGTTATCCCTCCGTCCTGTTAGGACTCATAACACCCGTGTCATAATAGGATGTCAATACATGATCTGTACATGACTCCAAACACATGGGTCTTTATAGGATCTTGACACCTAATCACTTCAGGAATATTACCATCTGGGACCTTACAAGATGATATCACCTCATTTACAACAGGACTCTATAACCTGATCCTTACAGGACTCATTACCTGGGTCCTTATATCATGTTACCACCCTATCCTTAATACCTGTGTTCTTATGGGATGTGGATTTGGATTAGTCCAATGTGTACTCGTCCAACTATCGTAAAATGTTCACCTTCTTGGTGGAAATTCTTCACAAAACAATAGAAATATTTAAGTGAATGAGAATTCATCTTCCATTCTCCATTAACTTCACCTCAAAACTAATGGGAACAAAAAATTAGCGCAAATACTTTGAAACATTATAATGTATGCAGAAACAATATCCAAATCCTGATAGTTGCTTTAAGTATTTTATCTGGAATGCGTAAAAGAAAACAACAATAGACCCACCAAAAGTTGATAAAGTAGAATCCAAAAATTAAACATTTCAGAGGAAACGATGAGAACCAACTCATCATCAAATAATTTAAGTATATGATTTAATCTTAATGGAACAAATGAGAGGAAACAGTAGCCAACTCACCAACAGTTGATTTAGTATGATTCTCTACCGGTTTAATCTTAGAAATGAAACACTGAAAATGAAACGGACAGAAACTTGCCAAAATATGGAACTGTAAAAGAATATAAAGAGACAAGAATTCAAGTTTCGCAGTAAAGCGATTTTGCATCCTACCACCATGATGACCTATCCCATAACATCTTAGGGATTACAAACACAGAATATCCACCTAGTATTATGTCTAGGATGCAAGCATAGAGTTTAGTGCGTATGTAACTCTGTGGATGCAAGCATAGAGTTTAGTGCGTATGTAACTCTGTGGATGCAAGACACTTATTAATAAACATATCTATCGTAATTTCACACAACCAATCTCTTTCACCTGATTGGAAAAAGATATCTACCTCAATTTTGTAACTCTTATCAGAAATAGAGTATGGACCTTATACTGATATTGCATTAGTTTGTACCTATTCAGAATGTATTGAGACTACCTCTATACGATCGCCTGGTATGGGCTTATCCTATCTAGGAAATCGAATGAGAAAGTCTCAGTATATCTGAATAGTTTCAAACTGGTCAATTATTATCATTTGCCATCTCATAAAGGTTTATTCTCTTGTGAAGTGTTTTGAACTAGATTTAGGATGATGTCACAGAGTGAGGTTATAACTTCCGAAGGTTTAGTGTTGTCTGCCTTGGTATCTGGAAAGGTTCATAATTCATATTCAACAAACCCACAAACAACTTTTGCATCACGGCTAACTAAACTTTATCTCTGAGATTACATAGATTCTGTATCTTCAACTGCTGATACTTAAAGCGTCTATGTAATCTAAAAAATATTATGAATTCTGGACAATGTAACAATGCCCTTATGCTTGAATATTTTATGCCTGTGAAGTCAATGGCATTATTGAATTATTTGATTGACTATATAATGATATTTATGAATTACAAAAATGAATGAATGAACGAACTATACTTGAAAGTTTATTGATATATAACAAATCAAACAACCGAATTAGGAAAACATAATAGGCGCTCCAAATGATTTATAAAACTATGAAATCATTAAAAAAATTAAAACTATTGGTTTTTGTATCAACATGTGTAATTTATTATTGGTATTAGGACGTTATAAGATTTATTTAATTAATTAAAGAAATAGCGATCGGGAGTAGAGAATATGAATGGAATGTGTGTGTATGTGTGTGTGTGTGTGTGTGTGTGTGTGGGTATGTGTGTATGTATGAGTATGAGAGGAGAGAAAGAGAGAGTGAAAAGGGAGAGAGAGTTTGGTGTGTGTGTGTCTGTGTGTGTGTGTGTTTACATGTGGGGTTGTGTGTGTTTACATTTGTGCATGGGTGGTATGAGTTAAAAGTGTGTATATGTGGGCGTGAGTAAGAACGAATGTGTGTGTGTGTGTGTGTGTGTACATGTGTGGGATTGTGTGTGTTTACGTTTGTGCATGGGAGGGTATGAGTTAAAAGTGTGTATGTGTGGGTGTGAGTAAGAACGAATGTGTGTGAGTGTGTTTGTGTGTGTGTGTGTGTGTGTGTGTTTGTGTGTGTGTGTTTGGGAAAGGGTTGGAAAGAGAGAATAGGTTGGGTGGGTTGTGGTGTGACAAGACGTTTAGGGGTGTCGATGAATGAAAGGGTACGAGGAGGAAACCAAAAGGGCTTAAAAGAAAAGTATTTGGTTTATCATTTAGACACGTTTCAAAACGTTATTGGAAATGAAAGTCACATCAACTTCTCGTATAATGATTAAGATGTATTATTGATCTATGATCTACTCAGAAATAATTTAAAAATATCTGTTCGAGTCTTAAAAAAATCTCAAAATAGTAAATCAAATGTAACACTTTTACTCCTTTCGTATTCTGTTATGCCAACCAAAGTGTAATTGGCATTACAAACGTGTGCTAGATGACTTCTAATCCAGCCGAGCTAAATGTGTTTATAATAAATGTAATATAACCCGTAAACATGAACAACAAAGATCTTGCAAACTATTTACGAACTATAGTTATGTTAAGTTTATATTTTCTACTACAGGAACCTTAAAAAAATAATAAAAATATAAAAAAAAACGATTTCAAACCATCCCAGCAGGTTAATTTGTGCACTCTCATTATCGTCGGAACATTCAAGTCACGCAAAAAGATTCATTTACAAATACAAATTTAAAAGAAAATGATTTGACCATTTCTTGAATTATCATTTTTGGAACTCAATATTTAATTTAAAAAGAGGGGTGTCCCTGACAGGTTATACAGGAATACTAAGATTTTTTTTCATTGCAAACCTTTTGTTGTTTATTTCGTTACTTTCGCGTTTCCTTTTCTGTGTTTGTATTTTTCTCTTTTTTTTTTAATAGGTTTTGTGTCGACATTTACCCAAAATGATTAACTAAAACATGGATGACAATCCTTATTCACATCAAATAAGCAACAGAGATATTGCGATTTTATAAAAGAAATAGAGAATTAATTAGAGTTAATTCTTTTTGGTTTCCTCTACTAAGAAGGACATCGAAAACGAATTCTCACGATCCAAGCAGATTGTGATTATAATCGGTCCATTCAAGACACTTCAAAAAGGGTACAGTACTGTTTATATTTTAAAATTTCCCCCAAAGATATCGATTTGACCATTAGTTGAATTATTACGTTAGATACTCGATCTTTACTTTGACTAAAAAGGGGGTTTTCCTCCAAAGCCCTCAGAAATACTGACAATTATTGCAAACTTTATCGTGTTTATGGTGTTTAGCTCATCATTTTATGATTTTCTCAAGTTCTTTGTTCGCTTTTTTTGTTTTTGTATTTCTTGGTAAGTCTTGTCTCGGCATATACAGCAGATAATTGTTTTTGTTCTGTTTAAACAATAAAATGCGAGAAATAATTTTAACGTATAACCAGCAAAACGTGGGAACAAAATTTAATTCACCCCCGAAACAAAGTATTAAAAAAAAAAACGAAAAAACAAGAGTTTTATCGAATTATATACATAAGAACCAGATAATATAGTTATCTTTATATTTTCGTATAAGGGGGCACACGAGTAAATAGACGCCCATAGGCTCACGTGTTAAATTAACGCTCTTCAAAAACAGACATTCCAAAATTCTGTCGATGGAAATCGTTTTAATTATCACAGCAAAGTTAAAATTTAAAGGACTCGTAGTTAAGGGACTTATAGAAAATTTTGTCAGCTCAAACAAAAATCAAGAATCCTTGAGCGAGACTATGACAAAAGAGACGACTTTTGTAGGCGTGATTTAGTAGATGTACAAAATTACGAAAAAGATTCCCCAAAAATACGCCAAAGTGTCTAATCTTCAACTTAATGGTAAATTATGAAAGAGTAGGACTTATAGCACATATTTATTCATTAAACAGCAACATAAAACCATTAAATGATTTTATATGACCATTTTCCATCAATAAAAATGACCTCATCTTTAGTTCGCCTTCCCAAAAAACCTTGCGTGCATATCATTTACTCGTGTGTACCCATAAAGGAACATGGAAAACCAGTTTCCCACGATCACTGCAGATTTCGCGTTCTTATTATCAAAACATTCAAGTCACACAAAGTAATATCGATTTGACATTTTTTAAACTATCATAATTAATTATCATTTTTTATTTCCCAAAGAAATACTGATATATCTGAGCTAACTTTATTGGCGTTCATTTCGTCATTATCATATATTTTCTGTTCTTTTTTTTTTTCTTTTATAGATATTAAATTAATAGATTATCGACATGATCAATGTCTTAGTTGAGAAACAGTTTGTTATCCATATATTAAATGTGGATTTTTGCAACTTTTTTGTCCATGTGTATTTAAAGCAGATCTTTAAAACTATGTTTATATTGAAACTATGAAAAATTAAGCCATTAATATTCAAATGTCGATAACAAGCGTATCACAATGATTGGTTCTCCCGTCTTTGTAGTCGAGTATCAATGCAGAGGTAACTGGTAAACGCCAAATAAGGTATCATGACAAAAGCACCAGTGATGAAAAAGATGACTTTGAAAGATCCGACTTTTTGATATAAGTAGCCTGAAAGATGGGGGAAAATAGAAAAATCAACATAATTATCATAATTTTTAAAATGTCTGTAGAACTAATGAGGTCAGTAATTATTTCATACGGTGTTACACAGAGATGTCCTTTTCAGATTTAAGTTGGTTTGATATAAATAAGAATAGTATAAAAGTGTTTTTAATATTTAAAGTTTTTTTTTTTTTTTTTTTTTTTTTTTTTTTTTTTTTTTTTTTTTTTTTTAAGAATTCCATATCTCATGATATAGGCCTACTTACAGCGGCGGATCCAATATCTGTAAATATGGAGTTTGGGCTATGTCAGATATAAACTTTGATGCAGAATTGCAATACTGCTACTTGTTCTTGTGATTAACATCCATTATGCCAGAAAAACAGTCTGCCGCAGACTCTACAGTGCGTCCCAGAAAAAAGTAAATCCAACTTTGAGAGCCTCATATTAAAATGTTACAGCTCTTGTGACATTTATATTTATTTCATAATAAAGAGTAGCTCATATCCTATCAATAATGTAAAACTTATACCTGTGTTGTGACTGATGACTGAGCACTTGGGTTTTAAAGCGTAAAAATTCAAATGTTCCAAGTTTGGGCAAAATCAGCCCTTGATTTTTAATAGTACAAGTAATCCTTTGTCCCTTATGAATGGACTTAGGAACTTCACATAAATAATGAATTATCAGAAAGACAGTGTTGCTTCTGAAAAAACTGTTGACTAAAGTTTTTAAGGACTCGAGTGCTCAGTCGTCCATGACGGTACAGGTATAATTTGGGTATTACATGATAGAATATGAGTTACTCTTTGTCATGATGAAAAAAATTAATGACACATAATGTTATGCAATTTCAATACGAGGCTCTCCATGTTGGGTTTACTTTTATTTGGGACGCACTGTATGTGTGGAATAGTAGCACGTCACAAATCTACCACAAACATGTATCATACAGTCTGCAACAATTAGTGCGCCACTGAAAACCACCTAAATTCTTTGAGTCAGCAGTAAGTCTGCCACAGGATTGGCTATTTCAAATAAATCCTCAAAAATAGAAAGAAAAAAAAACATGCAGTTGGCGAATAAGGCATGTTAACAATCAAAATGTAGAGATATAACTATTTCTCCAAATAGGCCTACATCCAGTAAATCATCCCTAACTTATGTTTCGGATTATCCTTCAGAGTTAGGGCCTTATATCAGAAGGTGAGACATAAGTTTAAGAAAATGATATATAACCATATTACCCCATCATAATTGAAAATTAAATTCTGTTTTGCTACTCTCAAAACTTCAATGATAATATTAATATCAAGTAATTCTAATACAAAAACGGATATCCTTTTCTGACTGAAGATGGTAGATATCTCTTTCCTCCAAGGCTATATAGGCCTACTGTAGTGAAATTGATCGTGACTTTTCGTCATACAGTACGCCACAAACTTGTATATATATATATATATATATATATATATATATATATATATATATATATATATATATATATATATATATATATATATATATAGTGAAAACGGGCCCCTTGAATATCTGTTTCATTCATTTCGCCTATATATATATATATATATATATATATATATATATATATATACATGCATATAATCAGATAATATGCGGCTAGTCTGCGACGGATCTTATCTGCATGTGAAAACATATGTTTCACGTCTGCGACAGGGTTTGCAGCAAGTCTTCTACAGGAGTATGCTTCAGTCCCAAAACTTTCCCTATGGGATGCTAAGCACTTGGGTGAAGTGGTTATGATTCGGTGCCGTTGCAAAGACTTGATGTATTGCCATATATTATGACTATAAGTCTAAAATTTCAGTGAAGCAATTTCTACACCTAAAAAGTTGCATCCGTATTTTTCCTGTAATTCTTTTTTTTCCAAGTGTAGAAAAGAATATACATACCTGCTACTGTTCCAGATGCGAGAAATATAACTCCACATAGAAAGCATGTAAGTGCTGTGGCCATAGGAAAGTTCACTGGTTTAACCTTCAAAGATAACGCAGCGTAAAATGAGGATAAAGCACTGTAAAATCCAAAGCCAGCAAGGAAAGAACATAATAGCAAGTATGAGAGTGACGAACTGATAGGGAACGCAAAGAGTGCAACCGATGCTACAGCAAGACTCACAGGATACATTTGAAGGGACAGGTGCGGATGTTTGTACAGTGTTCCTATGAGCAGTATCCGACCTATGAAACCTCCAAAGGAACCAGCCATTGGTAGGTATGCAGCTCTATTTTGTGGTATACCCACTGATACACCATAAGAGACAGAAAACGTCAACCATAATGCATAGCTTACTTCACCTACGAACTGGCATGGAAGAAAGAGAAAGGTAAAAACTCGGTCGTTCTTTAAAAAATCGAAATCGATAATGGATGAAGCAAAGTCTAGGAACGAGCTCCTAATTGATTTGGATTCGTTAGGTTCTGCGTTGGGTTCTTGGTTGTTCTTCAATGCTCTGCATTGGGATTGGTCAACTGATCTACTGTTGAAGTCCATGTCCATGTCACTGTCTGTCCCAACCTCAGTATTTGGCATGCTTCCACTTTCTACCAGCCTCAAATCTTCATCGTCAATCGTTTGGCGTTTACGTTTCTTTCTAACTGCAGTATATTGATGAGGAGGTCTCATTGTTGCTCCTATTGCTGCTTGTAAGAATAGAATCCCACTTAGACACATCAATGCTCCCCTGAGACCGTAAGCATCCGAACTGACTGCTGCTATGTAAGGCAAAATGATGCCTCCAATTTGACCTCCAGACTGCGATAAGGTCGCAGCCATTCCGTACATTTCTCCAAAGTGTTCATGTAATATTGTAGCAGATATCTGACGTGACGGGGACGAGAAAAGACCTGACGGGGGAAAGAAAAATGAAATCTGAATCTCCTATCAAAATCAAATGATCAGTGTAGCCAGTATTTTCTCAGCGAGTGGGACCTGGGATACATATAGGGGGCAAGATCGAGGTTTTATCAATCATGATACCTGATACCAAAAAGAATTATATCTTAATTAATTTCCGTATATTAAGCATACTTTTTAAGCGATTATACTTCAATGTGTAATTTTTTATTTTTTTATTTTTTATTTTTTGCTGAATACAAAATCGACAATATTGTGTTTAGCGCAAAAAAGGAAACGTTCACATATCAAAATTACACATTTCAGGAAGTTTGAAAACCAAAAGTATTGAGAATTTTTATGTAGGAGTAAATATTTCCTGATGTGGACTTTGAAAAGAAGGTGGCTATACTTACCAGCGAAGAAGAAAGATAAACCCAGATCAAGTGCTGACTGACTGAAGAATGATCCCATAAAGGACAATCCAGACAAGAGACCACTGAGAGTTGCTACTCGACGCGGACCAAACTTCGCCGACAGTGAATTACTGATTGGACCTACATGATATAATGACAGGTTAATGAACATTTGGTCTAACAGCAGTTGGTCCAATTATCTCCAGCTCCAGCTCCGAACTTGCTTATTGTAAAGATAAACTGTGGGGTAGAAGACAATTTGTGTCAGAAATTCTCATAGGCCAAACAATTATATTTATCATTAACACTTTAATGCAAATATATATTTTAAGGTAGAAACTGTTTAGAATGAAAATACTAATATGATCAAATTCCGTGCCTAGACACACAATCATCAATACTTACAAGCAAGATATAGTGTACTATATTGCAATGGGACTAGAAACCCGACGGTTGTGTAGTCCAGGTCCAGCTGATAAACCAATGACGGGATGAGAACTGACAAAGCCTTTGTAATTCCAGGATGAAGAAAATGAACTACAAACTTAGCCAACACAACTACATAGCGCCACCTATCCACCGTACCAGACATTACGGAGAAGAAAAGAAACCTGCGAAGTTAATCAATGTAACATTTTAAAATGAAGGATATTAACTTTAATGTTTCTTATTGAATATTGTCACTGTCAAAATATGACAATCAGATCATTGAAATTAACCTGAAGCAAATTTAAAGATATCCCGTGAACAAAATTAATATAATAATAAGTCAATGTCTAATTACATTTCCAACTTAAAATTAGGCAAGTCTTGCTGACAATAAGAATAGGAGGACCTTGGTAAGTATCCTTACTAACTTTAGTCACCTTTCACGAATACCGGCCACTTAGTTTAACATAGAATGAAGTGGATTGTAACCCCCTATAATTTAAAAGTAAAACATTCTTAATATCACTACGGTCCATGTCGTGTATGATTAAGTTGTACCTGTCCTATACAGTTGAGGCCAAAAGTTTACATACACCTGGTATACTAAGAAAGCATGTAAATACGATTTTTAACACTATAAGAACATTGTGCATCAGTTATTTTATAAATATGGTTAGGCATGATATCTACTTTGATTTGAAAAAAATATGTTTTCATAAAAAATATCTAGAAACATGTATATTGATTCACTTAATTCAGTTTGGATAAATTCAATGGGTCAAAAGTTTACATACACTAAACAAAATTGGTGACGGTTTTGCCTGTATTTTGCTTTATTTTTTCATTTTTTTCACTTGTGGAGCTGTCAAAAAAAGCTTTCTGTATACTTCTCTTAAAGGGGACCAATACCCAAGAAAATAATAATTTTAATAAGAAAGAGCACAATCAGGGGAGCAATTTAAAAAAAGTTTCATCAAAATCGGTTATAAAATAAGGAAGTTATGGAAGTTTGAAAAGTCTCGTTTTACCTTCTATGGGGATCCTCAAACTGGCAACATCGGCTTCAAAATGGCCGATTTTATGGACAACTCTCCATTGGTTTTGTACACAAATTTTCAGATTTTCCCACTTTTCTTTCAAAATATGTCTTACCTCATTCTGAGCTCAACATATGTTATGTGAAATATATTTTTCCATGACATATTTTGAGCTCAGAAGTAAATGAGACGTATTTTGAAAGAAAACAGGGAAAATCTGAAAATTTGTGTACAAAACCAATGAAGAGTTGTCCATAAAATCGGCCATTTTGAAGCTGATGTTGCAAATTTGAGGATCCCCATAGAAGATAGAACGAGACTTTTCAAACTTCCATAAATCTCTTATTTTATAACCGATTTTGATGAAACTTTTTTTAAATTGCTCCTCTCATTATGCTCTTTCCTATGAAAGTGACTATTTTTTTGGGTATTGGTTTCCTTTAAGATTATTGTCCATTCCACTGGCAAGATTGCAACTATTCTGTCCCATTTTCAGTTTTAATGAGGCGAATACCATTATTTACATCTGCCCATATGGTTTGTACAGGGATCTGGGCTAGACATGTGACAACCCCTCCATAATCTCCCATTTTCTCTGTGTTACCCACTCTAAAACTAATTTAAATAAATGTTTAGGCTCTTGTGGTGACTGCAGACTCAATTTTAATATGGTTCCAACTTTCAGGCTGGCATATTGATATGATGCTACATGCTCCAACATCACACTACACAAACAATATATAAACCCCATTGATAAACCCTATAGATAAAGAATGTATAGTGGGTCTGCTATAGATTGTAAAATGTGACGTTGGAGAGTGTAGCATCATATCAACGTGCAAGCCTGAAAGCTGGAACCATATTAAGATTGAGTCTTTAATTAATACAATAACCGAAACATCCATTTCAAGTAGTTTTTAGAGTGGGTAAACGTAGAAAAGGGGGGTTAAGGAGGGGTTGTCACATATCTAGACCAGATCCCTTTAGAAATCCTATAGGCAGACACAAAAAATGGCATTCGCCCAAGGAAACCTGCAAATGGGACTGAATTGTTTATAGAAAGCTCGTTGACAGCTTCAACCAGTAAAACACTGAAAACTAAAGCAAATTACAGGCAGTACCATCACCAATTTTGGTTAGTGTATGTAAACTTTTGACCCATTGAATTTATCCAAACTGAAGTAAGATCAACGATAATTATGTATGTTTCTAGAGATTTTTTAAGAAAACATACTCTTTGAAATCAAATTAGATACCATACCTAAGAATATTTATCAAAATAAATGATGTCCAATGTTCTTATGGTGGTAAAAATCATATTTATATGTTTTCTTACCAGGTGTATGTAAACTTTTGGCCTCAACTGTAAATCAATGTGAGATTATTCCAAACTTCTTTGGTTTATGCCATCCATTAGCTTTACAATCCATAATGGCACACAACTATTATGCCTACGCCATTTCTCCACTAAATAACGTATGAAATGTCAACGATTAAAGGAATGAAATTTCATTAATTTCGCATGAACGCCAGCGTGTCCCCTCCATTATTTCGAAGTTGGGGACCACAATATCAAATTGGCTTTGAAGTTTTGACAGCAGGACAGTAGGGCTCCCAACAGTGGCTAACAATGGGGGACCCGAAGCACTCCTACAATCGAACAATATTATCCCGTGGAGCATTGAGAAATGGACATTCATGGCCGCGACGTCCCGCCATAGTTTCCATTTATGGAATGGCCCGTCATTTAATTTCTTTTTATCCCTCTCAACTTTATCTCTTTTATTCCTTACATTATAGTCACTCCTCTCTCTCTTTCTTTCTCTCTCTCTTTCTCTCTCTCTCTCTTTCTTTAATCCTCATCTTTTGATCCTGTTTTACTTTTTAATCAAGCTCTATAAACGAAAATGATTGAACCAAAAGGAGAAGATCGATAATTTATGTCAGAAACGCATAAGAAATAGCAAATTATACTAGTTAAAATAAATAATATTATACTTACAGCAGTAATTACGCAAGTCTTCTGGTGTATTTATTATTTTTCGTTTCATTCCACGAATACAATCCTTAGTGATCATATAGGCCTAGGTAGTCATAGGAGCCTACATAGGCGACTTCTCCCAAATACCTATATAGGTCATGATAGATACGGTTCGTCACGCATTGTGTTCTCGGCAATGGAAATCCAATGGGCTCACAAATCTATACAATTATTCATTCAAACCTCATGCATGAATATGTGATGCGTCACGTCGAAAGGAGAGACTAATCGCGATTTTTGAAATCCATTTTATTTGATATTATTGATCTCTGATTCATTGCC
>CALNVZ010001721.1:3506861-3525298 GCA_940671915.1 Paracentrotus lividus
CCAATAAACTTAGGGGTGCCGAATGGACCGTAAACTAAGGGGCGCCAAATTGAGCTTAAACGTAGGGGCGCCAAATTGACCTTCAACATAATAATGTGGGACGCCCAGTCGACCTTAAACTTAGCGGCTCTAAATCGACCTTAAATTTAAGGGGCGCCAAATCAAACTTAAAATTAGAGGGGCGCCAAAATGAGCTTAACGTGGGGGCGCCAAATTGACCCGAAACTTAGATGGGGGTGCCAATCGACCTTAAACTTAAGGGCGCTAAATCGACCTTAGATTTAGGAGGGGCGCAAAATCTACCTTAAACTTAGGGGCGCAAAATCGACCTTAAATTTAGGCGGCACCAAATCGAACTTAAACCTAGAGGGGCGCCAAAATGATCTTCAACGTAAGGGCGCCAAATTTAGATCAAATGAAGGGGCGCAAAAATGATCTGAAACTTAAGGGGCGCTGAATTGACCTGAGACTTAAGGGCGCTGATTTAACCTGAAGTTAAGGGGGTGCCGAATCGATCTTAAATTAAAGGACGCCAGATTAAGCTCAAATGTAGGGGCGCCGAATTGACATGAGACTTAGTAGTGCCAAATTTATTTTAAACTTAGTGGCTCCAACTATATCCTATTTACGTGAAACTAAGGGGGCCCCAAAAAACACACACAAAAAAAAAACAGAAGGGCTCTTTAAAATGGTCTCTATCTAGAAATAGCAAAATTTTAAAATTCCATGCCTTCTGGTTTGTATTACATAGCAAAATTTTCGCTCGCGCTTTGCGCTCGCATCATCTTTTCCCATTGATTTATTACATTGTGTCGAGGAACGCGTAAAATGACCTCTTTTCTAATCATTCGAATGCATCAAAATTTCCGTTCCCTATTCGCACACGCCCATGTTTTCCTCTTTTACCAGAATTTACATTATGGGATTCTAATCGTCAAAACATTTAATTTTACTTGTTTTCACGTTACATTTTTTATTTATCTATTTATTTATTTATTTATTTTTATTTTTATTTTTTTTTAAATTTATGTTCAACATATTAGCGGCATCAAATTGAGCTTACACGTACGGGCGCCAAGATGACCTGAAACTTATGGGGGCACTGAATTGAAATTAAGGGGATGTCAAATCGATTTTGAAATTAGGGGCGCCAAATTGAGCTTACAGATGATCTGAAACTAAGGGGCGCCGAATTTACCTGAAACTAAGGGGGCAACAAATAGGTATTATAGATAGAGCAAAATTTCAAAATTCATGCATCCGCGGGTTTGTATATACATATCAAAATTTTCGCTCGCGCTTCGCGCTCGCATCATTTTTTTCCCCCAATGAAGTATTACATTGTGTTCCTGAGGAACGCATGAAATGTCCTGTTTTCTAATCATTTGAATACATCAAAACTTCCGTTCACGCTTCGCGCTCGCCCGTGTTTTTTCTCTTACCAAAATGTACATTATGGGATTCTAACCATCAAAACATTTCAATTCATTTGATTTCACGTTACATTCATTTTTGCATTTCAAATTGACCTAAATCTTAGGGGGCACCAAATTGAGCTTAAACGTAGGGGCGTCAAATTGACCTGAGACTTAGGGATGCCAAATTTATCTTAAACTTAAGGGCTCCAACTTTATTTTGAACTTAGGAGGTGTGCCGAATTTACCTGAAACTAAGGGGCAACGACTTGGTATTTGAAATATGGTCTCTATAATGTTTAATTCCTCCTGGTCTGTATATACATAGCAAAATTTTGGCTCGCGCTACGCGCTCGCATCATTTCTTTTCCCCATGAGTTATTACATTGTGTTCCTGAGGAACGCATGCAATGCCATGTTTTTTCATCATTCAAAGACATCAAAATTCCGCTCTCGCCTGTGTTTTTCCTCTGACCATAATTTGCATTATAGGATACTAATCATCAAGACATTTAAATTTATTTGAATACACGTTACATTTATTTTTGCATTTTCACAGAGGCATCAAATCACCTAAATCGTACATGACTTGTATGGCGCCAATTCAAACTAACATTTAGGGGGCGCCAAATGATTACTAGTAGTTGGCGCCAAATTGAACTTAAACTTAGGGGCGCCAAATTTATCTTAAACTTAGGGAGGGAAGCAGAAGGATAGATAAGCAGCTAGATAAGATAGATATTCATCTCTCTTTCATAATCATGTAAAATTACTGGGCGACAAACGGTCTTAAAATTATGGAGGCCAAATTGATCCTAAACTTCAGGTCTCTATTACACAGAGCAAAATTTTTCGATCGCGCTTCGCGCTCGCTTCATTTTCCAAAGAGTTATTACATTGTGTTCCTGAGGAATGCATAAAATGTCACGTTTTCCGAGATTATTCCGATACATCAAATTTCTGCTCGTGTTTCACGCTTGCCTATTTTTTCTTTCTTGTAACCAGATTATGAGGATTCTGAACAACAAAACATCAATATACATTTGTTTGATTTCACATTACTTGATGGAACAAATTTCACATGATTTTATATGGCTTGCTTTCAAATCGTTTTGATGTACGAATTACAGCTCCCGTTCATATGATATTTTGATGAAGAGCTAAACAAAATTGATACCCCTAATTGCTTAGAATTCTTTGCTTTCTGATCGTAAAGTAGAGAGAAAAAAATCTGATCGCGCTTCGCGCTCGTGTTTAGAAATAATCGTATTTTCATCTATAGCGGTAATACCTCATATACCTAGAAATTCTTTTCCATGAAATCACCATGCAAGTATTAAAAGAAAAGAAAAAAAAAAATTCAAATAAATTATTATTCAAAATCCTTCAACATACATTTAAGCCGTAGGCCTATGTTTGCCTGGCGGGGGGGGGGGGGTGCCATATTTGAAAACTACACAGGGGCGCCAAATTCACGTCGGGCCCCCCGGGGTGCGAAATCCTGGATACGCCGCCTGGGGGGGGGGAAGAAGAAGAAAGAAATTCACCCCGTCTCCACTCTCTACATCGTACCTGGAAGTATATTTACCTTGATTTACCTTGATGTTATAACTAAACTTATTAGCGGGAAAATGTCTCCTTTTTAATGTGTTTAATCATAACTCATATTATAGGCCTATTCAGTGGCAGGTGCCTCTGTAGGTCGACGATATAGGTCTAATTACCAGCACTAGTAGTTACATGGTAGTTATACTGCCATGATGTTGGGTAGTCTGGCAAGCAAATTTCAGTCTAGAGTGGAGGCCACTCCAAACTTACTGTCTGTGTCAAATAAGAATGACAGAAGCTACAGTACAGGAGTCAAATCTAGTTCTTTAAGTGAGCGAAACCCATGCTGTTCGCTTACTAGGGTCTGAAGTAAAGAACTAGATTCCACTCGTGTTCTGTAGCTTCTATTTGACACAGACAGTGAGTTTACAGGCTAGCCTCCACTTTAGAATAAAATTGGTCTAGGCCTTAGTGTCCAAATTGAGTCTGTGCTTGCAGATATAAATATGCTTGTATAATTATGTACATTATGATTTGTAAGATATTCATTGTTTTTTCTCTGATGATAATCCAAAGATGTGGATTGTATATCAAAATTTGAAATTGAATTTGAATTTGCAGACTAAGTTTGTGACTGCAAACTAATGATTGGGGGGGGGGGCATCACAGAAAATAATCTGTGGGGGTTTCATTGGCTCTGTGAATCGGTGCTGGATAGCGCCATCTATTGGCCACTTTAACACAGTACACAAACTATTCTACGCGCTGTTACAAAGAAATTAAAAGAAAAGATGAGTTCTGATAGTGGAATCTTGAAATATGAGGGTTGTAACTTCTTCCGCCAACGTATGGTCCTCGCAACACTTAGTGGAAAAGCTATTTGTATCAGTAAGATTAGACATAAAGATGATGATCCTGGTCTAAAAGGTAAGAACATAATGGACATTGTCATTGATCGTAATTTGGGATTATCTCGTTCCCATATATAGATTTTCATGTTGGTAAAACTTTTTTTTTTTAAAGAGAAGATAAATCATAAACTCAATTCCGGGGCTTTATTCTTTTTTTACCTAACTGCTAGGGCTGACAGTTTTGTTTCTAGATATATAAAACTTCATTCTCTTTATAAACACTTGGTATCCTTCAAAACTAGTGTTTTCTATTAGTATTAGTCATGTTAGTAGGCTACTAAATCTAAAATCAGAGAAAAATACTCGCTACTTGATGAGAGGTTTTCAACCAATTGAAATTGCAAGGATAGTATTGAAATGTAAAATAAGATTGTGAAAGAGGTAGCAGAGCTACCAAGTCTCATGCATTTCGAGTCTGTCTCACGCAGAACACCCAATTTCTCACACAAAATGACAAAAAGTAGCATTAGATCTAACGTTAGACCCCTTTCATAGATTTTTTAAAACCATTTTTTGGCCTCAAAACTCTAAATATCTGCAGTCTTATCTCGCATCAATCCCTGCGAGTGCAAAGTTTTCATGCAGGCAATCATTATATGCAAGATAGCTTACTATGTGCAACATGTGTAGCGTCCTCGCGTGCCTCCTTTGTGTGCAAATTACTATTGCGCTCGCGCATGTGGTAACGCGCGCCGCGTGCGGACTGTTTTCAAACGCGATGCCAGTGATCTCACGCAAATTTTTTTTTAAACTTGGCATGTCTGAGGAAGTAGGAGGTGTTATGTATGGTAAAAGTTCCTATGTATGCGCACACACGTAAATTCGCGATGTTTGTAGAACAAAGCACCAAACTAATATAAATTTCCAATATTTAATTGACCATGCATTAATTTGGATTATGGCGGAACCCTGGTAAAACAATATCGTATTTGTAATGGCCGATTTAAGCACCCAGGATTGCCATGGAATAATAGAACAAATATAAGGGGAAGAAATATATAAATATGGAGGATATAATTGCATACAAATGATATTATGGGTTGTTTTACGATCAGGGTAGATCTACACCATTTTGTCTCACTGGACCAAAAAAAAAAAGTTGTTTTGTTTTCCCCCAATTTTTGTGTATGTGTTTTAGACAAGTAAAATAATATTATTTTTAAATTTGGAGGCATGAGGTCACCAACTTATTTTTCTGTAGGGGTTCAAATTTTGTATTACACGTAAAGTCAATTGCTTCATTTTTCGGAGAGGACGTTTTTGACGGAACATGATTTGACAACGTTGTAACGTGAACTGTCTGAAAACTAAGTGGATGTTGGCGAAGTAAACATTATAAGTTTGTTGTATACATACAAGTGTTCTTACAGACAAAAGCATTTTTCATCAAGTGATGTCTAACTGTGCATAAAAACACCAAATTCGGAGAGGACATTTTTTGACAGAATTGGCACCCCATTTTTGGTTAATGGTCACAAAAATTCAGTTCAACTGTAGCTACTGGGTTTTCCAGTTTTTAGATAATCACATTTCAGTATTCAATTCTGATTGGAAATACAAGCTTAATGATTGCTTATAATAAATATGCCCATACTCAAAATTAGAAAAAAATAAAATGAGACTGCAATTTTGCCCTAAATTGCCAGATATGGTCAATTTTTAGAAAAATGAGTCATGATAAATAATACATTTTTTCTCTTGTAGGTTGCTCTAACAGTGCCCAATAGCCTGCCATCAAAAATTTGATATGACATTACCCAGATTTCGTTTTATGGAGCACAGAAGGCCATTTTTGGACGGTGTACCCTGATCGCAAAACAACCCTTATAATAAAGGTTATGTTTAATGGTTAGGATTCACAGAATCTACAAGTCAAGGATTAAAAGGTTATAAGAACATAAAACTTACCAACTACTGCGACTTTCAAGATCCAAGAGTCGGTGCAACATCACTACATCAGATCCAAAAGTCAAGTGTCAAGTGCATTGCATGGATGAGCATACCTGGTATCAGGCCCTGATATGCCAGCATGCATGGGTGGTCATCTTTTGTTGACCACAGCTATTCATTGTTAGGCAATGCCAATGCCTTACTATAAGCATGACATTGAATAGCAACATGATACAGACATGCCTTTTTACAGCAGGATTACATCGGATTTCTGAAAATAGTCTCAATTTTTCTTTTTTTTTTGTAACTACAAGAAAATTTACAACAGTACATAAATTTAGGCCTTAAGACTTGGGTGCTCTTGTATGCCAAGTGAGTAAAAAGAAACTTGACATATAGAAAACTGATTTTAGAAAATAATAATTTATGAACCCTAGATTATTTTACATATATTCTGAAAAAGGCTCCTCCCGCATCTTCAGAAATGTTTTTGTGTAGTACGCGTTTACTCTTGGATGAATATGGCGCATCGTTTACAAGAATGTAAGAAGCGACTTGTGCCAAAGTGAGGGTGAGATCAAAACAGCAAAAAAGCAACGTAATCCTGATTTAAATGACATAACATTTTAGTAAAAAGGTTTTGAGCAAAATAGCAAGAGGGTGGTTTACACTAATAGAATTGATACTGTGTAAAAATGAGATAAAAGTAATCATTGGTTACACATTTAGAGCAAAACTAGATCTATCTCATTTTTACACAAATTGCTGTCAATGCGAATCGACTCGTCTGCATGCGCATAGGAAAGAAATTATCAGACTATACCCAGAAGTACTGACTGGGAGTCCCAGGCTAATGCCTCACATAGAACAATTGTACATAACGGATAGTATAGCATTCGCCGCTAGCGGTCATCATAACTTTACTCATTTCCAGCCACGAGCACTTGTAAGCCAATTTATGAATGAAAATATAGTAAGCATGCCCAGTGCAAGCCCCTAAGAAACAATATATACAATGTAAACTATGATCTTTAAATGTAATCAGGTATAATTACAAATCAAACAGAAGAATAGGAGAAAGGACTCAAAATTAAGAAGAAGTGCAAGCCTCCCTGTACCCAGCACAATCTTCCATTAAAAGAAGGTTGCAATTTCCTATCACCTCGTACCAAAATCGACGTAGATTTCCACTTTTGTATGATATATATAAATTGTGAGAGATATTTTTGGACAGTCTATTTACTTAATAATAATAATAATAATAGTTGCGATTTATATAGCGCCTAATATGAAACAATTTCATCTCTAAGCGCTTTACAATTATTATTACCCCGGTCATCGGATACAGATACAGATACTGCACAGGTAAGCATATTTCAATTACTTCTTGCTTTTCCGTCAAAATCTTACGAAATAGCGTCGGTGTTTCTATAATCTATCGCAACGTGTACAGTGTCAAATGAACATACATGTATGCACACACGAAGCGTTGCATGGATATGCTTGAAATTGCTGAATCTCAATAATTTTCGATCGATACTGAAGTGATCCGATCACTATCCAAAGCCATCTCGCGTGCAGTGAAGGTGGCCCGATATCGTTATTGCTACTTTGCACGTGGCTTTTGGTGATCACGCCACAACTACGTGATGTGTGCGATGAACCAATCCGTGTTCTCCGAGTCACCGCTGTAAACTCACGCAGAGCTTGGCTATCTGTTCAACGCAGTCAATGGGCAATTGTTCATTGTGCACCTTCTTCCTGTACCAGATGATGATGATGATGAAATGTAGAAAGGTCCTAAGATCTTAAATCTCTTATGAATGTTGCTTTTTCTTCTTTATCTTTTTTTTTTGTTGTTGCAAGCTTTGATCAAGACTTTGGAATGATTCTCCTCTAGCTCTCCCGTGTAGATATGATAAAGCTGGATTATAGTTTTGGCAAGATAGAATAATATTAATTATTATGAAGGGGGTACATAAAGCTATGCACTTAGTTTTTGACAATTTAGAAGTCATGGAATTTAATATTTAATATTACTATTTTTACCATCTTTCGAGGATCTTCTGAGGATTAACTTGGTGCCAAAAACATGGAATAGAACTAACAGCAATTACGAAAATCGCGGCGAGATTCCGTTGCCGTCAGAACAGAACGGGTCATAAGTCTACGCACTCACTTTGAAGTTTGATTTAACACTTTTAATTATGTGTTTTCTTCCAAATTTTCATGAAAGGTTATGAAAATTTTTACATTTTTAGCATGTTGCTTCTATGTTTAGCCATAAGGGTGGAATTTTGAACTTTGAAATAAAACACAATTTTGTCTATGACAGCGCCTGTACTATGTGAGTGCATATTTAATTGGGCCCCATTCACTTTAGCGCATATTTTGCAGTGCGTAGCTTTATGAACCCCTAACATAATTGTTATTGATTGAAGATTTTATTTTGTACCAAAACTATTCCCCAGCTTTAGCAACATTTAAATTTTTATTTTTTTTTGTTTTTTTTGACAGACTTTGAAGCAAGCTTCATCCGCCTACTGGACAAGATAACAAATGGATCGTACATAGAAGTCAACCAGACTGGTAAGGATGTTAACTCCTATTAGAATCAGGCCTATCTAGAACCCCCTCAAAACTTTATCTTAGTCATACTTTTGTCCAATCTGTTGGGACTGAGGATCTAGCTTTGTCTTTTGAATGGTTAAAAACAAAGAAAAGAAAACTTGAACAAGCCAGCGACTTCGACGATTATTGACTGATGGGAGTTCGACTTGGGCAAGGTTGACTGTGTATCATCAAACATCACTTTTTTTTTATTTGCATTGCCAGTTTAGAGAATTTAATGATTATTTTCATTTCAATATACGGCGTAATATACATGTACGCAGGAAGAACTATAAGCGACTTGAAAGGAACTATAATGCTACAGCACAGAATATGCGATACAGGTGATTGAATTGTCCCATTATTATTGAAATTGTACTTCTTGCAAATACCAAATGACATGCGCAATATCAACAGGATCATCCCAATACTATTGAACTGAAAATTCAAGAAATTGTGTGAAGCTAACCACTCAGGTATGAAGTATTAAAATCAGGAAAAGGAGAGCTGGTACAAAGATGGAAATCGTCTATGCAGAAATATAAAAGGAAAATATGAATTAAGTTTTGGAGAAAATCCACCAAAGTCACAAATGTTTAAAAATTTTATTTGGTGACGTCACTTGCGAGCTGCTCTCCCATGTGTTGTGCATGTAAATTCCGTACTTTCTCTTCATGGTTCTTGAGAAAGGAATAAATCTACATGAACTTCAATGATATATTGGTAGTATAGGTGAATTGATTATATTCCTCTTAAAAAATGAAAAATTAATGGAATTCACATTACACAACATACATGTAGGAGAGCAGTTTGCCTGTGACGTCACAGAATGAAAAAAACATTCATAACTTTGTTATTTGGGGGTCAATTCTCTTCAAACTTTCACTCATATTTTTTTTCTGCATTCTTAAAAAATAATTTAATTCCATAAGTGAACTTTTCCTTTAATGAATAAATATAAATCAATTAACAGGAACACAGGTACGTTACCAGCCTGGTCTGTTAATAGGAGGTACTATTGACCATGATTGTCATGTACAAAGAGCCATTGGGTACTACATGGAAGCACTAGTGTGCCTAGCACCGTTTGGTAAGAAACCAATCAAAGCAGTTCTCAGAGGTGTGACTAACGACCAACTGGATCCATCGGTAAGACCTATTCTTTGTGTATGTAGTTAGAAGTGTTGTAGTCCACTGGTGTAATTCCTCCACTAGGAAAGAAAAGGTTATACAGTCTGTATCAAATAAAATGGGACAAGTGGAAAACATTTTTTAAAGTATAAAAATCAATGACAACCCAGTAACATTTGATATTTCCATAAAGAAGGAAAATCAGGCTTTCTTCTGCACCTTTTTTCACCTCATTTGGTGATGTAGATCACGAGTTGCGATCAAGAAAAAAAAAATTGTGCACGGTTTTCTATGGCTTTGTATAGGTTTCGCACATAACGGCCATGAATTCAGTGCTTCGGAAAAATAGATGTGTGTAAATTTGATATGCTCCTCGTTGCACAAAGTTTAGCATAACTTTTGTTTTACAAAAGCAAATTATACAAAACAAAGTGCATCAGCAAGAAAAATATTTTGGCTTTAATTTGATACCAAAGACACATATCATCAGAGAATATTTCATACCTAAATTATTTTGTCCCCGGCTGTACCAATTTTTTTTTAAACAGTCAGTAGGTTTTACACCAAGTAAAAAACAATGCCATTCTGGAAATGTACATTCCTGATTGTATAGGCAACTCTAATTCTTAGTAAAATATGCAATGAATTGTCGATTATTGCAATAAAAGTAATTTTTGTCAAGACTAAATATCTACTGTTCTAGTACACAAGTCTGTCAGAAACCACCCATTGGATGTACCCAACTTGAAGTGAACATACCGGTAACACCTTTTAGTACATACATGTACATATTCTTTTTGTACAATCTATAATTCTAGATAGATATATACCTTTTTGCATGAAATATTTACAACTAAAAAAGTAAAAGAATCAGTATTCACTGGCAATTGTTCTACCTTTTCCCCTCTCACTGCAATGCCATCACTCATGTCTGTTTAACCATTTTTGTTCTTTCATAGTTCATATTTAGAAATATAATGCATATTCATCAACATTGATATTATGCCCAAATGTTGTCAATTTTGAATTTCACAATATAAAAGCCTTGTAACATGATTTTGAGTTGAATTGCCAATCAAAGTGCACATAAAAAACAAAGATGAACTAAATCTTCTCTTTGTTAATGATCAGGTGGATGTGATCAAAGCAGTCACCTTCCCTCTTCTCAGGAAATTTGGCATTGATGAAGGATTGGAGTTAAAGGTAGGTTATCCCATAGATGACAGAGATTTCCCAATGGTCAAAATGAATCCCTTCCTTTTTGATCCTCAAATTGACAAATTTTATAACTTTATTTCACTCCTGCAACTTTTTAAAAAATTAAATGAATAATTAACAACACTTTACTAATGAAAATTACAAAATGCGCTTGAAAATAGCGATTATTCATATTTCTTTGCGTTGCCAATTTAGAGATTTCAATTATTATTTTCATTTAAAGTGTTCTAATTCAAGAACCGTTCAATGTATAGCGGCAGAAAAGAATCACTTTATGTCAGTGATTTTTGCTGTTTCTGTTAATATGTACATAACTCATATTCCATGGCATTCTAGTTTCAAAGATAATGCAAAAGTGTCACTTGTCCTTGATGGGTTATTATAGAATCAAACTTCTGACCAAAATCAACCTCACAATTGTTGTCAAATGACCTCATCTCTAGATGCAAATTATGTTTAGCTATTATTTTCAATAGGTTGTATCCACATTTTTTGCAAGTTAGAGAAAAAAGGATACAATGTAGGGCTGTGTGAAAACTAAATGGATAGTTTTCTACATGTAGATTAAACTGATAAGAGCATGCCTATTCAGGCTGTGACAGAAATCAGCAAAATTGGGGTTCTTTCTGATACTTATGGGTCATTCCATGGGGTTGGGGCAATTTTTCGTCCCCTGTAACGGAGGTATCAACTTTTGCAGATCACCATGAAGATCAATTCAAATGTGGTTAAGTTTTGAGCTGTCAATGAAAAATTGTTCTCTTTTCTTAGTAATAGACATTAAAATTGGAAATCTTTTATGGATTTCAAGCAACAGGCAAATAAAAGATCTACCACCGTTATAGGGACATCATATTGCTTTTATATGGACAAGAAATTTGCATGAGTCAAATTGCAATATGCCATAGTCTTTGAGAAATAATACTGGATGGGACCCCATTTTTTTTGCTCATGCCATTATTGGAATGTATTTGCCTGGGTTGAAAAAGATATGGATTTGGAATTGTGGTACATGTATGTCACAAAAATTGCCCCAACCCCGTGGAATCACCCTTATGCTTCTTGGAATGATTAGTTTTCTATTAATTTGATTTTGACAAATGAATAAATAATTGACTGCATTTACTCTTATGAATATAGATCCATTTTCATTTAAAGAGTAACTTGAGAAGCCATATCTAGTAGACTTCCTAGCTACTAGAAAGGTTCTTTAATGGCTTGGGAGGTATTTTGTTCAAAGTAATAGTTCACAGGTTTTTTTAGCATGTTCTCACAATAGTTATCACAATAGTTATCACTGACACAACATTTAAAACGTTAAAAGCAGCCACCACATGTGAACATTGTGTACATGCAGGTTCGTTTTGTTATTCATCTTAGGACTTATGTAAATGTACGGGTACTATAATGCCATTATATTTGTGCATTATTTTCTGACTCCTGGTACTTTTTTAATGTAATAATATTCACATATTTCATTATGATTTACCTTCTTTGAAAATATCTGAATCAAGCACATCATTTATAATGCGAGGTTTGATTTTGCAGGTGAACCGACGAGGGGCACCCCCTAATGGTGGTGGAGAGATATTGTTTAGGTGTCCTATCATGCGTAACCTTCGACCTCTGCAACTTACAAAGCCAGGAAAGATCAAGAGGATAAGAGGTGTAGCGTATCCTTTCACAAAGACATAGAGACAGACAGATAGACAGACAGAGTTTGAGCTTTATATCATACACTATCTTGTAGCTAAGTACCTTTTTGCACTTGAGGTTTCTGTAGTTCCAGATTTTCTTATCAATTTCTTCTTAGCCTCCAGTTATAAGAGTCACATGTATTTCTTGGAAAAGGGCTTTCTCAGCTACAGTTCCCAATGGATTTAAAAACTATTACATCCTTACAAACAAGTTTCAAATCCAAGTTAACTTGAAATAAATGCAGCCTGACTAATAGGTAATGTCCTCATTTTATCTTTATCTTTTCTTGTACACATCAGAATAGATGCTCTCTATATAATAATGATAATAATAATAATAATAATAATAATAACGCATTTATATAGCGCCATCTGTCTGGTTAAACTATTCCCAGGCGCATTGTACAATAAGATGAAAGTGTTGACCTACAAAATTAATATAGTTGCATAGACTGTGGTTGCAAGCACAATGACATTATCTTAATTAAGCAGAAGAGAGGGACAGCCTGTGAGGTGCACACTCCGAATCTGCCATGTCAAATGTCAAAGAGGAAAAGATTGTCTAATGCCACACACATCAGACAGTAAAAAAAAATACACATTTTTATAGTAGTATAGTTAGAAAAACTACACATGCAGATGGCAATGAACAATGAAAAGATGATATGTAGAGTTGTTATAATGATGAACCTGATATAAAAAACTATTTCTCCTGTTAAAATGAAAGTTTGGTTATTTTTTAATTAATCCTAATGACCTCGGTATAATGAGTTATTACTGTGTATATGCCTATTATCATTATTGTTATCATTATGTCTTGCTTACGATGAATAATTTTAATTTGCCTGATACTTACCTTGATATTCCATCCTTCAATTCAAAATACAAAAAGGAAGAATTTGAGGTAATTTTAATGCAAGATTCCCTTATAAAGGCTGTAATAGGACAGGTAGAGGCTTGGAGCCGGGGGGAGACGGGAAGCTTGAGCCCGCACTCTTTCTATTTTAGCCAAACATTTAACAAAAAATGCGCAAAAAAATACCGTAATATATATATGTGATTATTCTGACCCTGTTCAGCCCCCCTCCCCCGCCTCACCCCTCCCACTTTGCTCAGCCTCTCACTTTCAAAAACCGCTCCGCGGCCCTGTAGGGGGTAATTTTGATATGGTTCCCGTACCAAAATGAGGTATCTTTCGTGTATGTTGGAAGGGGGGGAGGTACCAGATAATAATTATGCTGATTTAGTTGTTATTCTAATTATGCTAACTATATAGGTAATTAAAAATGCAATATATTATTCAGCATGATAATTAATTTAAGTGACTTACAATGTTGCACTTGCACATGTTCAAGCTCTTCTAGATAAATACTGAAATTTAATCCAACATAGGATTAAAACAATTATGTATAAAATTATCTCATTGTGATGAATATGCTAAATTAAAAACAAAAGCAAATTTACTGTACTAAATATTGTCATAAATGAATTCCTTGTTTAGTCAAAGTAGCATTAAAAAGACTTTTTATATACTTTTCCAGATTATTTAATTAAAGATAGCCCAAATCCATATTACAAATGATTGCTAATTAGGTCATTGTTCTTTAATGCTAAATATTATATTATTTCCACATAATATATAAATCTCATGATAACTGGATGTCTTCAATAAAAGTGATTTGCAATGTCGTATTACACAATATTCAGGCTTTCTAAATAAACAATGAACATTAATTCCTTAGGCTTATATTACAGCAATAGGCTTATTATGCATATTAGCTCATTATGCTAATTAGGCCATTTAAGACAAACCATTACTTAAAAGATATAAACTGATATCATATATGAATTCCTCGTCGTAAAATACCTTAAAAGTCGTTTCATTCACGTTTCCAGGGTTCTTTAATTAGATTTAACCCATATTCATATTACAATTGATATGCTAATAGGCATTGTTCGTATTATGCTAATTACATATCTACAAAACATATCATCTCATGAATTAATGGGATGTCTTCAATAAAAGTGATTTTCAATGTTGTATTGCACCAATATTCAGGCTTTCCAGATAAGAAAAAAATGATAATTGATCCCATAGGCTAAATTAATGCATAGGCTAATATGCATATTAGATCTTTATGCTAATTAGGCTATTAAAGACAAAGCACTACTTAAAATGATTAAAAATAATATCAAAATGAATCTCTCTTCGTAAAATACCCTTTAAAAGTTGTTTCATCCATATTTTCGGTTCTTGATTACGATTAGCCACATATCCAATACACAAAATATTGCTAATTAGGTCATTATTCTAATTATGCAAATATAAAAGTTGCCCCAGGTGCCAAGCTGGCAACCAAGCTGAATTTTCTTAAATTACCATATAGAACACGAATCAACCAAAAACCTTGTACTTAAAGACTTTCGGGTCTTGTACATGCCTATGGGACCATCTACTGGAACTATATAAGGGGTTTGCATTTTTCAGGTGTTGGAAGGTACCAAATAACATGAATTTTACATTTCAGGGTTTAGTGTAAGTCGATTTGATATTAACCATTTACTTATTCTCTGTAGATCTGCATTGATTTCTGTTTTCAATTTCTTCGGCACATTTGGCACTGAACACTATACAGTTGTCGTTCAGCATAAAGCATAATCTTACAAGGCTCTTGCATTCAGGCCCATTTGGATACGCCACTCCGTGTCAAATACATTTATTATGTGGGCCCTGACAGGGCCCCGCCATTCATTATTTTTTTATTTTATTTTATTTATTTTTCCACAATAACAGTAACAAATATAAATGTGTTTGCATAGCAAAATCATTAAAATATACACATTTCAATCATCATAACATAATTACAATGTAAACAGAACAAGTGAATGTATAATTTAAACAAGTCAATTAACTTAATTGCTGTTATTGTGGGGGAACCTAAAAAAGCATAGCTTGTAAGCTAGGCTCCCAAACTTAAATCAATTGTATCACTAAATGAAAATTTATAAAAATATTACATTAATATAAACGATACAAAGTACAATACCACACGGAACGGGACAATACTTTATACACAAGACATTAACATTGTGAAGCCTTCGCAGTTTAAAGTGTACATTGTAGTTATTAATTTGGCTAGATTTGAGTTTACGTTTAAAGGAAAATAAGCTGTTGAAAGTTTAAATGACTCGTCAGAGAATTGAAAAAAAGAGGTCCAGCGTAAATGATAGTTCTCTGTTTAAATAAAGTTCTTAATAATGGAATATGAAAAGATGATATTGTCTTGTTGGGTAGTTATGGAATTGTTCATTTTTGGAGAATAATAGATTTAATACAGTTGGCAGTTCGTCACGATCTAACTGATACATGAAACAACCAAGACGGAGATGATATAAATCGTAAATTTTCAATACATTGTTAGAATAGAGAGAGTGATCTGTGTGAGCCAATCTATCTTTATGATTAATAATCCTGATTATACGTTTTTGAATAAGAAGTATTCTATCCAGATACATTCTCGATGAATTGCCCCAAGCTAATTCCCATAGTTCAAATAGGGAAGTATATGAGTGTATTATACAAAATTAAAAGGATATTGGAGGGAAAACAGCATTTAATTTTGTTGTGACACCAACATTTCTGGACAATAATTTGCATAAATTTGTGGTATGTTGTTTCCATGAGAGTTTGTTTGTCTATGATTAAACCAAGAAATTTCGTTGAGTCAACTATATCAATTATATTATTATTAAGAATTACATTTCCGGGTAAAGCTGAAAGAGAATTGCTGGAAATCATACAATGGGTTTTCTGGACGTTCAAGGAAAGTTTATTACAGCAAATCCAGTCATATATTTTTACAAGTTCGGTGTTAATTGTGTTTAAAAGAATATCTGGATTTTTGTGAGAAAAGAAAACGCTAGTGTCATCAGCAAATAATATAAATGATAAGAGTTGGAAGAATTTTGAAAATCATTGATGTACAAAATAAACATAAAGGACCAAGAAGCGACCCCTGTGGTACTCCACATGTTATATCATTGTAATCGAAATTGAATCATTAATAGAAACGAACTGCTTTCTACCCGTAAGGTAGCTTCTGAACCACTCCAAGGCCTTTCCCCTAATTCCATAATGAGATAATTTAGATAACAATATTTCATGATTAATGGTGTCAAAGGCCTTGGAGAGGTCCAGAAAAATCCCAACTGTGTGAAGGTGATCGTCAACAGCATTGCTATGTGATTTATAAAATTTAAAATTGCATGTGTTGTTGAGTGTTTTTGTCGAAAGCCAAATTGCGAATTAGACAAAATATCAAAACTCCTTATGAATTTCATTGTGCGATCATAAATTACTTTTTCTAGAATTTTGGATAGTGATGATAAAAGAGAAATGGGTCTATAATTAGTTAGGTCTGATGGATCACCTTTTTTATAAATGGGAAATACCTTCGCAATTTTCATTTTTTTCGGGACACAACCACTGACCAATGATAAGTTAATAATATATTCTAAAGGAATAACAATCTCATCAATATATTTTTTAGTAAATCGTTGCTATGTCATCATACCCCGGGCTTTTTTTACATTTAAATTTTTTAACAATATTAGCAATTTCATTAGCGTCAGTTGGAATGAAAAATAAAGAATTTTGATTTTTATCCTTTAAAAAGAAATCATTTGACTTATTGGTTTGGGGTATTGCGCTGCAAGATTACGGCCAATATTTGAAAAGTAATCATTAAAACTTTTAGCAATTGTAAAATCATCGTCGACAATTGTATTATTAATTTTAACATGGCTCATGCGATTTCGATTTCTTTTCTTATTCAGAACATCGTTTATTGTTTTCCAAGTTTCTTTTATATTGTTCAAATTCGATTCAAATTTAGAACAGTAAAACTTCTTTTTTCATGTCGTAAAAGGGTTGTTAAAATATTTTTATATTGACATATTTATCACGGGTTTTGTCACTAGGATTAGTACGATATTTGTATAATATAATTGTTTTTCCTATTGATAGATCTTAATAGTGCTTTAGTAACCCAGGGATTTCGTGGTTTCCGTTTATTATTGGACTTACATTGTACTAAGGAATGCATTCATTAAAAGAGTTCACAAAATATTCATAAATTTATTGTATGATGTGTCAACATCATCAGCGGTTAAAACTTCTGACCAGTTGGTTGAACTAAGTTTATCTTTTAGCCTATTTATATTCTCAGGAGTGTATTTCCTTATTAATTTGATAGGTGACATTAATGTATTATTACCAAAAAAAGATAACACTCGTGCAAATATTGGACAGTGATCCGATATATCAGATAGAATAACCCCAGATTCCGTTTCCCTCTCTACGTTAGAAAAGATATTATCAATTAAGGTGCTTGAGCGAGAAGACAATCTATAGGTCTTGTTATCAATGGAATGAAAGAAAATGACAGTAGATTGTCAAGAAAATCTTGACAAAAGAGATCTTCTTGCATTTCAAAAGATCAACATTGAAATCGCCCATAAAAAGCATTGTTTGTTTTGTATCATAGGATTTGTAAGCAATTGTTGCATTTCAAGTAAAAATGTATTGTGATCGGAAGAAGGTGTCGATATATTGTGCCTACTATTAGGTTTTTCTTTTAGGTAACATGATTTCAATAAAAACAGTTTCTATCGTTTCATTCATTAAGTTCAATTCTTTATCACAATGTAATTTAGATTTAATGGCACGTACAGCGCTACTCCACCCCCACGCCTATTTATTCTATTATTAAAGATAAGGTTGTGATTCCGGAGGAATGGATTGTATGTGGTTCATCCGTAAACCACGTCTCTGTTAAACCAATTACAAAAGAATCTACATCAATGTTATCTAACAACATGTTTAGCTGTTCAAGATTTTTATTAGCACTACGTATATTAAGATGCAAAAGGTTCAGGTCATTCTTTCCAGCTGACTGGGCATTCTTGAAAAACTGGTTCTGGGTGTAGTAAAGAGATTTAACATGAGAACTATCATT
>CALNVZ010001721.1:3525323-3539370 GCA_940671915.1 Paracentrotus lividus
TTCAAATTCATTTTCTCTTGTGCATTTCAATTGTAGAAGTTTACCATGCAATTTTGATTATTTTAATATGTATCTTAACAGTCTTGATCATGATTTCAAAGTAATAGGTCTAACCGAGACTTGGTTGAATTCTTTGTCACCTTTGAATTTATACTCTCTTAGTAATTATAATCTCACATGCAATAACAGAAAACAGAAACGAGGTGGTGGGACAGGAATTTATATTCATAACTCATTGAAGTTTTCCGTAAGACATGATTTACCTATCCCTACCGAGTCCTTCGAAAGTATTTTTGTTGAAATATTGAACAGTACCAAGTGCAGAAAGACTGTCATTGGTGTTATATATCGTCCACCAGGACAAATCACTGAACAATTTATTGACGAATTCACTTTTTCCCTGAACAAGGCTGGTATTAATTCATGTAATTGTTTTATTATGGGTGACCTGAATATTGATCTAACTAAAATTGGTACTAATTCAAAAGTAGATAATTTCATTGATCTTTTGTCGGGTTTTTGTTTGCGACCTATTATTAATTCCCCAACACGTATAACTGAAAGTACTGCTTCTCTGCTTGATAACATTTTTACAAATGTTGTATCTCATTTTGAATCGGGTATACTCTTGAGCGATATAAGTGATCACCTTCCTGTTTTTTCAATATTTCCATCAACTGTTCATAATGAAATGGTGTCCCTATAAAATTAAAAAAGCGTCAAATTACACACGCCAAATTACAAACTTTTTTTTCAAAATTGAATAATTTTGACTGGAAATGCATAGTAAATGATGACGTTAACGAGATGTACGAAACATTTTTGGATATATTTCAAAAGAATTATGAAGAAAGTTTTCCATTAAAATCTTTTAGTTGTAAAAAAAGAAACAGGAATCCATGGTTAACACAGGATCTACGCAAACTTTGTAACAAAAAACGTCAATTATATAATAAATACATTAAAAATCCAACTACTTACCGTAAAGAAGCTTATAGGACATTTCGGAATTATGTTACTAATAAACTAAGACATGCCAAAAGAGATTATTTTTATAAAAAGTTTGATGATACAAAGGGAAATACTAAATCAACATGGAGAATTATCAATGATCTTTTGAATAAAAACCATAATTTATTTTTATTTATTTATTTTATTATTTTATTTTCCACAATAACAGTAACAAATATAATTGTGTTTGCATAGCAAAATCATTAAAAATACACATTTCAAACTCATAACATAATTACAATGTAAAACAGAACAGTGAATGTATAATTTATAAACAAGTCAATTAACTTAATTGCTGTTATTGTGGGGAACCTAAAAAAGCATAGCTTGTAAGCTAGGCTCCCAAACTTAAATCAATTGTATCACTAAATGAAAATTTATAAAAATATTACATAAATATAACGATACAAAGTACAATACCACACGGAACGGGACAATACTTTATACACAAGACATTAACATTGTGAAGCCTTTCGCAGTTTAAAGTGTACATTGTAGTTATTAATTTGGCTAGATTTGAGTTTACGTTTAAAGGAAAATAAGCTTGGTGAAAGTTTAAATGACTCGTCAAGAGAATTGAAAAAAAGAGGTCCAGCGTAAATGATAGTTCTCTTTTAAATAAAGTTCTTAATAATGGAATGTGAAAAGATGATAATTGTCTTGTTGGGTAGTTATGGAATTGTTCATTTTTGGAGAATAATAGATTTAATACAGTTGGCAGTTCGTCACGATCTAACTGATACATGAAACAACCAAGACGGAGATGATATAAATCGTAAATTTTCAATACATTGTTAGAATAGAAGAGATGATCTGTGTGAGCCAATCTATCTTTATGATTAATAATCCTGATTATACGTTTTTGAATAAGAAGTATTCTATCCAGATACATTCTCGATGAATTGCCCCAAGCTAATATCCCATAGTTCAAATAGGAAGTATGAAGTATGAGTGTATTATACAAATTTAAAAGGATATTGGAGGGAAAACAGCATTTAATTTTGTTGATGACACCAACATTTCTGGACAATAAATTGCATAAATTTGTGGTATTGTTTCATGAGAGTTTGTTTGCTATGATTAAACAAGAAATTTCGTTGAGTCAACTATATCAATTATATTATTATTAAGAATTACATTTCCGGTAAAGCTGAAAGAGAATTGCTGAAAATCATACAATGGGTTTTCTGAACGTTCAAGGAAAGTTTATTACGCAAATCCAGTCATATATTTTTACAGTTCGGTGTTAATTGTGTTTAAAAGAATATCTGGATTTTTGTGAGAAAGAAAACGCTAGTGTCATCAGCAAATAATATAAATGATAAGAGTTGGGAAGAATTTTGAAAATCATTGATGTACAAAATAAAAATAAAGGACCAAGAAGCGACCCCTGTGGTACTCCACATGTTATATCATTGTAATCGGAAATTGAATCATTAATAGAAACGAACTGCTTTCTACCCGTAAGGTAGCTTCTGAACCACTCCAAGGCCTTTCCCCTTATTCCATAATGAGATAATTTAGATAACAATATTTCATGATTAATGGTGTCAAAGGCCTTGGAGAGGTCCAGAAAAATCCCAACTGTGTGAAGGTGATCGTCAACAGCAGTTGCTATGTGATTTATAAAATTTAAAAATTGCATGTGTTGTTGAGTGTTTTTGTCGAAAGCCAAATGCGAATTAGACAAAATATCAAAACTCCTATGAATTTATTGTGCGATCATAAATTACTTTTTCTAGAATTTTGGATAGTGATGATAAAAGAGAAATGGTCTATAATTAGTTAGGTCTGATGGATCACCTTTTTTATAAATGGGAACTACCTTCGCAATTTTCATTTTTTCGGGACACAACCACTGACCAATGATAAGTTAATAATATATTTCTAAAGGAATAACAATCTCATCAATTATATTTTTTAGTAAATCGTTACTTATGTCATCATACCCGGGCTTTTTTTACATTTTTAATTTTTTAACAATATTAGCAATTTCATTAGCTCAGTTGGAATAAAAAATAAAGAATTTTGATTTTTATCCTTTAAAAAGAAATCATGTGACTTATTGGTTTGGGGTATTGCGCTGGCAAGATTACGGCCAATATTTGAAAAGTAATCATTAAAACTTTTAGCAATTGTAAAATCATCGTCGACAATTGTATTATTAATTTTAACATGGCTCATGCGATTTCGATTTCCTTCTTATTCAGAACATCGTTAATTGTTTTCCAAGTTTCTTTTATATTGTTCAAATTCGATTCAAATTTAGAACAGTAAAACTTCTTTTTTCATTCGTAAAAGGGTTGTTAAAATATTTTTATATTTGACATATTTATCACGGGTTTTGTCACTAGGATTAGTACGATATTTGTAATATAAATTGTTTTTCCTATTGATAGATCTTAATAGTGCTTTAGTAACCCAGGGATTTCGTGGTTTCCGTTTATTATTGGACTTACATTGTACTAAAGGAATGCATTCATTAAAAGAGTTCACAAAAATATTCATAAATTATTGTATGATGTGTCAACATCATTAGCGGTTAAAACTTCTGACCAGTTGGTTGAACTAAGTTTATCTTTTAGCCATATATATTCTCAGGAGTGTATTTCCTTATTAATTTGATAGGTGACATTAATGTATTATTACCAAAAAAAGATAACACTCGTGCAAATATTGGACAGTGATCCGATATATCAGATAAATAACCCCAGATTCCGTTTCCCTCTCTACGTTAGAAAAGATATTATCAATTAAGTGTGCTTGAGCGAGAAGACAATCTAGTAGGTCTTGTTATCAATGGAATGAAAGAAAATGACAGTAGATTGTCAAAGAAATCTTGACAAAAAGAATCTTCTTTGCATTTCAAAAGATCAACATTGAAATCGCCCATTAAAAAGCATTGTTTGTTTTGTATCATAGGATTTGTAAGCAATTGTTGCATTTCAAGTAAAAATGTATTGTGATCGAAGAAGGTGGTCGATATATTGTGCCTACTATTAGGTTTTTCTTTTTAGTAACTGATTTCAATAAAAACAGTTTCTATCGTTTCATTCATTAAGTTCAATTCTTTATCACAATGTAATTTAGATTTAATGGCACGTACAGCGCTACTCCACCCCCACGCTATTTATTCTATTATTAAAGATAAGGTTGTGATTCCGGAGGGAATGTATTGTATGTGGTTCATCCGTAAACCACGTCTCTGTTAAACCAATTACAAAAGAATCTGCATCAATGTTATCTAACAACATGTTTAGCTGTTCAAGATTTTTATTAGCACTACGATATTTAAGATGCAAAAGGTTCAGGTCATCTTTCCAGCTGACTGGGCATTCTTTGAAAAACTGTTCTGGGTGTAGTAAAGAGATTTAACATGAGAACTATCATTTGTATCAAAAGTGTATTCAAATTCTTCTGTATTGTTCAACAAATTTGAAATGTTACTTTCATATTGATTATCCGAAATTGGAATGCTGTCGTCAACTGATGACTTTGTAGAAGCGAGTTCAAATCTAAATCAGTAACATTTCTGAACGGAAAACTAGCCATAAAAAGAACAGCAAAACCGAAAGCAAAAGCATAGTGAATTTGTGTTGTACTTAAGGGTATAGAGTTTAAATTCATGCTTGAAAAATCGTTGTCAACTGCGAAGACCACACAAGACAAATAAACATAAACATAATTCAAATGAAAAAACGAATAAAACATAATTCATAAATGTAATACATTTGAACTTTGCACAGGTACATGTATTAGAGCTGTAACTTCCAGCCAATGCCCTGTAGATTTATTTTTAATTTTGTTTAAATGCCAAAATTAGGATCATGGACCAATAACAAATCTTCTTAAAAAAATTAACAAGGGACAATAAAAAGCATCATAGAAATCTAATTCAAAGTCCATTAAATCTCAAGAAGAAATCTTATGTTTTTTCTACACCCCTCAAGCAAAATGAGCTGACAAGCCAAGTACCGACCAAAAAAGAGACCAAAAAAATTCACAGGTTAAGTCAAAATGTTTATCAACATATAGAATTTT
The DNA here is from genome assembly GCA_940671915.1 of Paracentrotus lividus. Lineage (NCBI taxonomy): Eukaryota > Metazoa > Echinodermata > Echinoidea > Camarodonta > Echinidae > Paracentrotus > Paracentrotus lividus. The sequence goes on from CALNVZ010001721.1 coordinate 3,530,376, forward strand.
GAAACCATGGTAAAAAAAAAAAATAAAAAAAAAAAAAAAAAAAAAAAAAATAATTATCAAAATCAAAGAAACAAAGCAAGAAGGTAATCAAAGTTTATACAATCCACGCCCAGCAACCGCCCAGTTGCTCAGAGAGTGTAGACATTTGAACGGACTCAATAAATGTTTAGCGCATTTCTTATCATAGGCGTGGCACCAATTAAGGTCAGATATTTCTATAGAAATGCTCTAATTTAAATATTATCACAATTGTGCAACAGGAATATTGTTGACGTGATTTAATTTACATTGATCGCGTAAATAAGTTTGTTTGACAATATACATAATAATGTTTATTTTTATTTTTGTTTTCTATTTTGGAGATTAATTTTGGTGGTTTGTTCAGAGTAATAGCAATTTATTGTCAATGCATAATGCATGAACTATACTCATACAATACAATTGGCAAGGGGGAAACAAAAAAAAAAAAAACAAACAATTGACATAATACGGAGTACAAGCTGATCTAACGCACCGTATGTAGCCAAGCTACTCGTATGATGCAAGCTATATCATCAATGAACCTACATACCATACAACCTTTTATAAAAAATAGCCATGTACATCTTAATTGGGTTACAGTTTACTTGCTTTCAAAATATAAATGAATGTTGGCATGTTAACTACACATAGAGCAAGTAATTATGTGAATGTTTGCTTAGTCTCCATTACAATAAGTGAGCACACAATCGTTTCTAGGGTGGAATCTTGTACATTTACTATCTGATTATTTTGTGCACATCAGTTGTTAAAGAATTCGAATTCCAATTTGACATGATTGGTTGATGTAGAAACCTGATGATGCATAAAACCTATTATTAATGCAATGATAGCGAAAGCCAAATAAGAGAGACAATTGCTTTGTGATGGCGTTGCCAAGAAACTTATGTATAGGAATGTCCTGGTCAAAACCACTGACGAATCTGCATATATGCAGATCGTCAATGGGTCTCGAACCAAGACATTCCCAGATATCCATTGTTAAAGTTACACAAGATCAGAAAATGACTGTTTGGAGATCATTAAATACTAAACCAATAAAGTTTGTAAGGGAAATGAGTACAGAACTGCTTACATAATCATTGCCATCAACATGATAAATATAAATTAAGTCATATAGCGACCACCATGATGCATGACATGTGTGAAAACCAAAACATTTTCATGCTACATATATATTTATCAGTTTGGTTACAATTATAGGCCTATGTCATTAACATGTATGCATGTGTTCTCCATGTAAGTTTGGATAATAATTAGGTTAAGTACAATATGGGAGCACACAGGCGTTTGTTGTTTGAACACAAATTGGGTAGATAAGTTAATCATAGCACATAATAAGAAATAAATTTAAGGGTGTGAATTTCGATAAAACATAAACTTTCTATTTTAATGTTTATTTTTGATTCTTGTTTTTATCTCTTTTTTTTATTAAAAAAAAGGTTAAAAAAAAAAAAAAAAAAAAAAAATATAGAATAAATAAATAATACATTTAAATTCGAACATAGTGGTTTGAAATGGCTACTAATTATACATGCATACCCAAAAACATACACATGCAGTAACAGGTATAAAATATTACCACATAACTTTTGGGTTTCTTTAGTTACAGGTGAAAAAAGTCTTAAAGATTACACAAGGAGTCAATGTGCATATTTTACCAACAAATCCATATAAATGAATAAAAGATATAGACCCAATTCTACTTATAGAATACAGTCATTTGTCCCGAATACATGTAGGTCAATTCTTTTTATAACAGGAAATTTTAAAATATGTGTTTGTCAATAATTATTTTGGTAGTCACTCAGTTGACAGAACTCAACTTTTAGAAGAAAAAAAAAAAAAAAAAAAAAGCAAGCCTATTTGGCCAATGAACTGACCTAGCAGTACAAACCGGTATTGAAATTCTCCACCTTTCTACATGTACATAATATTTTAATATTTAGTTCAATATATTTTTTTTTTAATGGAAGATAGAAAAATGAGCCAATAAGATTACGTCCCTTGATTGCTTTGAAGGGTGCTCATATTTTTTGTTTGCTTTCGAAGCTTTGGCTTTGTTTGTTTGTTTTGTTTTGTTTTTTTTAAAGATATCATTATTTTGGTTTTTAACAAGCTAAATTCAGAGAAATTTAAAAATAAACATTGACAATCATTATAATGGCAATCATTTAGTTGTCAGAAAACATTTATAAAAAGTAACATCAATGCAAGCCAACATAAATATAACGGGTGACGTCTGCAGTTAATTTCATGAAACGTCAAGAATGATGGTATATCATAGTCTTTACAGATTTACAATCAATATACTGGGTGAGAATTTAGGTGAAACCTGACACTTTGTGCTTCAGTAACAGTAGCAAGGAAAATTTCTAAATATCCTTTCTATATCATCTCTCTCTATCTCTGATTCATTCCCTGCTGCGTCTATGGTTGCATAAAAGGTCTTTCTCAGCTCAATGAAGAATAAGGGTATTTAAATGAATCAAAGTAATTGAGGAAAAATGATTTGTCAGGCTTACATAATTTGAAGCTGTTACACGTCGTGATCATTCCATTTCGTAGTGCCTTTCTCTTTCCATTGCAACTGACCTTGGTTCCAGTAACAAAAATTTTGGTTGATACCCCTTTTTCCTACGAGCTTGTACGCTTCATTTGCGAGCTTACCGCGACGGGCCTTCATCTTGGCGGCAGGTCAGTCCGTACCGTGACTCGTGGGTGGGCCTGGGTGGGGTTGCTCGGCTCAGTCGGGTTCCGCTTCCTCTGTTGCTCCTCAAAAGCACGTAGGATATCATTTCTATCACGCATATAGCAAAACCTTGCTATGATACAAGCGGGTGGTGCTGGTCGGTGGCTTGAGCGGCTTGGGCTACTGCTGGTTCCCGTCTTGGGAGACGGTGGGCTTAGCTATAGCGATTCCCGATGCTGTGGTGTTGTCGATCCCAAGAGAAACAAAAGCTGCCTTTAAGACGTCGTATACATTTTCACCATCCTTCTGTTGAATGCCATAAAATAGCAAATTTGATTTCCGGTTGTGTATCTCTAGAAGTAGGATTTTATTCTCCAAGTATTGACATTTTTGATCGATAGTGTTCTGTATCTCCGGCAGTTTTTCTTTTTCGATTTCAGTTATCTTAGTGAATTAAACTCCACACTGGCTTTCACAGATGTAATATCGGCTGATATCTGATCGAGCTTATCGATATAAGGTTCTTAAAATCCAAAATGCTCTTTTGCAAATCTCCAAGGTGGGGTGGCGGGTGTCCTGGGCGTCCTGAGTGGGCTGTGTTTCACATCTTCGGTATCGTTGCCCGACGCGGCAGCGCCGGCGGCCTTTCCTTTAGGGTTTGGGGTTCCCGTTGCTTTGCCGCTGCGTGTCATAATGTCAGATTTAATTACCAAAGTTGCGTTCACAGATTCAGTTCTTAGAGCGAAAAAACCTCAGAAGCCGTTATAAATCTTGGTGTGAGTAAATAACTGAATGAAAAGATGAAAGTTCCAGTAGAATTTCAGTCAAAACATGGCAAAATATACCAAATTTGGGCTTGGCTGGAGAGCTAACTCACTACACGTGTGCCTCCGTCCGTGAACATAGAAGTAGAAGTCTAATAAAGAACATAATAAAATAGATTCTCCCAAGTTGGGGATGACATTGGTTAGAATAACAGAGTATTGCTAATTCTTTTAATGACTTGTTTAGTGTTGGAATGACATTGCGAAACCAAATATAGATCCTATTCAAAATATCACCTTTGATAATTATCTTGTAATGGCCAAATGATCATCCATTTTTTTCAACCTATAACAAAATGGTGAAATATTATCAAGTGGAAACAAAATGAAAAGTAATACCAGTTCCGCATATGTATCAAAAGTGTATTCAAATTCTTCTGTATTGTTCAACAAATTTGAAATGTTACTTTCATATTGATTATCCGAAATTGGAATGCTGTCGTCAACTTGATGACTTTGTAGAAGCGAGTTCAAATCTAAATCAGTAACATTTCTGAACGGAAAACTAGCCATAAAAAGAACAGCAAAACCGAAAGCAAAAGCATAGTGAATTTGTGTTGTACATTAAGGGTATAGAGTTTAAATTCATGCTTGAAAAATCGTTGATCAACTGCGGAAGACCACACAAGACAAATAGACATAAACATAATTCAAATGAAAAACGAATAAAACATAATTCATAAATGTAATACATTTGAACATTTGCACAGGTACATGTATTAGAGCTGTAACTTCCAGCCAATGCCCTGTAGATTTATTTTTATATTTGTTTTTAATTTTGTTTAAATGCCAAAATTAGGATCATGACCAATAACAAATCTTCTAAAAAAAATTAACAAGGGACAAATAAAAAGCATCATAGAAATCTAATTAAAGTCCATTAAATCTCAAGAAGAAATCTTATGTTTTTTCTACACCCCTCAAGCAAAATGAGCTGACAAGCCAAGTACCGACCAAAAAGAGACCAAAAAATATCACAGGTTAAGTCAAAATGTTTATCAATCATATAGAATTTTGAAACCATGGTAAAAAAAAAAAAATAAATAAATAAAATAAAAAATAAAAAATAAAAAAATGAAAAAATCTAATCAAAATCAAAGAAACAAAGCAAGAAGGTAATCAAAGTTTATACAATCCACCCGCCCAGCAAACCCGCCCAGTTGCTCAGAGAGTGTAGACATTTGAACGGACTCAATAAATGTTTAGCGCATTTCTTATCATAGGCGTGGCACCAATTAAGGATCAGATATTTCTATAGAAAAGGCTCTAATTTAAATATCTATCACAATTGTGCAACAGGAATATTGTTGACGTGATTTATATTTACATTGATCGCGTAAATAAGTTTTTTTGACAATATACATAATAATGTTTAATTTTTATTTTTGTTTTCTATTTTGGAGATTAATTTTGGTGGTTTGTTCAGAGTAATAGCAATTTATTGTCAATGCAGTAATGCATGAACGTATACTCATACAATACAATTGGCAAGGGGGAAAAAAAAATAAAAAATAAACAAACAATTGACAGGGTATAGTATACGGAGTACAATGCTGATCTAACGCACCCGTATGTAGGCCAAGCTACTCGTATGATGCAAGCTATATCATCAATGAACCTACATACCATACAACCTTTTATAAAAAATAGCCATGTACATCTTAATTGGGTTACAGTTTACTTGCTTTCAAAATATAAATGAATGTTGGCATGTTAACTACACATAGAGCAAGTAATTATGTGAATGTTTGCTTATCTCCATTACAATAAGTGAGCACACAATCGTTTCTAGGGTGGATATCTTGTACATTTACGTATCTGATAATTTTGTGCACATCAGTTGTTAAAGAATTCGAATTCCAATTTGACATGATTGGTTGATGTAGAAACCTGATGATGCATAAAAACCTCATTATAATGCAATGATAGCGAAAAGCCAAATAAGAGAGACAATTGCTTTGTGATGGCGTTGCCAAGAAACGTTATGTATAGGAATGTCCTGGTTCAAAACTCACTGACGAATCTGCATATATGCAGACTCGTCAATGGGTCTCGAACCAAGACATTCCCAGATATCCATTGTTAAATGTTACACAAGATCAGAAAATGACTGTTTGGAGATCATTAAATACTAAACCAATAAAGTTTGTAAGGTAAATGAGTACAGAACTGCTTACATAATCATTGCCATCAACATGATAAATATAAATTAAGTCATATAGCGACCACCATGATGCATGACATGTGTGAAAACCAAAACATTTTCATGCTACATATATATTTATCAGTTTGGTTACAATTATAGGCCTATGTCATTAACATGTATGCATGTGTACGTTCTCCATGTAAGTTTGGATAATAATTAGGTTAAGTATCAATATGGGAGCACACAGGCGTTTGTTGGTTGAACACAAATTGGGTAGATAAGTTAATCATAGCACATAATAAAGAAATAAATTTAAGGGTGTGGAATTTCGATAAAACATCAAACTTTCTATTTGAATGTTTATTTTTGTATTCTTGTTTTTATCCTTTTTTTTTATTTAAAAAAAAGGTAAAAAAAAAAAAAAAAAAAAAAAAATTATAAGATAAATAAATAAATACATTTTAAATTCGAACATAGTGGTTTGAAATGGCTACATAATTATACACTGCATACCCAAAAACATACACATGCAGGTAACAGGTATAAAATATTACGCACATAACTTTTGGGTTTCTTAGTTACAGGTGAAAAAAGTCTTAAAGATTACACAAGGAGTCAATGTGCATATTTTACCAACAAATCCATATAAATGAATAAAAGATATAGACCCAATTCTACTTAGTAGAATACAGTCATTTGTCCCGAATACATGTAGGTCAATTCTTTTTATAACAAGGAAATTTTAAAATATGTGTTTGTCAATAATTATTTTGGTAGTCACTCAGTTGACAGAACTCAACTTTTAGAAGAAAAAAAAAACAAACAAAAAAAAACAAACAAAAAACAAACAAACAAACAAACAAAAAAAAAAAGAAGCAAAGTCCATATTGGCCAATGAACTGACCTAGCAGTACAAACCGGTATTGAAAATTCTCCACCTTTCTACATGTACATAATATTTTAAATATTAGTTCAATATATATATTTTTTTTAATGGAAGATAGAAAAATGAGCCAATAAGAGTTACGTCCCTTGATTGCTTTGAAGGGTGCTCATATTTTTGTTTGCTTTCGAAAGCTTTGGCTTTGGCTTTGTTTGATTTTTTGTTTGATTTTTTTTAAACGATATCATTATTTTGGTTTTTAACAAGCTAAATTCAGAGAAATTTAAAAATAAACATTGACAATCATTATAATGGCAATCATTTAGTTGTCAGAAAACATTTATAAAAAGTAACATCAATGCAAGCCAACATAAATATAACGGGTGACGTCTGCAGTTAATTTCATGAAACGTCAAGAATGATGGTATATCATAGTCTTTACAGATTTACAAATGCAATATACTGGGTGAGAATTTAGGTGAAACCTGACACTTTGTGCTTCAGTAACAGTAGCAAAGGAAAATTTCTAAATATCCTTTTTCTATATCTATCTCTCTCTATCTCTGATTCATTCCCTGCTGCGTCTATGGTTGCATAAAAGGTCTTTCTCAGCTCAATGAAGAATAAGGGTATTTAAATGAATCAAAGTAATTGAGGAAAAATGATTTGTCAGGCTTACATAATTTGAAGCTGTTACACGTCGTGATCATTCCATTTCGTAGTGCCTTTCTCTTTCCATTGCAACTGGACCTTGGTTCCAGTAACAAAAATTTTGGTTGATACCCCTTTTTCCTTACGAAGCTTGTACGCTTCATTTGCGAGCTTACCGCGACGGGCCTTCATCATTGGCGGCAGGTCAGTCCGTACCGTGACTCGTGGGTGGGCCTGGGTGGGGTTGCTCGGCTCAGTCGGGTTCCGCTTCCTCTGTTGCTCCTCAAAAGCACGTAGGATATCATTTCTATCACGCATATAGCAAAACCTTGCTATGATACAAGCGGATGGTGCTGGTCGGTTGGCTTGGGCGGCTTGGGCTACTGCTGGTTCCCGTCTTGGGAGACGGTGGGCATTAGCTATAGCGATTCCCGATGCTGTGGTGTTGTCGATCCCAAGAGAAACAAAAGCTGCTTTTAAGACGTCGTATACATTTTCACCATCCTTCTGTTGAATGCCATAAAATAGCAAATTTGATTTCGGTTGTGTATCTCTAGAAGTAGGATTTATTCTCCAAGTATTGACATTTTTGATCGATAGTGTTCTGTATCTCCGGCAGTTTTTCTTTTTCGATTTCAGTTATCTTAGTGAATTAAACTCCACACTGGCTTTCACAGATGTAATATCGGCTGATATCTGATCGAGCTTCCAGATATAAGGTTCTTAAAATCCAAAATGCTCTTTTGCAAATCTCCAAGGGTGGGCTGGGTGTCCTGGGCGTCCTGAGTGGGCTGTGTTTCACATCTTCGGTATCGTTGCCGACGCGGCAGCGCCGGCGGCCTTTCCTTTAGGGTTTGGGGTTCCCGTTGCTTTGCCGCTGCGTGTCATAATGTCAGATTTAATTACAAAGTTGCGTTCACAGATTCAGTTCTTAGAGCGAAAAAACCTCAGAAGCCGTTATAAATCTTGGTGTGAGTAAATAACTGAATGAAAAGATGAAAGTTCCAGTAGAATTTCAGTCAAAACATGGCAAAATATACCAAATTTGGGCGTTGGCTGGAGAGCTAACTCACTACACGTGTGCCTCCGTCCGTGACATAGAAGTAGAAGTCTAATAAAGAACATAATAAAATAGATTCTCTCAATTGGGGATGACATTGGTTAGAATAACAGAGTATTGCTAATTCTTTTAATGACTTTTTGTTTAGTGTTGGAATGACATTGCAAAACCAAATATAGATCCTATTCAAAATATCACCTTTGATAATTATCTTGAAATGGCCAAATGATCACTCTATTTTTTCAACCTATAACAAATGGTGAAATATTATACAATAGTGGATACAAAATGAAAAGTAATACCAGTTCCGGCATAGACGATATAGGATATTAAAGTTGTAAAAAGATGTGTAATTTCTGTCAAATAGAACCATTATCTTTATTTTCAATGTGTGCTTAGTAAATGGTATTTCCCAAAAAATGAAGTTTGCACCGTGTACACCCAATTCATAAAAAAGGAATAAAAATATTGGTAACAAATGTTTCGGGGCCAATATGCCGTTTTACAAATTCTTTTCCAGAATATGTAGAAAGAATGTCAATGATATAGAGAGATTAATGGAAATAGTGTTTTAAAGCAAACACAAACTTTGTACTTAAAAAATCATAGTGGATTTAGGCATGGTCATTCAATCAGCGGGACAGCAATACTTAGATCTAATTGCCTAAAATTAATGATGCTTAAAATAAAAAGGAATTGC
>CALNVZ010001721.1:3540875-3571820 GCA_940671915.1 Paracentrotus lividus
TTACCTTGTTTGTTTGTATATTTATATGTATGTATGAAATGTTTTTATCTTGAAGTGGAAAATAAATGAATTGAATTGAATTGAATTATTATACCCCTGCTGTGTGTAGAAATGATGTGTAGATATCAATTGTTGAATTGTTCAGGTGGACAGGCAGGCTGTCAGTCATATGTAGTACACAGCAAGGCAGAGCACCTCGTTAGTGTCATCACAATCTACTGATATGCTTCTTTCATTATCTGCTTTTGTTTAAAACAACTTGATTTTAGATTGGAGTTGTTCCCCTTTAGCCATCCAGAAATGTTCAATGTTTCCTTAACCAAGTTTGATTAGATATGCAATGCGAGTATCTCCAGCCACGCCAAACAGAATAGTAGATGCAGCAAGGAGTATTCTCAATCAGTTTCTACCTGACATCTATATCTACACTGATCATATGAAAGGACCGCAGTCTGGAAAGTAAGTTATTACCTAGATATATTTGAAGGAGAAATATAAGCTCTTGCAATGCTATAACATCATAAAGGATAAGTGATGCTGTTACATGATGATGATGGTGACAGTGGTGGTGGTGTTGATGATGTTGATGATGGTGATGATGATGGTTCTGAGGATTATGATGATGATGGTGGTGGTGGTGGTTCTGATAATGATAATGGTGATGGTTTATGATGATGTGGATGATGATGGTGGTGGTGGTGGTGATGATAATGGTGATGATGGTGATGATGACGGAGATGGTGGTGGTGATGACAATGGTGATGATGGTGGTGGTAGAGATGATGGTGATGGATGGGATGAAAGAAAGGTGGTGGTGATTTGAGATTAACGTGGTCGCATTTGATGGTGGTTCTAATAGTCGATGATTCGGTAGTCCATGATGGAGAATAGGTGGTTGGTGGTGGTGTTATGGTGGTGGTGATGATAATGGGTGATGATGGTGTGTGGTGGTGATGATAATGGGTGATGGTGATGGATGATGGAGTGGTGGTGGTGGTGGGTTGAAATTTATGAATGGTTGATGATTGATGAAGATGGTGGTGGTCGTGGTGGTTGTGGGTTTGAGTGATGGTGGTGGGTGATGATGATTAGGTTCGACTGAAATGGTGGTGATGGTGGGGTGGCTGGTATTGATGGAGAGATGGTGGTGGTGGTGGTGATGTTGTGATGATGATGATGATGATTGGAGATGGTGGTGGTGGATAAAATGATGGTGATGAATGAATGCGGATGATAATGGTTGATGGTGGTGTGATGATGGTTGGTGGTGATAATGGTGATGATGGTGGTTGGTGGTTGGTTGGTGTGATGATGGAGATGATGATGATGGAGATGGTGGTGGTGGTGGTTGAAAATGATGTTGATGATGATGGTTATGATGATGTGGATGATGATAATGGTGATGGTGGTGATGATGATGTTGGTGGTGGTGAAGTTGGTGGTGCTGATAAGGGTGATGGTCTAGGTAATGGTGATATTGATGATGATGAAGATGATAATGATGATAGTGCTGTTGATTATGATGGTTGTGTGTGTGGTGATGATGGAGAAAATGATGTTGATGATTGTGATGATGATGGTTATGATGATGATGATGATGAAGGTGTTTGGTCTATCATAATGATAACAACATTGTAAATACTTGGTGATAATGATGAATTGCTTTAATATTTAAAAGGAACTATATGATTGCTTGAAATACACAGATCTCCTGGCTTTGGTTTGTCATTGGTTGCTGAAACAACGGAAGGAAACTTCATCTCAGCAGAGACAGCATCTAATAAGGCTGGTGAAGAGGCTAGCATCCCTGAAGATCTTGGGAAGCAGACAGCTATGTTGCTCATGGAAGAGATATACAGGGTAAGGTGAATTTAAAGGGAAAGTTCACCCTGAGTTTATGCAGAAAAATAAAAGAAAACTTTGAGTGAAGGTTTGGAGAAAATCGACCAAAAGATAACGAAGGTATGAATATTTAAAGTTTTGATTTTGTGACGTCACATGCGAGCAGTTCTCCTATGTGTTATGTCGTGCAAATTCCATAAAGTGTCATTTTTTTCAGAAGAAAATTAATCATTTCACCTGTGCGGTCGATACATCATCAAACATATATGTTAATATACATGCCTCTATCAAATTGACCCATTCCTTTATCAAGAACCATGAAAAAAGACAAATTTATGGAATTTACATACACAACACATGGGAGAGCTGCTCGCACGTGATGTCACAGAATCAAAACTTTAAATATTCATAACCTCGCGATTTTCTTCAAACTTTCATTCATATTTTTCTTTTATTTTTCTGCATTTTTTAAAACCAATGAAATTCCAGGGTGAACTTCTCCTTTAACACTTGGTTTACAACCAATTTATCTAATACCCATGTACCTCCATTCCCATATGGTTTTATCCCTTTTCGTCTACAACTGTTAATCTACAAACCATTTGGTGTAATTTGCCCATTTACCCCCTTTGCTTAATTTTCAGTTAGGCTATACCCATTTCATCTGATATTCATGCAGTCTAACATCACTTAGTCTCTATGAATTGGTTATGACTCATATTTTAATTAAACGAAATGGGAAAAAGTAAGGAGACGGAGGGACAATTATTTCATCTGGACATTAGACAAAATGACAAGCCCTAGTTTTTATTAGACCAAGTAATAATTGGACCAAATATCAACTAGACCAAATTAATAGGAGGCTAAATTGGTTTAAAGGGGAAGTTCACCCTGGAATTTGATTACTTTGTAAAAATCCAGAAAAATAAAAGAAAAATATGAGTGAAGGTTTTGAAGAAAATCCATCAAGGAATAAAAAAATTATGAATTATTGAAATTTTGATTTTGTGACGTCACTTGCGAGCTGCTCTCCCATTGTATTGTGTATGTAAATCCATATATTTGCCTTTTTTCATAGTTCTTGATGAAGGAATGGGTCTATACCACAGAGGCATATATATATTAACATATTTTTGATGATATATCAACAGCATAGGTGAAATTATTAACATTCTTTTGAAAAAATGGCAATTAATGGAATTTACATTACACAACATATGGGACAGCAGCTCGCAAGTGACGTCACAAAATCAAAACTTCAATATTTCATGACTTCATTAATTTTGGGTGGATTTTCTTCAAACCTTCACTCATATTTTTCTTTTATTTTTCTGTATTTTTACAAAGCAATTAAATTCCAGGGTGAACTTCCCCTTTAAACCAATTTAGCCTCATTATTACTTGGTCTAATAAAAACTAGGGCTTGTCATTTTGTTTAATGTCCAGATGAAATAATTGTCCCTCCGTCTCCTTACTTTTTCCCATTTCATTGAACTTCCCCTTTAACTAATGTGGTATTAAACTATCTATAAGTAGACAATGTGGATATAAACTGATACACATAGTGTGTTTTAGACAGAACCAATGACATAGACCTAAATATTGAATTGATACTCATACACTCCTATAATTAATCACTATATTAATGTGTTATTATTATTCTATTTGAACAGGGTGGTTGTGTAGACTCCAGACACCAGTCACTTGCTTTGTTATTAATGACACTAGGACAAGGAGATGTATCCAAGATAGTCACTGGACCTCTGTCACCATACACGTAAGTCTACTCTCATAATCAAGTTGTCATATAATAGAATACAGTCTACTCCTGTTACATGAGAACGGAATCTAGATTTTAGCTAATTAAAACGATGTTATTTTCTCAGTTCTCATTTCAAATGTTGTGTGCATGTGTCTGTTTGTCCTGTGTAACAAGATTTCAATAATGCAAGATACATGTAATAAGTGTTTGGCCCTGAGCATTTTGTTATAATGGGGGTTGAATGTAATAATTGTTTCCCCCTAAACTCTTGGATCCCCCCCCCCCTCCAGATTACAGTTCAGATATCATCTTCTTTTGATGAGTGCAGGGTTCATAGCCCTTTAAACATTATAAGCAGAAGAAGAATAGTGGATTAAACGTTGCAAGAATTATTGTAAATTTGTAGCATATATGTAGATGTTCTATTAGTTCTGAATTGCTGTTCCTGTCTATTATATAAACACAGCTAGCCTAAGAAACTTTATTTATGAAGGCAATCTAAGTTGGTCGACTGAAAGAGGTATATGTACAATTTCTTGTACTTTCTTGTACTTCACATTATCAGATAGGACATATCAATGTATGCTTTACCTTGATTCTATCTGTTCTGACCCCACAGGATACAGTTCCTTAGACACCTGAAGGACTTCTTCCAGGTCATGTTTAAGATGGAGGTGTTGCCTAGTGAAACTGACGAAGATGGTTCAAGAAGGACTGGAGGAGATAAAGTTCTCCTCACTTGTATAGGTTCAGGATTTACAAACCTTAGTAAGACGATCATGTGAACATTGATAAAGAACAGACAATTACTGGACCAAGTATGGCTTTTTAAGATGAACTGCAGGAGACAAGACGTATCAGTTGACGTTTTTCAAGCCCCTATAAGACGATCATGTGAACATTGATAAAGAACAGACACTTACCGAACCAAGTATGACTTTCCAGATGAACTGCAGGAGACAAGATGTATCAGTTGACGTTTTTCAAGCCCGTATAAGACGATCATGTGAGCATTGATAAAGAACAGACAATTACTGGACCAAGTATGGCTTATGAGGAGGACTGAAGAACACACAATGCTTCTCACTTGTATTGGTTCAAGTTTCATAAACCCCTGTGAGATGATCATGGGTACACTGATAGAGAACAAACATTTTGCTGTATCAAGTTCTACATGTATGGCTATCAGAAGGATTTGAGGAGATAAATGCAATGTGCTCCTTGCTTGTATTGGTTCAGAATCGATAAACCTGGTTGAGTAGGAACACCTGCTGGAACAAGTTTATTGCTCAACATAGTGATCAGAAATTACATACCTGCAGCAATCATTAGAAAATAGGAGATTGTGTTGAGTTCAGACCAATCACATTTAGTCTTTACATGGAACACAGTCAGTGCAGAATCATACAGGTATCCAAGGACCAGGATGATAATATACTGAAAGCGCTTTGGTCGTAACTGATAATGCACTTTATAAGAAACCTGTATTTTTGTTACTATTATTATTTTTCTCATTTTTAAAGGGACAGGAAATGATAGAACCCATGGCATTCTTATAAATAGGAGTTGGTACCAGGTCATAGTCTAGACCAAGTCCTCAGTGTAAAAGTTTTTAAAAATTTAATGGTTTAGGAATTCAACATTTCTTGATCACCCAAAGTTACTAGAATTTTTTTATCATACTCTTTAATAATTTAATATCCTTAGTATTACAGTCTACTCCTGTTATAGATTAGTACCAAGCCAAATATATTGTTATAGTAAATAGTGGTAGAAAAATACGCGTTGCGATTGGCTAGGTCAGTACCATGTGACCTACCTTCAATTTGTTATATATGTACAATATAACTTTCGGTTTTTGGAGGGTAAAGCCAGTGTTAAATGAATGGAGAGAGTATCGATTCTATCGATTGCCTTCCGTAATAACAGCAAAATGGTGCGCGCACAAGTTAATAACAATGGATACGCGGAGCAAAAACATACGTCACAATAGCTTAATTAGCACCTAAAACTTGGCAAACATAAAACCAGATTGGGCAAGGTCAAAGATCTAGGGGTCTATTTACTATAATAAATAGTGAACATTACTGGACTTCTGAACTCCAAATACTAAATCATCCCTCGTGCAGATCGATTTCACCTCGGCCTGCGGCCTCGGAGAAACAAATCTGCACTCGGGATGATTTAGTATTTGTCGTACTTATAATCCAGTATATTGCGCGATAGATTGTACACTATTTATATAATACTGAACACATGGGCCCATACATGTGCACATTTGACATTGAGGCAGGAAAACTTTGCTATCGTGAAATCTTGTTGACTACATGTATGTGTTTGTTATATTGGGAGTCATATTTATTTATAGGATTATGTTCTACCCTGTAATATCAATGATAGAATATTGAACTCCAGAAGATGTTCATATGTCTTGGTAAAAGTTTGCCGTAAAGAATATTATTCATAATAAGATTATTAATGTTTGAAAGATGAGATCAATGCATACATTTGTGTGAATTTCACATTGTTGATTGGGTTACTGTAATTGTGGAAATATTCGCGGTACACTAATTTTCGCGGATTTCGCGCGAAGATCGGCAGGCGCGATTTTAAAAACGCGTGAATATATGAGCATGCTTTTTATGCATGTATTGGGTGCATTCGATTGCGTGCTTACTAAAATGCAGCGCGAATTCAAGAACCTGTGATCATTCTTTGAGGCCGCTGAGCGCAAAAAATTAATCATGCGAAAATAACAGCGAATACAGTAGTTGATTACCGGTATACAGTCTACTCCCATTATAGCAAGCAGTTACAATGACCTACCTACCTACATGTACATGTACCAAGTTTGCTAAACTGCTAAGAAGTTGTACCAATCCTCCAGTTTTCCCTGTCGTGTATGCAGTTTTTCAAGTCATCTGTGCCAATTACTCCAGGATCAGTTACATGTATGCGATTTCTTTATACATGTAATGATGTGTTTCCTCAGGTCCCAACATTCAATGTCTGCAAATGTATTTATGTGCCTATGTGTTCAATGTATGGTAGGGGGTCCTAAAGCTACGCGGGTTTTAAAGCTACGCACTGCAAAATATGCGCTAAAGTGAATGGGGCCAAAATATGTACTCGCGTAATACAGGCGCTGTGATAGCAAAATAGTGTTTCATTTCAAAGTTAAAAATTCCACCTTTTACGGCTAAAAATAGAAGCAAGGTGCAAAAAAGGTAAAAATTATTGAAATATGGTAACAATTTCATAGTATATCATGAAAATTTGGAAGAAAACACATAATTAAAGTATACACACGGAGAAAATACACAATATTTGCTAATAATGGCCAAATTGCATGTTGCTAAATAGATTTTCCTTCCTTTATACGATTGACATGCTGAAAATGACTTGAATCTCTCAGAAATAGCTGTAAACGGTTTTTAGTGTTTTTGTTTAATCCGCCCCCAAATGGGCCGCTCGGCGTGCGGAGGAGCTCCTATCTTGTGACGTCACACCTTGGACAGCTCGAACAGCTAGCCAGCTGCTCTGAGCTTGCGCGCGCAGCTTGATGCATGTGCATGTACTGTACGTGCATATAAACGTTAACACATAGCTTGCACTGTACAAGCTTGCTATAGCTGCTGTGTCTCGGATTAATATGGCTCTTTTATCACAACTGACTGCACCATTGGACAAATCATAAAGGGTTGTATATCCTTAGAATATCATGTTTCGAGATATTGTTAACGATTGTGATTATTTTGTAGATTTGAACTTGCCGCGATAGATTTTTGAAGAGTTTGCAATCATGGCAAAAGCACGAATTGCCTTGCTCATCTGATGCTCACCGAGGGGCCGTGAACGGTGCGGCCCGTTGATTTGCCCATTGACATTCGGAGATATAATGCTTAAAATTCCACGTTAATTTATAGTGACTTCATTCTTAAGAAGACTTATTCTGTGTTGAATCTATATTGATTTTAATATGATTGTTTCTTAATCTGAATCCCCCTAAAAAGATGAAAAAATATAATCATTCCACCGTCATGACTTTCCCAACTAACTTACACGGATTACAATACCATCATTAGTTTGACAAGGTGGTCATGTCACATTTCCTCCAAAATTCCTTATTATCGAAATTCAATGGCTGAAACACCAGAAACGTCCATGAAAATAAAATCAGTACATATTGGAGAGACAGAATATTTAAAGGAGAATGAAACCCTAGGATTCAGTTAAATTGTATGAAACAAAAAAAATCAAAGAAACAGATTAAAGAAAGTTTGAGAACAATTGAATAAATAATAAGAAAGTTTGTGCATTTGAATGTTGTGATCACTAACGCTATGAGATCCTCACACTGGCAACAGGCCCAAGATGTGTGATGTCACACCATGAACAACTCTCCCATATGACATACAAAAAATAACCCAAAATTCTACTTTTTCCTCGTTCTAATGGTAGTACAGACTCTTCACACATGATTATATTTTGTAAACTTGTATTACATGTCCTCCCATGAAAAGAATCTCAGATCTTTTAACGGAATTAAAAAAAAGACAATTTCAGTGAAATATGTACAAAAGTTAATGGGGAAGTTGTTCATGTATGACACACATAGGGCCCGTTGCCAATGTGAGGATCCCCATAGCAGTAGTGATCACAACATTCAAATGCACATAACTTTCTTATTATTTATCATTTTCTCAAATTTTCATTAATCAGCTTCTTGATTTTCCTGTTTTTTGTACAATTTAATGAATTCCTAGGGTTCCTTCCCTTTAATATATGTAAGCATGATTTGTTTGCAATATTTACGGTCTACTTAATTTGTTTTGCTTAATTCTTACACACGCAGCGGATACCAGTCCGCCAGGAGCGGATGGAATATACAGTCGTCTCTCGTAAGAGTGCTGCTTTTATCACGAATTGCAAAATCTGTCAATCCATTGCAACAAGGTCGAATCTATCAAAATAATGTTATTTCATTCTGAACAATATCTGAAACCATGAAAAAGGGTTCACATATACTGTAACTGAAGAACTAAGGAGCTATTCATCCGAAAGTTTGGACGAATTATATTATAGATAACGGATGAAAGTATCTCGGGATCTGCACAATAATATAAAGACTTACAAAACCAAATGAACAATTTCAAGATTATGATAACCTTACAATATAGATATTAGAAATAACTGGTTATAATAATTTGTCATAAAAAAAAAAAACTAAAAGTGTATTTGAACAGTCCATAATGAAAACAATGTCGTGCTGAGGAATAGGCCTATTTTAATTATATCTTAATATAAATGAAAAAGAATACATTATTGGAAAGGAATAACTTAAATATATAGACAAATGATAGAGGAACAGTCGGCAAGATATATCATTTGACCGTTAATTAGTCAGGGCCTGGGGTGAAGCATGAGATAAAAAGAAGAAGAAAGTTTTGAAGAATCACAATGTGCAATGTACGCAATATAGCACAGTACAGGATACGTGCATACAGTGGACACGGTACGGGTGCCCAAGGTGTGACGTCATAATTCTCGACGCCCTTGCGGGGTACCGGCTGAAGCCTAAAATGGGGGCCCTTCTTTGAAAGGTGATAACTCCCGATCTAAGAGATATTGACAAGGGGTTTAGATTATTCTGAATCAGTAAAGATTTTCCGTTGCAGTGGTATGAGTTTGGTTGCAATCAAAAGCAGTTTTGACTCTCCAGTTGTCTACTTTAAAAGTGTTAAATCAAACTTCAAAGTGACTGCGTAGACTTAAGACCCGTTCTGTTCTGACGGCAACGGAAGAGAGGGTCTCGATCTGGCGGTGATTTTTGTAATTGCTGTTAGTTTTATTTCATGTTTTTTGCATCAAGATAATCCTCAGAAAATGTAGCAAATAATGGTATAAAATACTATGACTTCTAAATTGTTAAGAACTAAGTGTGTAGCTTTTGGTCCCCTCTTCATAACTAGATTTTATTGTAAAGAAGTACATGTATTCGGCGTGGTCCTGAGTACCTCATTATAACAGGACTGGACTGTAATGCTGACAACACTCCCATTTTGTGAACTGTATAATATCACAAATTGTATCCTTTTCAACATTTGTGTTGGATGGTGTGTTTCATGTCCTCCAATTAAAATGAATTTTGTCATCTATAAATGAAATTGGTATTCCAGTTATTTTTAGTGCAACAGTGAATATGATTCATGTAGTTTATCAAAGATACAACCCATTTTTTATTTGTAATGTATCACAACTTCAAAGGAGGGGCCACCCCAAAACTTCTACTTATTTTATTTTTATTTTATTTATTTATTTATTTTTATTTTGTTATAAAAGCTTATAAAAAAAAAAAAAATAACAGTTAAGATTTGATTAAAATCCATCATTTAAAGGACAATGGAGTTTGGAATGCTGTATTCGTGGAAATATTTGTGGTACATTAATTTTCGCGGATTTCGCGCAAAGAGCGGCAGGCGCTAATTAAAAAACCCGATGATATATAGGCAGGATTTCCTATGCATGTAACGAATGGGTTCAATTACGAGCCAACATGTACGAACATACAGCGCAAATTTAAGAACCTGTGAACATGTTTTGAAGCCGATCAGCTTGAAAAATTAATTGTGCGAAAATAACAGCGAATACAGTAATTGAGTTTTAATTATGTGATGTTGTTACTGCTCTCTCACATGTTGTGTAATGTACATTTAATTTTTTTTTTTTTTGTAAAGACTATGTAGGCTATACAAAATATGCAATAAACCTACATGTATTCATTCATCATAACAGTAAAAAAGACAAATTTATAGAATTTATTTAATTGACAGTACACGATTTTAAAACGTATGGGAGAGCAGCTCGCAAGTGATGTCACAAAATCAAAACTTTATTACATTCATAACTCAAAGCCAGTACGAACTAACAGCCTTGTATAGCACCACCTCAAGTCCTCGACTACTCAATTCTGCCCCGATTCCTAACCCATAATGCAACATCCTGATAGGGTAGTCTTATAATTCGGGCTCATTTGAATGAAAACATACCTTTTCACTTCTCAATGAATTCACACCGTGATGACTATGTTGCCAAGTAGCAAAACACATACTTTTCCTCTGATAAACATTTTAATTTCCCAGTACAAATCAAATTTACACACCGTTTTGTTAATAGTTATCTCAAAAGGTATACTTTAAAGGGATTAAGTAACTTCCAAAAACAAGTGCAAAAGAGATCGAAATGAATAGAATTCTATCGCTCTGACCGTAAAAACAAACTACTGCAAGTTTCAGATCAAATGCAAGTCATTTACTATCTTAAAACAGTGAAATTTCGAACGCGGCCGAGGATACGGCTGCGCATAATTAATTTATACCGCTCCGTTGAAAGCTTAGCCGCCCGGTAAGCATGGCGACTTGACAACAGGAAATGCGGTGAAAACCACGTGCGCTAAAACGCACGCGGTTTTGTAAAGCGTCTCGAGGCGGGTTAGAAAATTTGAGTATAAAATCTTAGATATCTCGAAAGTAGAGCAGGCAAGTAGACTGCAATTTTTAAGGAATACCAGACTGATCTATGTGTTCATAATCATGATGGCAAAATGAGCTAAATCCAAAGTTTGCAATTTGAATATCATTCAAAGATACTGCATCCCTTTAAGACTAGCTATTTAGAACGCACAGTCAATGGGAGTGTTGCTCAGTTCGCTCTCGCTTTAATATCCTTTGATGGTTTCTCATCAAACCTTCACTGATATTTTTCTTTCATTTTTCTGTATTTATTTTTAACCAATTAAATTCATGGGTGGACTTGCCCTTTTGTCATATACAAGAAATGGTTTCTTGTAAGTTAAGCCCGTCTCACACTGTGCGATTTGCTGCGATGCGATTTTTGGAACAAATGGCAATTTTCCTTAAATGTGACATTTTCCAACATGCTAGATTATCTTATGTGATGCAGAAAATGTATAGGAACAATGTAAGCGAAATTTTGTTCCAATGCGAGCCGTTAATTGGGAGTAAATGTAAAATTAGGTTAAAATCTTAAGATCGCTGTGACGTCACTGCGATATGGAAACAATTTGATTTTATACAGAGAAGGGGGTTTGCAATCGCCGTGAAATACAATTTTATTATTCACATAAATACCAAGAACTTTGGACAGCATTAATTTCCTTGTGTGAATGTCTATATCAAATAAATAACAGTTTTCTCAAAAAGTGTGAGGCGGGGTTTAGTGCTTGGATCTAGTAGCTCACTATCATGGTTGTAGATCTTATCTAAATACAGTCATCTCCTGTTATAATGAGAATGGATATAAAAGATGATTCTTCCAAACATGTCTACATACATGTAGGTATATGTACCTAATGGTGGTGTCTCACTTCACAGAGACATATCCGCGACGGAAAAGAAAATATCGTCTCTGCAACGAATAAAAAGTATTAGAGACGTCTCTGCGACAATTTTAAAAACTCTTAAAGCCCTTTCAAAACCGTCTCAAAGCAGTCCCAAATCCGTCTCAAAGTAGTTTCCTTGAAGTGAGATACCACCATAAGTCTCATTATGACAGGATTTGACTTTCAAGCTATTTACTCGAGGTATAAAAACCAGGGCCCTTATTCACAAATGTGGCCTAAAGTTATGCCTGGCTTAAATTTGTGGTTTAACTATGGCTAGTGAAATGTCTATGTTGCAATGTTCTTTACAAGTTTACTGGAATCTGGAATCTTGCTTTATGGTTAGAAAACCTGTAATTATCCTCCCCATGCAGATTTTTAATAGTTCAAGTACCAACAATTCTGGTAAATTGAACATACACTTTTTAAGATTGTCTCCCATTTTGTAAGTCATAGTTAAACTGCAGATTTAAGCCAGGCTTTACTTTAGGCCCCCTTTGTGAATACGGGCCTAGGAGATTAATTGTTTGTAGTTGAATGCAAAGAAACCATTGTAAGTATACCCACCTTAGATTGAGCACATGTACAAGATTTCATTGGCCTGTATTCTCAAAAGCCGCTTAACTTTAAGCCTAGCTTAAATCTGTTGGTTAACTATGGCTTGCTAAAAGAGACTCAATCCCAAAAAGTAGATGTTCAGTTCATCTTAATTTTTGGTAGAGAAACTATTAGAAACTGCTTGGGAATGAGAGGTACAAAAGTTTCCCTTACAATTAAAACATGATTCCAGAATTCAGTGAAGGTGGTAGAAACATGCAACATAGACAGATTGATTCCCATTTAGCAAGCCATAGTTATACCACAGATTTAAAGGAGGAGTCCGGGCTGAAATGAAAAAGTTTTGTAAAATTAAGTAAAATTCATCAAGCACAACACAGAAAATTTCATCGAAATCGGATGAAAAATAACAAAGTTATGCATTTTTTAGGTCGTGATTTTTTTTTGTAAAACAGTTCTTGGCAATTGTCTCATTGTCTCATATGAATATTTGAATATTCAAATGAGCAAACTGATGATGTCACAGTCCCCCTACTTCTTGTGTATTTTATTAAATGAAATCCTATTTATCTCATTTTTTCATATATTGCGTATACAGAAAATCTGTCCCTCATACTGAAATAAGTAAAAGCACTTGTGACCTTGAACATTCCACAATCTGGATAATTGGTATTTCATACAATAAAAAACAAAGAAAGTAGGGGGACTGAGACATCATCAGTTTGCCAATTTGAAGAACCGTTTCCTAAAAAATTCAAAACCTAAGAAAATTTCTTATCCGATTTTGATGAAATTTTTGGTGTGCTTTTTCGATTTAACTTTATTTTTCTTATAATGCAAACTCCAGCCCGGATGAGTCCTTTAAGCTAGACTTAAAGTTAGGCGGCTTTTGAGAATACGGGCCATTATGAATAAGCAGTTTACCTGGGTGGTGTTTCACCAAGTCGTTTGTAAAGTCACAAATGACGTTAAGAACAACTGCTCTGTGACATGTTCTTGGGTGCTATGCTTATCATATTCTCAATCATTTAGCACAAGAACTGACCAGTCGATTGTAAATTTTTTTGTAACTTATTGAAACTCCACCCTGATCAACTCCACCCTGATCTTAAATTCTGAATAGCTATTCTGGAGAAAAAGATTTCATTGTTGTTTGGTTCCAAGCTCCTTGTTATAACAGGAATGGACTGTACTCATATTTTTAGTCACACAACAATAATAACAATTTTTAAAAAAGAATACCCAAATACAATTTTTTTCTACTTCACCATATTTTATTAATATAATATAATAGTAATAGGGTAGGAAGCTATGAACATATACAGACATCACTGTACATACATACAAACATACATACACATGTAAATAAGTGATTGTAGAAAATGCTGATATAAATGCTGCTGGAAGCAGAATGTGCGTATTTATCATGGCAAATAAAATATCCCACAAAACCAAACAACAATTTCATTCTGCTAAAACTTTTCTACAGTCAATGCTATTGCCATCAGAACTGATTTTAAATCTGATAAAATACTCTGTATAAAATATCAAGTCTATTTATTTTATTCATTGTTATTACTTCATTCAATGGAAGCCTATATTCATCAAATCAAGAAATACATGTCACATGTAGAGATTTACACATAAAATATGCATCGTCTAGCATACATGTACAGGTAGATAAAT
Source organism: Paracentrotus lividus (assembly GCA_940671915.1). Classification (NCBI taxonomy): domain Eukaryota; kingdom Metazoa; phylum Echinodermata; class Echinoidea; order Camarodonta; family Echinidae; genus Paracentrotus; species Paracentrotus lividus. Next base: position 3,555,125 of record CALNVZ010001721.1, read on the forward strand.
GCTTGTAATTTTCAAAAGATGTTCTTAAAAATGTACAGAATTTTGTAAACAAATGGCAAAATTGGAATATCTCCCAAAGCAGAACCTTATTTTGGTTTACCAACTTTCAATTGTTCTATATGTGTAGTTATATCAATATGATATTCTAAACAAATGTACATCTTGAATTTTTGTGCATCACATTGAAATGGTTCAAGCGGGAATAATTGGTATCACAAAATGGTACATGTACCCCTAGTATGTTGGAGGTAAAAAGGCCGACTGGTTACAATTTTGTGAAGCATTCAATATAGTATTGCTGTAGATTAATAACTACAGTTTATTCCTTTTTTTCTCAATTATTTGAGATTACTTGTGAGAGTGGTCTTGAGCTTTAGAAATGGAATTGAAAACTAATAGTAATCTTCATCTGAAATTCTTTGCATATTATGAAGTTATCTCATTTTATATGACGACCATAAATATACATGTGTTCCTCTTTTTTTTTCTGCTGGCCTTTCTTTGCCAATTTCTCAGCTATTAACCAATTTAAGAAACATAGAACATCCCTCTTGTTGACCGTTTATTTCACTCATGATTGCATAAACATATAAAGACCTTATATAATTTAAATTATCTGACATGGATCTATTTAAAGCTGTTTTTCTTTCATCTGTAAATGAAAAGATTTTTTTGCAAGCATGCTTGACAATCACAATTCATTCCGCTTTATGAAAGATTCTCAGTACCTATACAATGGGTTAATACATTTACCATCCAAATGTCATGACATAAATTGAGCTTACAGTTCAATTTTTGATTGATTCCATTAGGATAGGTTCAATTTGCAATCATTACTGAAACTCAAGAAGATCTCAATGCAGATACCATACCATTAATACCATTATCATAAGGCGCCTTCTCCAAACAAACTGCTGTACCAAAAGACAACTTATTGGCTTTTGAATAGAATCCCGAAATCTTAATACGGCTTAAACACGTTAAAAGCAGAAAGCTGATTGTTTCTCGCGTTGGATCAGGAAACTGTGGGAAACTGAAGCACTTTGTTTGGAGAAGGCGCCTAACCAGTGTGTATGGCATTGAAAATACTTGTCTCTCAATTTGGTTGGCTGTCAACTTTTAGACAAGGCTTAAAGGTGACATCACACTGTCCCGAAGTTGAGCAAAGATGGACACACGAACGTAAAATGTTAGGGTTAGAAGTTAGCCCAAAGCTTGGTCAAGAGCCAAACTAGAGCCAAAACGAAAACGATGTCTACAGAAGGTTACACGATGGCAATCGAACAACACACGAACGGTACACAAATGGCCCAATCATAAATGCTTTGTGATCAGAGCAATATTTGTCCATGAAAATGTCCATGATCGTTATCCATCCTTGCTCAACTTCGGGGCTTTAGCAAGTGCATAGTCACATTGCTCTAGCATACCTGAAATAAACATGCATGATCCTGTGTCTGAGAGAGGTGACACTCGTGTTTTTTATGATCAAAGCATTTCTATACTTTACTGCTCCAGTAGAGTGACATCCAAAGATATCGCTAAATAACTTCTTTAGATTATTAGCAGTCTTTCACATATTTTTTTTTCTAATAAATGAGTACTCATCAACATATGATATGTATTTTACATAAATACTAAATTAACATATACATTGCACTTTGTGTTTGTCTATAACATAAAAATACATATCGCTATTTCATCACAAATCTGTCTCTAGTCTGAATGAAATTTGGAAGATAAATTAAAGAAGCAGCTTGATAATAATACTAGAATAGAATATTTTTGCCTCTTTATTAAAGGCAGTGTAATGCATGATATACATTATACAATTCACTCCCATTATATCAAGCACAGAATCAACAAGTTTTATTATAATCAGTCCAAATCTAAATATAATATGCAAACTTGATATTTGGTCCCTAGCACATACTATAACAGGAGTGAACTGGGTAGAGAAGAAAATGTTTGCAATCGAAAAGACTGTATTGGAATCTTGCAAACTCCCATTAAAGGGATTGAGTAACTTTCAAAAACAAGAGCAATAAGATCAAGATTAATAAAATTATATTGTTCCCACAGTAAAAACAAACTACTGAAAGTTTCAGATCAAAGGGAAGTCATTTACTACCTTAAAAAAGTGTAACAAACAATGCCAAGCATACAGCCGAACACCAGTACCCTCTGCTGCCAGCTCAGTAGGCCGCTAGGGACGGGGGCTATACAACAGGAAATGGGTGTATGTTGTGCCATGTGGTAAAAGCACATGGTTTTATAAACCATCCGAGGTTGGTTTATAAAATTTGAGTATGAAATCATTGATATCTCGAAGGTAAAGCAAGCCATTAGCTTGCAATTTTTAAGAGATACCAGACTGACCTAAGTGTTTATAATTATGTTGGCAAAATAAGCTAAATCGAATAAAATGAGATTTGAATATCATTCAATGTTACTGCATCCCTTTAAAGATGGTTACAGATAATATTGTTGGCGAACTTTACTTTTGCCAAATTATACACTTGGTATGATTACATTTGAAAGAATTAAGATCCATGCATACAGTAATATTGGTAATACTAATATTCTGTCTGTTGTGTTCTAAAGGCATGTTTACATGAATGTTGTTACTGTGAACATTGAGGCTAGGCATCGAAACTATTGCCATACAAACAAAAAATAGAGTGTAGCATGCAGCCTTGAGACCTGTGCCCTGTAACACAAATACTTACAATCGATAAAAATATGCAATTTGTTTTTTTTCTTGGTAGCCTCATCATAGACAAGATGCTCCAAAGTTGATGATCTTACTCCTAACCCGAGCCCTAAACCTAATCTTAATCTAATCCATGACTGTACTGTATTCAAAATGAGGCCACCAAGAAAAAATCTATCGTAACTTTTTATCAATCGTAAGACTTTGTGTTACAGGGCACAGGTTTGTTACAGCCTACATCGGTGCTTCATTCCAACAATTACAAGAGAAAATCCAGCCAGTTGTTAGGGGCATCTCAAGACCAACTTTCCTTGTGTGCCACGGAATCAAACTTATTAAAAATTCTTGACAGAAGACACCTTATAAGTGTCTATTTTTATTATTACACTCTAATTCCCCTATAACAAGTTGCTCGGGGAAAAAAACAGACAAATACCTTGTTACTTTATTATACTGAACACAAAATTAATCTCGAAATTGGAACAGGAGAAGTGCCTCATCAAAACAGAATTTCACTTCACCCTAAGCTCAATATAATAAGAGTAGACTGTACTCAAAGTCAAGATTATTTTGTAACTTTGTTCCAAAGGCTTGCAGAAATCTCATTTTTTTTTCAGGCACGGATCCAAGGTATCTGAATTGAATGCATTTATCGGGCCCTATTGTCTGGGGACAAAAGCGGCTCTATTATGTTTACGCATGGGCCTGATACTTTCATTGTATGACGTTGGTCTGTGTCCGCTACTGTTTTTTGGCCTACATGTACATGCTGTCAGCGCATGTAATTTTGTGTAAAGATGAAGCCCTGACAACATTATTTCCCACATATACATTGTAAGCATCGTTCCACAAAAAGTGAAAATGTGCAAGTGAACGAAAATAATACATTATTTTCCTCCATAGAGTGCAGTGTTAACTATGGCATATCCATGTATGGTTTTGTAAATACCAGTAGCAATAGTCATAAATATATATCTTCATGAAACATTTACATTTTGGGCTGTTTACTCATCCCTTAGAAAATTACCATACAACACAAATGTTGACAATAAACCATACCTCCACAAAAACCCTACAGGTGTACCGAATCTAACCAACGTCATTTTTAAAGATGAATTTAATGAAGTGGAATATGTTGAAGAAATTGGCTAAACCCCCCCCCCCCATACATTTAGCTACTTCTTGTACTGCAGTCACACAGACACTTACGTAAAAAATACGTTTGCGTTGTTTTAATCTTGTTTCATCTTCTATTCTATCACTTCTTATGCATTTCTTTGTTTTACTGGATGAACGAAATTATCAATTTTTCCACTGCTGACTATGACGGGTAGGCATCCGGGGAGATCCGCAGAAAAGAAAATAATTTTTGGATGTAACTGAATGTAAGTGTATGTGTGACTGTGTGAGCATTACATTTGAATGGAAGACATTGATGGAAACAGATTAAGTATAGGATGAGTTAATCGTGAAAGATTAATAAATCTGCCAGCCTACGATGATTTATATTTCTTCTGCTTCATGAGAACCTTTCATGGTGTACAAATATTTCATCTTGTATAAATTAGATATGGTTCTTCAATTAAAATTAACATCTTGTGTCTTCATTTCTTCTTCTTCCTTATCTCAGCTTCTCTCACTCAATCACACACTCTCTCCCTCTCTCTCTCTCTTTCTCTGTCAATGTCTGTTGATCCCATATAAATAAGCCTTACCAAAGCATAAAAAGTTAAGAAATCACTGCTCTCCATCGGAATAGAGCAAACTAAGACATTTTTTTTTGTCATTAAAGTACAGGAAGAAGAACCTGACTTGATGGTATACAGGACAATATTTCTAAAAGAATTTCTGAGATGTCTATAAGACGATAAAGTGATCCTTTAAAAATGTGGTGAATAAAGTGAAACAAGGTCCAGCCTTCCATTTATAGTAAAGAACGGTACACCCCTACGCTACTCTTAAATCAGAGTCACATTAGTAGGAGATGTCGAGTTGTTCATGTATGGCAGAATCACAACTCTCTGCCGTATAAGCGTCCTTCATCAATCCATGGTGCATGCACATTGAGTAATGTTCTTGACTCCCTTATTTGCGATGGCTCATAGTTCTTGAGACTGCTATATTGTTTGGAGTATATAATACATTGTACGTGTGTCTAAAGTTGAACATGGAAGTCCACCGCTTGTTCCGTAAGTCGACCGGTGTTTGTCACTGTTTGTTCCATTAGTCAACTGTGACCATCTGCTGTTTGTTCCATAAGTTCACAGCGAAAGTGCACCATTTGATCCATAAGTCGACCAAAGCAAGTACAGAGTTCAGACACACACATGTTACGCTATTAGTATCACACAAATCTTGGTTCCCTATTCCGCCGTCTCTGCTGTGTGTTCTGTCCAGGACCATCAGGATTATGTCCAGTCTTGGTTTGTTTATGGCTGGTAGTATCACCCCCTGGTGAGGTGGGCGTGGCTGTTCTTACACCCATCCTCTGAGGTGACTGACTGGTATACGCACTGGGTACGTACCCTCCTGGTTCCCCAGTCTTCTCCTGTGATGACCCTCCTGCTACCTGGAGGAGGGTTGGTTTATTGGGAGAGCAATTGCTACGATGATCTGGTGCTTCCCCATCACTACCTGATCCATTACCTGTGTAAAGATGAAAAGAATTTCTAAATTGGATTTTGTATAATATTTAATTACAATTTAATTCAGTGTTATTGATCTTTAATTAAATCCTCACATAAAGGATAATTACTTATGTTTACTACTACACATCATAATTTTTTTTTAGTTTTACATGCATGATAACAATTATGAATACTTATATACCGTAATTAATATCATCTTCTTTCTTCAAAACTATACATATGATTTTAACTACATATGTGATGCATCACATCGAAATCAGACACAAGTCGCCGAGCGAATTCAGCACTGTACAGAGGAAATTGGCAATATAATAAAACAATTCTTATTTTGGGGGAAATATTTTTATGATTTTCTGAATTCTCAATGTTTCTTGTATACACTGTAAAAAAATTGTGTTGAAATGATAAGGGGAAAGCCTTCAGAGATGGATTGTTTTGTTGCAATTTTTTACTCAATTCTGGCGACTTGTGTCTGATGTTGATATGATGAGTCACATATAGCCATGTTTTGTTTGTTCGTTTTGTTTTTTTTTTTGTTTTTTGCTTTTAAGTTTTTGTTCATTTTTATTTATTTATTTTTTATTTTTTGAGGGGGAGGGGGGTTTCTTTGTTTGCTCTCTTGAACATTTAACATTTTGGACATACACAGGTTTTTATCAGCCCACCGACTATACAACATTCGCAGTCTAAGGACTGATTTGACATGGAATCAACGAGTTTCATTGCTACACATGTTATGTCCATTTGGACAATGTGAGATAACCCAATTGAATTCAATAAAATATAACAAGTAATTGTTTTGATAATGGCTAAACCACGTAAAGTGTAAAAACAAAAATGGTGTTCAACCTACTTTGGAAGACAGAACCCTTTAAATAGACTAGATAACTATATTGCATACTACACTCTAAAGGTGCTATCCTAAATAAATAATAGTTGTTAATATTATTACTATATATGAATAATGATCTGACCGTCCTCATCACTGCTATGCCCATTCTTGACTGGTTGAGGGGCGTGTCTAGTACGTCTTCTCCTTTCTGGTTGGTCTCCGTGTTCCTCACTGCTACCCGGTAATGAGAACCCTAGTCCTGGTGACCGGGCGTCGCCCCCGCCCCCACGGCTACTGGAATGTGATGAGGTGGTGGTGGTGGTGGTGGTAAGATGAGTTGAGTTGTTTGCACTTTTGTTCAGAGCTTGGCCTGAGCAGCAATAACCATGAATGAAAATGATTAGAAAAATACAAAGAAATTCCATCAAAGGTAATAAAAATATGCCAAAAACAAATTTGAAAGAGATTGTTCAACAAAGAAACAAACAAAACATCATCTATAATACAAACATGGTTTTTAATAGAACATTTCTATAAAAGAACTTGAATACAAGTGCAATGTTGATGATTTCATTATAATTATTTAAGACCACATTTCACCATATACAAAAAAAAAAAAAAAAATCAGATATCTATTTATTTATTTATTTTATTTCCAGGAAAAGGACAACAAGAGTATGTACATACATGTAAGAAAGAAATTACCCCGACTAGTGCCTGAGGATGACTAAAAGAAAACTAGTTTCTGTTATTAAGAAGCTCTCCTCTCTAGTCGGGGTTTATTATTACATGTATCTCTTCTTCAGATATCTCTTCTTCAGATGATAAATGATACATAGCAATGGTCATTCTTGTTAAGCAATAAACAAGTAAAATCCTTCAGAATAAAAAATGATATAATAACTTCAAACTAAGAAAGTGCATGTCATGACATTTGCTCTGAAAGACAATTGCTCATATGTGATTCATCATATAAAAATCAGACACAAGTCGCCAGAAAAGAGTCAAAGATTGCAACTAAACAATCCATTTTTAAAGGCTTTCCCCTAATCATTTCTACTCAATTTTTTTACAGAGCATAAAAGAAACATTGATACTGCAGAAAATCAAACAAATATTTCGCCCGAAATAAGACAATTTTTATTATTTTGCCGATTTACTCAACATTGTGCTAAATTTGCTCGGCGACTTGTGTCTGATTTCGATGTGATGCATCACGTACGTGAATCAAATGACTAAATTCAACCCTGGACTACCTCTATAACATATATCGAAAACCCAACATAAACCCCCTATTGCAACCCTCGTCCTTTATGTTATATGAAATAAAGCCTGAAGCAATTGTAACAGGAGTAAATGTCATGGGAATGTTGGTACATATGTGAACTGACCTCTGTGAACATCAGTAGGTGAATGTACTTCATCTCTGGTAAAGTCTTCCACAGGTGTCTCATTAGGTCCAAAGATCTACCAAACCAAAAACATAAAACTCATCAAATAGAGAAATGGACCTTAGTCTTAATACCAAGGTACGATTGCATAAACCAACATGTGCCTTATGGTAACCCTGCCATCAATGGTAACAACCATGGGTCATATTCAAACGTGAGTGACACAACATTTGGACTGATAGAAGGGCACATATCTTTGCACTTGTAGGTTATGAATGGATCATGACTACCATATTATGTATAATGTAGGAGTGGCATGTGTCATTACCAGTTGGATTTGAATTTTACAATTGGTCCTGGAAATTATGATTAAAAAACAGTGCATGAGTGAGACGACAGAAAAAAGACATGGGTTTCTGACCATCATTGGTTATGGTTTGATTTGTGCCCAAGTAGATCTCTGAGAGTACCATAAGTGCTGGTATATGTATATGAATAGTGTACCTCTCTGACATTTATTGTGTTTATCAATCATTCCCTCTCTGTGGAAAACGGTCCACCTCTATGTGTCGTGAGTGACACGACATCCAAAATGTGAGTGACACGACCAGTGCCTTAAATTCAACATTTCAAGTAAATAACTAAATCCAAATTACCTGTATTTATATGCCATGTTAGAGTAGTCAATGAAAATTACTTTAAGCTAAAAAATCTGACAAAAGTGATTGGTATTAAGAGTAAGAGGCATTAAAAGCACCATAGTCCCATACGTGCAAATTCCTGTTTGCTCAATTATTCAGCGTAAGAAAACTGGATCACATAACGTTTGAACTTAAATAATTGTTTGTATTGTAAAGAAGCCTTTGTGTTGATTTCAGATCCTAATTTGCATTTTCAAAGGCACAGTGCCACATTAAAATTTCAGCTAAACGTCGCACTTACTCTGAATATGACCCATGGTAATATTGCTCAACAGCCAATCAAATTCTATGTTTCCATGGCAAAGTTAACATTTATGGTATTTTTATGCAATGGTGCCAGACTGGGAGGAGGAAAATAATATTTTTCTGAATTTGATATTTTTACAAAAGAAAAACAAACAAGGATTTCAATGCAACATTGGTCCACATCTTCAACATCATCAATGTCAAAGAAAGCAATAAGCAATTCTCCTCGTTTTTCTCATTGTAGCCCATTATTGCTCGAGTTGCACTGGTTGCCTGTGAAGCACAGAATTCTTTTTAAGACAATGTTGATAGTATACAAAGCTCTTCACGGTAAAGCACCAGCCTACATTTAAGGATCTCTTAAAATTGAAGTAATCAGTACAATCATCTTACAGTCTCCGTAGTTCAAAAGATAACACATTATTGAAATATCCGTCTGGAAAATCAAAGTCTACCCTTGGTGATAGAGCATTTACACATGCGGCTCCCAAATTATGGAACTCACTCCCACTCTTTATTAGGGAATCACCCACAGGTACTATGTTCAAAACTCAACTTAAGACTTATCTTCTTAGTACTGCTCTCTAAAATGTATGATTTATTTTGTTCTGCGCAGTAGAATATATTATTATAGTGGCTGCGCAATATAAATACTCTTTTATTATTATTATTATTATTATAAATTGGCATTTTGGTTCTCTATGTTACAAGGCATTGAGTATCTCATTATAACATGAGCTGACTGTATATCCCCTTTTCATCATGAGCAATACATCTAATTGTCATCATAAAACGTGAAAAACAGTGATCGTCTCTTACTAACCTCTGGATATAATGCCATGAGCTCTATCGCCCTCGTGTGGTGGTTCATGTCAATCAGAGCATCTAGTGACGAGGCATTAGCATCTCTACAAGGTGGATAAAACACATATCACATGTTACACTTATATATAATTAGTACATCGAATGTACCACTGCATCTGAGCGCTACAGGATTAATTAACGATCAACAGGTTCTTCTGAAAAGGTTTCCAATGGAATATTCTGTCCGAGTGGAGCAAAAAATATCTCTAGACAGGTGATCTAGGAGCATAATGGATGGATTGATGAATAAAAAACCTGAAAGAGGATAAGAAGAAGGAGAGAGAGAGAGAGAGAGAGAGAGAAAGAGACAGAAAGAATGATTCCATGATATACACTAATCAAATGATGAAATTCAATATATTACAATTTACTATAAAACCTTATATTTTTTGTGCATGAAACTTTTGTGAATTTCGCAAGGAGTCATTCGCGAAAGTAAACTGCCCTCATAAGTAAAATGACTGCGAAAGAAACCAAGATAAACACTTTTACAACCCTAACCCTACATAACAGACGAAATAAAGCTCGAAGCAATTGCCGCCGGAGCACATGTCGTGTCCCCATTTTAACCTACCTTAGTTTGAGAAGAGTTGGTCCAAAGACGATTCCTAGATTACTGCCTGACATGTGGTTAAGAGGCTCATCTGCTACCCTGTGAAACACAATAAGAAGTACTCATGTGATCATAAAGGGATGATAAAAAGCTCTTTCCATATCCAGGCGGCAAAGCAATTTGTACTTTAAACTGACATTTGTTTACTATGTACCATGCTTATCAGCAGTATTCATAATAAATCAATAAATGAAAGATAACTTACACTAGATGTTCAGAAATACTAATACATGTGAGTGATAACCTCCAAATTATTTTCAAATACAAGTATACCTCCTGATTTCAAGCTGTTTTGAATTTCAATGACGACAATTGCTCTTTCGTCAATTTGTACACCTTCTTAACTTTAAACTTTAACCATGGACTCAACACGTAACTAAATCTAGACGTTAAACGTTGGTTAAACACGAATGAGAATTAATACAATTTGACTTAAACCCATTGAAATCATGCATACATGTACATTAAGAAGTATTACCTTTTTAAGTGATACATGAGAGCTTTGGATGTTTTGTGATGGAGTGGTGGAAGTTTGCTAATAACCTGCTTGAATCTAGCAATAATCTCAGCATCATCATAGACAACGCCCTCCTTCTGGGGGAATTCTTTGGCTGCTGCGATGAAGTCTGGATAGAGCGCAAATGTCAGAAGCGGTTCCGGAAGCTGTTTAGAGATAGAATATGGTTAAAGATGCTAAAAATAATGATAAAAGCATCAGCTAAAAGATTAAAAAATCTTTCAACTCAGAACATTGAATAAAAAAAAAACCCTCATTATTTGTATGTATAACCCGGTAAACAATAACTTGTCTCATGTAGTTTTGGAGATTATAATAAGTAATACTCTTACTCGTCTTGGGTAAAGCTTTAGTGTAATGAGACGAGGGAAGACTGGTATACTAACCTGTCTCAAGTAGAGCTTGAGTGTACTGGTAATGAGATGTGGCGGACTCTCTGACAGGTCAACAAGATCAGCACCATTCTCAAAGGTTTGACACAGCTTCTCAACTTTGACCTTTAAACCTGCGACTCTGTAGATACCCTGTGATGATCAAAAAATCAACTTTCATTAATTCATTAGAATTTAAAGAGTACAATCCATAGATAAACAGCAACAACATACATGTACATGGATATATGCGTATTACAACTCAAAATATTCACACTTTTATGTCATACAATTGAATATATCAATATGTTATTCAGCTGTAATTTCAAATCGTATGAATTTCATTAAAAATTCAGTATTGTTTTGATACATATGTACATGTGTATATGCAATCGATCAACTCATTAAAGGAATGTTTGAAAAATGCACCTCTGTTTTTGTGAAGTTTGGACAACATTTAGCAATAACACATTTTCACTAGAAAAAGACAAATTACCTGTAGCTGCCTCCAGCATATCACATACATGAAAGTCAACTGATTTAGATTTTTTTTTTTTTTTCAAATAGACAAATTCAATTGGCTCTAAAATGCTATTCACTGACTATTAAACAGAGTGAAAGTCTAAATGTGCTGAAATCTCAATACTGAACATGCAGTATAGACTTTTGGTCTGATTAAAACCTAAACTGATGTTATATAGACAGGTGATAAAAATACATGCCAAATTATTACACAACAGAGTAGAAATTATAATGTCAATAGAACAATTACCTTGACTTGTAATGCTTTCTTGTCAATCTCTGAGATACATTTAGTGACGATAAAGGGCACATCCCTGCCTGTCGCCCTCAGGTGTTCCGATAGATTCACTCCAAAGACGTTCATCTTGCCCATGAGTCGCTTTCCTCCACAGTTAATAGCCAGGGATTCTAGACACTTCTTATGGCAGGCCAGCCCACATCTCTCACACTCAGCTCCGTTGAAGTAGACATAGCTTTCACACTCTCGACACTTGGACGGTGTGCGTAACTTTCTGATCATGTGTGTAAGGGCAGCCTTAGATAATGTCAGGTTCTTGAATGCATTAGGTATGGGCTCTATCAATCCTGTAAGACGGGAAAGAACACTGACTTTAATTCACCTATTTTAAATGGGAAAATTACAAATACACAAATTCATTAACGTTTTCAAAAGTTTATTTTTCAGTTTTAAGACTTTGAATTTCAAAGGATAGTTTTCCAGCATATATCAGAGACCGGGAAATATCCTGAAAAGCCACTGTATGGCTCTTAAAACATGTATGAAAACTTTTGTAAGTCTTCCAACGAAAGATGGGGTTATTTTATTTCATTTCATTATCAATACTTACTGTTAGATCCACTATTAACAGTGACAGCAGGTGTTTCTCTCTTAACCATTATCAATACTTACTGTTAGGTCCACTATTAACAGTGACAGCAGGTGTTTCTCCCTGAACCATTATCAATACTTACTGTTAGGTCCCACTATAAACAGTGACAGCAGGTGTTTCTCCCTAAACCATTATCAATACTTACTGTTAGGTCCACTATTAACAGTGACAGCAGGTGTTTCTTCCTAAACCATTATCAATACTACTGTTAGGTCCACTATTAACAGTGACAGCAGGTGTTTCTTCCTAAACCATATCAATACTTACTGTTAGGTCCACTATTAACAGTGACAGCAGGTGTTCTCCCTAAACCATTATCAATACTAACTGTTAGGTCCACTATTAACAGTGACAGCAGGTGTTTCTTCCTAAACATTATCAATACTTACTGTTAGGTCCACTATTAACAGTGACAGCAGGTGTTTCTTCCTAAACCATTATCAATACTTACTGTTAGGTCCACTATTAACAGTGACAGCAGGTGTTTCTTCCTAAACCATTATCAATACTAACTGTTAGGTCCACTATTAACAGTAACAGCAGGTGTTTCTCCCAGAACCATTATCAATACTACCTGTTAGGTCCACTATTAACTCTTTACCCGCCACATTAATTTTAAGTATAAAAAAGAAGACTTTTCTCTTTAATTATTAAAAATGGTATAACAATATTTGCTTAGTAATAACTAGGAGAAATTATGCCTCAGGGACGGCCCTCGCGTTATCAGTGATTTTCAGATCTTTTAGCCCAGCCATTACAGAGAAAATGAATTATTACGATTGTGTAGTTAATAAGTACAATTGTGACTATATTCGAATTTGGCAGGCAAAGAGTTAACAGTGACAGCAGGTTTTCTCCCTGTACCATTATCAATACTTACTGTTAGGTTCACTATTAACAGTGACAGCAGGTGTTTCTCCCTGTACCATTATCAATACTTACTGTTAGGTCCACTATTAACGGTGACAGCAGGTGTTTCTTCTCCCAGTTCATCCCCTGATGATAGTCCTCCACCTCCTGTATCTCTGGTGATGATACGAGGTCCATTGCGTGGGCTAGCTGCAGGGGATCCTGACTTAGTAGAACTACCACTGATACTCTCAGAGTCACTTACTGGATGGGCCTGCCATGCCTGCATTCTCTGAGACTTATCTGTAAGGTTCAAGACAAAAAGTTTGAAAGCAATATTTTAGTTGTGGTAATGAAAAATGATCACAAAATACAATGGCCCTTGCACTGAATGTTAACCAATGTTATGAAACAAGGAGTTTATGTTTACAACTTTTAACACCCATTTGGTAGTTTTGACACACGCTTGTAGCATGTACATCTATTTTAAAAGGACTTCAAAGTTAGATAAAGTCGAATTCTTCATTACACAATCAAAATTTGAGTTACCTTGTGAGGCTTTCGCGTACTAACAGCACACCTCGTCAGACAATCAATGACGTCTGTCTGTTGAACCAGTTATCGCATTCCGATGGTCTGACGAAGCGTGCTGTTAGGCGCTTTCTCCATTCAAAAGGTGTCAGTTTCCTGCATCCTTTATTCCAAACGTCGTTTTATCGGCATTTGAATAGAATCCCGAAATTGTTATATGGCTTAAACATGTTAAAAGCTGAAAGCCGGATGTTTCCCGGGGTGGAACAGGATCCTGCGGGAAACTGACGCATTTTGAATGGAGAAGGCGCCTTAGTACGCAAAAGCCTCTCAAGGTAACTCAAATTTCGATTGTGTAATAAAGAATTCTGCTTTATGTATCGAATGATACCAATCAGATGAACCTTTTTACGGATTTAAAGCTGTTGTATAGTTTTGGGACTAGAGAAAAAATGAATTTGGATTCACAGTTTTATAGATAATATGAAAGATTGAATCCTGTAACTAAAATAAAGAAGATTATATTACTTGAAATCCTGTTTTAGTGTGTTTATTTCACAATATAAATATAAAAACGTTTTAAGTCTGGGACTCGACAAATTTCAGCGTTGAGTAAGTGTTCACGTGGAAAACCAATGGGGATTCTCTTGTGTGCGTGATACACACAGATCGCTATGCCTGTTCATGCGGGAAGCTCTGGTGAGCGCCAATCCCAGCAGAGGTCTAAAACAACCATTACATTATGTTTCTTTTGAACATTTTCCTTGAAATTCACTGGAAATCATGAAAGGAATATCACAAGATCTCTCACACATATCTTTTAGTGCAATGGGGACAACTTGAAACTATATTTGGTTGTTGATAATTTATACCGATTCATTTTTTGTTACCAAAACTATACACCAAGTTTAAGGACTTCAAAGGGAACAGGCAGTAAAAAGGGTTATCATCAGTAGATCTGAAAACATTAATCATTACATTTGAGACATTTCTTTTTCTTTTTTTTTACTTATTATCAAACTACCAAACAGACCATATACAATGTATATGAGATCATGCCCCCAAACCCCCAACAAGATGCCAGAACTACGTTTGGTTTCATATGTTTTCTGAAACCAATAGATTCCAAGCAGTACTTATCCTGTTGGGGACGAGCTGATTTAGCTATAACACACATTTCCCATAGACCTTAGCCCGAATACATTCGGGCTCAGCCCTCAACGGGTTAAGGGTTGAATCAAGAAAAGTTATGACTAACCAGATCTTCTTGATCCCGAGTCTGACCTATTCCTTAGAAAGATCTTGTCATCTTCAAAGCTGTCGTATGACTGTGAGCTAGTCTTCCTCTCTCGTTGCAATGACGACCTAAGAAGATGGAAATTAAAAATCAAGTTAATTGATTACAAATTGCTCTTTTCAAGAATAGACTAGAAATATCTTTAATTTCACTATTCATATTTCATCTTTTGTTTGGGCCATCCATCTCCACTTCTTCCATCCCTTTTCTCTATCCTCCCTTGCATTCAAAGTCTCACTATTTCTATTGGTTTCTTTCATCTATATTCTCTTTCTCTTTCTCTTTCTCTCTCTCTCTCTTCTCTTCTCTCTCTCTCTCTCTCTCTCTCTCCTTCTCTCTCTCTCTCTCTCTCTCTCTCTCTCTCTCTCTCTCTCTCTCTCTTATGTTTCTAACTTTTTGAGTTGTCCAATCTCAGCTTTATTACTACAGATATGACCCATTCTCCCAGTATGCTCCCACGTTTAGTTTAATTGTCAACATCCATATACATCCTTTATAAAAATCTGAAGAGCTCAACAATAAAATTACCTCCCTTTCCTTCTTATTATCTCTCTATCACTGAATTGTGTCTCTTGTCGCCTCTTTCACTTTTGCTGTCTCTTCATAAACATAACTCTCACTTCCTGACTCTGACACTATCTACTCCATAAAAAACTTATTCAGAATAGCAATGTTAATATAGTCCTAAATTGTACTTATTCCTCCCCTTTCTCGCATTCCCTCCTTGTAAAACTCGATGCATGGCTATAACTTACGCATTATTATAAGGTTCGAAGACCAGTGGATCTGTGTCCTGCAATGCATGTCCAGACATAAACCTCTTATGATGTTTCACGTAATGGCTGAACTGTAAACCTGGTTCATACGATCTGATCTGCTCGCAAAGTGTTTGGAACTATACAATGGGAATAGAATAATAAAAGTAATAAACATGAAAAAAGTTAAATTGAGTAGAGTATACACATCACCAATATACATGTATAATATTGTTCAACAATAAAAAATTTTGTGAACATAAAGTCCATCATGCCATATTGAAGACTGACTTATGAACAAGTTCAAGTGCCCTTACAGCACGATTAATGAATTACGAGTAACTTCATGGTAGGGATATGTGTCGGAGAGGACAATGGAGAGCCAAACAGTGATCTAAGTCATCTAAGTCAGAATCAAATTGCGCAGAATACGTAGACAAGGAGCAAAGGCCTTGCCGAAGAAAAAGATGCTTAATTGAAAACACATTTATTCTGATCTGCTTATAACTTGGAGAGCAAGTCACCTATTCCTACTGTTGTGTTTTGTTCTTTATGTGAAGTGCCTTGGGCAAATTCATTTGGAAGGGTGCTATATAAGAATATGTTATTAGCATCATTATTGTTATTAATTAGTATATCTTTGTTATTTAGGTTTCTTTTATCAAATCCCTCAATGATTGTGAATTATTTACTGTAATCATACAGTGTGGTTCCCTGTGCCCTGATCCATACATTCTTTTTTTTATTGTATTATGGGTCAAAAGAATGACACACTTTATAATTCAAGAATTATTTATTTTCATTTAGAAACATGACTGAATATCCAGATTCATATTTTTCTGGTCTGCATAATTATCTAAAATGGTTTTCAGTATCATCGGTTGAGGAAGAGAAGGGCGTCAACCTGTTTTTGCATTTGCGAGATAATCGCATTTAAAGTGTTTTTTTTTTTTTTT
>CALNVZ010001721.1:3571841-3678192 GCA_940671915.1 Paracentrotus lividus
TTTTTTTTTTTTTGGGGGGGGGGCTTTGAAACACGTTTTTAGTACCTTTTCGGAAGCTCACGAGAAGTAAAAGTTTGGTTGATGAATGAATAATACATCTTTTACAACATATCTAAACAAAAATTAGAAATAATCACCAATTCCAATTTTAGAACAAGAAAATTACTTAACGCCCTTCTCGCTCTGAGGAAATAAAAAATGGCAAAAAATTACGTTAACGACCTTCTCTATCTCAACCAATGATATGTACCTGAATAGGAGCTGGTGCAGACAGTGAGTGCTGCATCTGGAAGTAACTGTGCGTCACCTTAACAAAACAAAAACAAAGGAGGAGACAATTAATAATCACACATTTTTATCCATATCTACACGGAGGAGAAAGAAATTAATAGCTTTTATCCTCTATTGTAGTATGCTAAATGCCTTGTGTGCAATATCTATTCAGTGATAGTAGTCCAGGCTAGGCCCCATAGGAAAAGATTCGAACCTTGCTTTTTGATATATACAATGTTTTTTGATGGTTCTTTGTCAATTCGACGGAGGAGGTGCTGATTCCAAATCCGATGGGTGCCAGACGCGAAACCTTGAGCATTTTTCACAAATCGCGAAAATTCAAAATGGCCGCCAAAATGGCCGCCAAAATATGAAAATGGTATTTCTGAGGATGTTTTGGTGGTTTCTTTGTCAATTCAAGGGTGCTGATTCCAAATCCGATGACTGCCAACGCCGCGAAACCTCGCAGATTTTACGCAAATCGCTAAAATTCAAAATGGCTGCCAAAATGGCCGCCAAAACTGGAAATCAGTATTCCAAGGTTATTTCTGTGGTTGTTTTGTGATTTCTTATCAATTCGAGGGGTGCTGATTCCAAATTCGATGAGTGCCAGCCGCGGACCCAACAGATTTCACGCAAATCGCCTAAAATTCAAAAATGGCTGCCAAAATGGCCGCCAAAATTGGAAATCAGAATTTCCAAGGGTATTTTGGGGGTTGTTTTGGTGGTTTCTTATCAATTCGAGGGTGCTCATTTCGAATTCAATGAGTGCCAGCCGCGAAACTCAACATATTTTATGCAAATCGCTAAAATTCCAAATGGCTGCCAAAATGGCCGCCCAATGGAAAATGGGTGTCCTGTGGGTATATTTCATGGTATTTTGGCGGTTTCTTGCCAATTCAAATGCGCTGATTCCAAATCCGATGATTACCAGCCACAAAAATCATACAGGATTTATGTAAACCGCTTACATCGTCTACTAAAAATGAAAATGTGTATTATTTCAGAGGTTTTGGTTGGTTCTTGGCAATTTGAGGGTGCTGATTCCAAATCCGATGAGTGCCAACCGTGAAACCCGCTTAAATTCAAAACGGCCGCCAAGTGAAATGGAATGGAATTTTATTGTTATCCAAGTTTTGTTTAAATAATTTCTTTAAATTGAGAACGCTGATTCAAGATAATTATGATGAGTTAGAGGCACGAAACCCTATTAGAAGCAATTTGCGCAAATCGTCAATATTCGCTGCCATCAGCCACGTTAAAAAAAATTCTACATGCATATCCGAGGTTTTTTTTAGTTCTTGTCAAGTTCATGGCTCTGATTCCAAATTCGATGTGTACCTTTCAAGGAAACCTTGAATTTTCCAACGCAAAAAACATAAGCGGGTGAAAACGGCCGACAGTCATGAAAAAGGCTTATTAATTCCAATGAAAGCAAATTCGCAAAAATGCCTATTTAATCGCTATTTCTTATGTTAATATCTAGCGGTTCCTGTCATAACCAATATACTGATAGCAAAAGGAGTCATATGATTTAGTCTTGGATTTTTTTTTTCGTATTGTATATCGCATGTTTTGTAAGACATCCAAAAGCATATTCATGTCTCACTGCACTATAACAGACATAATACAATTTTTTATAATTTGTGAGTGATCTTGACATTAAAAAAAATATTCTTTGATTACCCCCCCCCTCCCCCGACAGAATAGAGGGTGTAAATGAAATACTGGGTTTTCCTTATTAACCCTTTCGTGGTTTATTGAACAACAGGAGACAATTTACATGAAACTAAATTATTGAACACGACTAAATAAAAAACAATTGTTCTGATTAGATGCACGATATAGGAGTACATCTTTTACATGTCAGGGGCGGATCCAGGGGCGGAGGGTGCGGGGCACCCGTAAGATCGAAGAATGATATGAAAATGCATTCCTTTTGTACACGAACCTTTGTTTATTTTGTCAGCGCGCTCGATACCCTGAGAATTGATATTATCCTACCCTTATAGGTAGTGATGGTTTTCTTGAAGGCCGAGGCCAAAAAAAAAAAGAATTAACAACTGAGGAATGATTTAGATAGGAAAAGAATTTTTTTTTTGGTGTGGCGGTGGGGAACCTCAATGGTTCAATACTGTTAACACGGTAAGCTTGGGACCCATGACAGTAAACGGCCAAAAGAGTCTCATAACTTATTATTGGCAATGTATGGCCATAAAATAGATTTTACATGACTTGGTTGCCATTCTTTCCACTATTCTTTCTCTCTTTTCTTTTCTTCTTCTCTGTCATGTGTATTTTTGTGGCTGGTACTTATCGGATTTGGAATCAGCGCCTTCAAATTGACAAGAAACCATCCCCCCCAAAAAAAAAACACCTTGAGACATACCCATAAAATACGCTTTTTCAATTGGGCGGCCATTTTGGCAGCCATTTTGAATTTTAGCAATTTGAATAAAGCTGTTGGGTTTCACGGTTGGCACTCATGGAATTTGGAACCAGCACCCTCGAATTGATAAGAAACCACCAAAACACCCCAGAAATACCCTTGGAATACTGATTTCCAGTTTTGGCGGCCATTTTGGCAGCCATTTTGAATTTTAGCGATTTGCGTAAAATATGTTGGGTTTCGCGGCTGGCACTCATCGAATTTTGAATCAGCACCCTCGAATTGATAAGAAACCACCAAACAACCCAGAAATACCCTTGGAATACTGATTTCCAGTTTTGCGGCCATTTTGGCAGCCATTTTGAATTTTAGCGATTTGCGTGAATATGTTGGGTTTCGCGGCTAGCACTCATCGAATTTGGAATCAGCACCCTCGAATTGATAAGAAACCACCCAAACAACCCCAAATACCCTTGGAATACTGATTTCCAGTTTTGGCGGCCATTTTGGCAGCCATTTTGAATTTTAGCGATTTGCGTAAAATCTGCGAGGTTTCGCGGTTGCAGTCATCGGATTGGGAATCAGCACCCTGGAATTGACAAGAAACCACCAAAACAACTTCAGAAATACCATTTTCATATTTTGGCGGGCATTTTGGCGGCCATTTTGAATTTTCGCGATTTGTGAAAAATGCTCAAGGTTTCGCGTCTGGCACCCATCGGATTTGGATTCAGCACCCTGGAATTGACAAAGAACCATCAAAAAACATTGTATATATCAAAAAACAAGGTTACATGGTCTCTAGCCTAGACTATAGAACATTTACAGTATCTGCTTGAAAGCATTGGAATACATTACCACTCTCTATTAGACAGTCCCCTTCATTCCAAACCTTCATAAAGGCACTTAAGCCACATCTATTTCATAACCTGTAGTTTGTTTTTAAAACATTATTATCAACATTACTTCTTTGCATTGCATTAATATTATTTTATGTATTGTAAGCGCTTTGGGCCTACTGGGAAAAGCGCAGTATAAATATAAAGTATTATTATTATTATTATTATCATTATTATTATGTCTATCTTGATTGATTATCCTCTTATCATCATGCAAATCATCCTCATGGTTGACCTACTCTTTCAGAGATGACACTCAGGACCTGCACATCTACAACCCTTGATTCATGTTACTGTCCACTCTCATTATGATGAGTATTCATACCAGATCTTTGACAATCAGGAAATTCTCCCAGTCCAAATTTCATACATATATGTGTTCTGTTTAAGAGGAGTTTGTTGTAATGTAACAGGGATCCCAGCATTTGAAGAAAACAAAATTCCCTGATTTTTCCCTGATGAAATCTAAAAATTCCCTGATAATTATTTAAACCCATTTCCAGTTTCGCATGTTTTCTTTGTTGTCGCCGTGAACAATTTGGAGTATAAAACACTAGTCTGACTGACTACCGAACTTTCGATTTTTGGGACAATCAAAATTCCCTGACTTTTCCCTGATTTTGAAACATTATTATCAAATTCCCTGACTTTCCCATGACTGGAAAGAAGAAAAATAATTTCCCCTGATTTCCCTGATAGGCTGGGAACCATGTGTAACAAGGTTGGATGAGTAAGGAGATAATATCAGAGAAGAGAATGGTGGATGACTTACTGCTTTCATGGTCTGGTCACACATGAAGATGAGTTCTCTGAGTTGTACCAACAATTTTTGCTGAAATAAAACAAATAAAAGCATGAACATATCAAGTTCCAGGTTGACATGGATGGTGCCGTCATAATTTTCCTTTGAATCTTATAATGCTGAGAGTGCAAAGGATAGAAAATGAGAAATAAAATTGAAAAAGAAATGATCCTTCTCAGATCACTTCAAGAACAAATATGAAGGGTGAAATGATAGATCAAGAGACAGTCACAAAACAGACATGATTAGGCAGATAAAGAGAGACAGAAAGACACAGTGGGGGGAACAGAACAGGTAAAAATGTACAGACAGATAGAAAAAAACAAACAAACAAAATCAGAGAAAAAGTACCAGATAAAGGGCAGATAACAACAATGTATTAAACTTCTTCTCTATTCTGCCTGTCTAGGCAAATAGAAAAGTAGTAATATAACAAAAAAGTAAAACCATTACAAAACTATTGTGATATACTTCATGACTTATAAATCACCGCCTGGTTCTCCTAACAAATACTTATGTCAAGAAACAAATGATTGTTAACCTCTTGACAAATAAATTCTCTTATTCTCTTTTTTTTTGTACTGAAAGTATCTCAGTCATGTCCTTAATGGGTTCACAAAATTATTTATTATTATTATTATTATTATTCGTTTTGGCATCACCTGTGCCTGGAAGGCGAAAAGTGAAATGAATCACTGTAACCCGCAGGTCTCTCTTCCCAATATACATGTAACTGATTGGGGGTATGCAGGTGGACCACTACACCGGGGTTCCCCCTACATGTACTCTTATACGAACAGTGCAGTGGGTTCTTTAACGTGCAAAGGTTGTAACTCTCCTACACACAGGGGACCTCCATTTAACGTCCTATCCGAGGGACAGAGTTTTTTCCACTGTAACATAGCCTGCGTCTATGAAACAGGAGAGGGGCACATCAACACACATCGCAGGCTTCAGTCATCCGCCTGGATTAGACTCCAACCCACGATCTTTGGTTCGACAGGCAGACGATTTACCGACTGAGCCAACTCGCTCCCCTATCAAAGTTAGCACCCTAATGTCACTAAACATGATATATTTATACATGAATCAATATGGAGCCGGAAATATGTTTATCCTCTGAAGACCACAATTATAAGAGTGATAAATCTTAGAGGAAAAGCACTTCACTAGCATTAAGTATTTCCTTTTCCTTTAACTGAAAGCTTCCCAACACTCAAATGTCCGTCTGTTGAAATGTGACAGCTACATGTAACTAATTTTGATAAAATTATGATACGTACATTATTGTTAAACTTTATAAGAGTACATGGATACTCCTATATGTACTCAAACAATGTAAAAACAACACATTTACAAACACTACATAATTTGCAAAATCATTCATTTTCATGACAAATAGAATATTTCAATGAGAGCACTATGAGAAAATATTAAAGAAGATAAAATAAATTGTGGTCATTCCTACATGTACCTTGACTCTGATCATATCCTGTTGTTTGTTATTAGTCTCTGCTACACATGCTTTATATGTAGTCTCTGCTTCTTGGGCCTGCAATGATAAATTAGTGACAATCATTGCAAAAATATGAATTTTTTGCTTATATTTGGTTACATTACATTCAATTCCTATTTAGTTCTCAATTAATATGTAAATGTACTATTGTACAATATTTTTTTTCTATAATTACCATCTTTTGTTCTTCCTCTATCTTTTTCTCTCCATTTCTCTCACTCTCTCTCTCTCTTTCCCTCTCTCTTTCTCACTATTCTCCACTTTTTTCACAATTCTCCTCTGCTGTTACAGTCTCTTCCACTTATTGTTTTCTCCTCTTGAACTTTTATACATGTATATTACAATTATTATTTAAATGTAAATGAACTGTTTGGTTTTTTTTTATTTTTTTATTTTTTATAACTGTAAATGTTTTTTTTTATACTTGTCAACTCTCATTGTTAGTCTTCAGACTTTTTGAAGAAATTTTTTTTAAAATAAAACCAAATTGAATTGAATTTAATTGAATTCTGCATCCTCAGTATGAAAATCATAACAATATAAGAAGTTCTAATGGGTGTTTAAACAACTGTTTGTAAGTTACGCAGAACCTTAAGAACAACTTGAATATAAAATTAATGTAAAAAAACTAAATTCTTCTTGAAGTTTAATGGCATTTCCTGTAATCTCAATTATGTTTGATAAAAACAATAAGGTTAAAATACAACTGTATGTTTAAAATTAAGCTAATTAATATGATTAAAAATGATTTGAGCATTCCACTTTGCTCTTTATATTCAAGTTATTAACCCGTTGACGACGAAATTGTTTGGCCTGATGTCATTACCTCGAGACAAGATTAAAAAAGAGACAACCCTGTCCGCGCGTGCGGGCCCTGGTCAAATCGCTTATGCGTAGCCTGGTCGCACGCTTGTAATGGACATTAGAAGTGAATCTTGATTTTCTTTTTTTTTCAAATATATAATATTTTCTGTAATGTTTTTGGTGTTCTTAGTTTTCAATTGCCCCTTACCACTACATGATTGAATATTCTACATTCCCATGTCAAACTCGATATTTCATGTACTACATAGAAAAGATAATAATATTGTGAACAAGAAAAGCATTCCTCCGGTTTGTAAACTGAGTATCTTGTCTTGGGCTGAAAGAAAATGTTTTACACCTTAATGACTCTGGAACAAGGTGAAGAAAGGGTTGCTTTTTTAGTGTTATCCATCTTTAAAGATCTCTTATTGAATGTATTGAATTTTCTAATGCCATGGCCTAAGATAAACCTAGTTGCAAAGGGAACAAAAATGAATTCCAGTCCTTTGGTTGCCGACTTGATTCTTGAACACACTCTCTCTTTACTCTTTTCTTTTCATTTCTTACAAACTTTAAACTAAGCCATATATCCTCTTCGTTTGATGTACTACTTGGGGGTTAGATAGATATTGTTAGTAATTTAGGTTAGATATCGACCCGTTTTCTAAATTTAAAGAATAGTTTTGTTTTCTCAGCTAAGCCACCGATCGATACTTCTTTATTTCTCCAGACATACAACCGGGTTTTTGCGTGTGCGCGCCCATGTTAGAAAATCACTCATACCTTGCGCTGATCCATTGAATTGTCATGGGCTAACAATAAAAGTAATACAAAGGAGGATCAGCGAAACCGAAAATGCTAAAAATCGCTGATGGTCGCTTATATACACTGGTTGACGCAATTCTTTCTGAGTGCCTGAGAAATATATCTATCTAAAAAGCTTATTTATTAAATATGTCAAATAGTTATGACATTTTTTTTACTACAACATGTCGCTCATTTCATAAATTAACTACTATGTATAGCAAAAATTTAACAAAAGTAGTACAAAAGGTGAATTTTAGGGGGTATTTGGTGATAAAGTTGTCTTCATTAGGGAACCGAGTATACCCGGTTCCCGTCCATGAGTGTGTTAGACGGGACCCGGGTATACCCGGTTCCCGCTCTCAACGGGTTAATAAAGTGTGCGTAACTTATGACCAGCTTGGTGAAACACCCCAGGAGTTAAGTAGACTTAAAGTCGGAGTTAAGTAGACTTAAAGTCGCACTTAACTTCTACGCATATCTTATTTTATAACGCGCAAATTATTTAATAGATTTTACAAATGCGCAAATCTCCCAAGCATGGTCAGTCCAATGAGGTGATGCGTAATATAACACACGAAACTAACGATTTAAGTGCGATTTTTAAGTCTACTTAACTCTTTGTGAAACACCCCTAGGACTGACTACATACTTTTATATACAGGCTCCATTCATACAGCTGCTACTACCCTTCCTAGGATTTTGTCCTCAGCCTTTTTTTTCTTTCTCCAGCTTTGTACGGTGTGTGTGCCATCCCCCCCCCCCCACTTCAATCTAAATGCTCCAAAAAAAAATGCTATAAATTTCATTGTCCGAAACAAATGTGAATGGATATTCTTTTTGCCCCTTTTCTTGTGGGCCCGGCAGCCGCTGAGCAGCACCAGATGGACATTGCTCTATCCCTTTCTTGTTGAACGCCAAACAGAGTAGCAGCAACTACCATTTTTTAACGTCTTTTGGTATGATGTGGCCGGGGATCGAAGCCACAACCTCCCGATTATGAGGCAGACGCTCTATCCACTGAGCCAACACATCATCTCTTTCTCATAAATAGGTCAATAGACTATTATATTGCCCACCTTACCAGTCCATATGTGCTTTATAGTATAAAATATATCTGCTAATACCTTTCCTAGAGCTTCGTCCTCAGCCTTCTTTCTCTTTTCTAGCTTTGTATGAGTTCCTCCACTAGAATTCATCATCTCATTCTCATACTTAGCAGTAGCTTCCTTGGCTCTCTCATATTCATGGTAACGAGAGTAGTAGAGCTGGCGAGACTTCTCTAGATTCACCCGACATTCAGTCTACAAAGTACACAAAGAAATAAATGGAATGGATAAACATCAATCTTAGCAGTAGCTTCCTTGGCTCTCTCATATTCATGGTAACGATAGTAGTAGAGCTGGCGAGACTTCTCTAGATTCGGCGGGCCACTTTATATGCCTATAGATGCCAGTTGCCATCACAGAAATAATATATATACTTGTACCTACACAATATTAATTCAAGGTACTGCTATATACCGAGTGAGTCAAAAAAAACTTTACGCTTAGAAAAATGTCAATAAAACGAAAACCAATTTATAAATTCTAAATCATTTTACATATTCTGAAAAAGTAATTCCTCCCGCATCTTCTGGTACCATTTTTGTTTGGTATGTCTTTACGCTTGGATGAACACGACGCATTATTTGCGAACATGCAAATTTCGAATTGTGCCAGAGTTGGGATGGAATTGAAACAACAAAAGCTGACAAATAGCAACTCCATCATGAATAAACTAGCATAACTTTTTAACGAAAATGTCTTCCGCTAAATAACTTGGCAGGGATGTTGTTACACATAGTGACTACATTTTGTATGAAAATGAGATAAATCTGTATTGTCAGGCATGAGTGACCACACGTCAAAGACTAAATAATCTCTTTTCAAAAGTATTAGGAGGCCTTTTTAGGTCTGTCAGTGGCAATTTACTCTTTGATGTGTACTCATTCGTGCATTACTTGACGAGTCAATCTAATTTCATACATAATGTAGTCAATATATGTAACAACACCCCTGCCAAGTTATTAAGCGGAAGACACTTTTGTTAAAAAGTTATGCTATTTTATTTATGATGGAGTTGCTTTTTTGTCAGCCTTTGTTGTTTCAATTTCACCCCCACCCTGGCACAATTCGAAATTTCCATGTTTGCAAACAATGCGTCGTGTTCATCCAAGCGTAAAGACATACCACACAAAAATGGTACCAGAAGATGCGGGAAAAGTTACTCTTTTAGAATATGTAAAATAATTTAGGGTTTATATATTGGCTTTCTTTTTATTTACATTTTTCTAGGTGTAAAGTTTTTGTTTACTCACTCGGTAGATACATGTACATCTGGATATGTGTCAAATCTTTCAATCATCTACTTTCAATGTTTAGACCTATTTGTTATTGTAATGTTCAGTAAACTTTCTTTCTCTTGTTCTTGATCACTGCAGACCTAAAAATATTATAACGTAACTTTCCAGTTCATGAAACAGTGAAATTCTACTATAACTTGATAGCATGCAATGACTACGTGAATGATTGTCTGATTTGGGTGAACACAATCTCATGCTTGGCTGCCTTGGAATATGAATGAGTGAGTGAGTGAGTGAGTGAGTGAGTGAGTGAATGAGTGAATGAGTGAATGAGTGAGTGAGTGAGTGAATGAATGAATGAATGAATGAATGCGTGAGTGATTGAGTGAGTGAGTGAGTGAATGAATGAATGAATGAATGAAAGCGTGAGTGATTGAGTGAGTGAGTGAGTGAGTGAGTGAGTGAATGAGTGAATGAATGAATGAATGAATGAGTGCGTGAGTGAGTGAGTGAGTGAGTGAGTGAGTGAGTGAATGAATGAATGAATGAGTGATTGAATGAATGAATGAATGAGTGATTGAATGAATGAATGAATGAGTGAGTGAATGAGTGAGTGAGTGAATGAGTGAGCGAGTGAGAGAGTGAATGAATGGATGAATGAATGAATGAATGAATGAATGAATGAATGAATGAATGAGTGCGTGAGTGATTGAGTGAGTGAGTGAGTGAATGAATGAATGAGTGAAAGAATGAATGAATGAATGAATGAATGAATGAATGAACAAACGAACGAACGAACGAACAAACGAATGAAAGAATGATTACTCACCATTTCTTTCTTGACTGTGTTCCATTGCAGCCGTATTGATTTTCTTTTCTTATCATGTTCTGCTCTCCTTGCATCTAATTGCTAATGGGAGATAAGAAAAGAGAAGATGTCCTTCCAACTATTACAATCAATACTTTATGAAGCTAGATTCTAGATCTCTTCTCAATCAATCATCTCATCTATTTAAAGACCTCATCCAAACAAATACAATTATATATCAATGAATAGCTTAACAAATGTAGGATAAATAAGATAATATTTACTTTTAAACATTCCAAATAAATAGATGAAGATTTTGTGTAAATAATGACAAAGGTAATTGTTGTTTAAACCTGGTGTATAGTTTTGGTAACAAAAAAGGAATCGGCATAAAAGCGATTGAATATAGTCTCATGTTGTTCACATTGCACTAAAAGATATGTGTGAGAGACTTTGGGATATTCCTTTCACGATTTCCGGTGAATGTCAGTGAAATGTTTTAACCCAAACATAATGTAACGGTTTTTGAGACCTTTGCTGGGGTGTCAAGTCCCCCAAACTTCCCGCACGAATGGAGCATAGCGATCTGTGTGTATCAACCACACAAGAGAATCCTCATTGGTTTTCCATGTGAACGCCTAGTGCACACTGAGATGAGTCGGATCCCCGACTTATCTTTTTTTATACTCATATCGTGAAATAAAGACACTAAAACGAGATTTCATGTAATACAACTTTCTTTATTATAGTTATAGGATTCAGTCTTTCATATTTTCTAACTGTGAATCCAAATGAAATGTTTCCTTCTCCCAACACTATACACCAGCTTCAAAGTGTCCATCTTATTGCATTAATGCAGAACAAATCAAGACTTATAACTAGAAATAAAAACTTCTACCCATACCTATTAAAATCAATCTAAAAAAAACACTTTGATTAAGAAGAGATACATCAATGTTATATTTGTGTATGCTTCAACATTAATACTATCGATTCCAACTTTTGTGCATCCAACAAATTTGACATGCAGGTGCTGCTACAATGATCTAAGCCAACTAAAATAGACTATTTTTCTCACTTACCTCAACAAACTTATGGCCTTGTATTTGTGTATAGGTAGCCTCACAGTTGGTGGCGTATTCAATGTCCTGTAATATGAGAAGACAATCAAGTGTTAATCACAACCAGTACCAGTATGAATAAAAGATAAGATAAGATATGGTTTATTCAATAAAATCGTAGCAGCCAAAGGCTGAATTGAGATTCTTTTACAAACAGTTTTACATGATAAAAATTAAATACGGTATACATAAATATTACAATACAATAATATAATTGAAAAGGTTTTATGATATACAATATTAGATCATACTTAATTAAATAAAGATGGAGAAGGGTATACGAAACATTAACGTAATTGAAAATCCTGGTAAGTACATGTACTGTAGATTGATATCTTCAAAATAAATTAAGTTTGTGTAACTAGAGATCTTGAAAGTGTAACTTTATAAATTAATCCAGGAAACATTGTGGAAAGGGAATAATGAAAATCTCAATAACAAGAAGTAAGAAAAATAGAACTCATAATATTTACTTCTATAAGACAGTACCTACTATACAAATATATCATAATTATCTAAAAAAAGGTCATTACTGTCTTGATTGATTGACATGGATTATATGAGTTATCAAAACTTAAGTAGGTTTAGAATCGATGAAGGTAGAATGGAGGATGGAATCAGGCGAGTATTAGTCATACGACATGATCTTGTTTAATATACTTTCTTCTTCACAAAGTATCACAGAGTGCCACTATATTACAACAACAAAATCCCCAATTTTCCAGATGGATCTTAAAAATTCCAGGAAAAAAATACCTGCAGATAATGCATAACCAATATGGACGTTTGACCATGTATTTTGATACAAACATGATAATAAATAGCATGCAAAAGACAGAGGGCAGTTTAGGGGGGGTAAGCTGATGGGTGGTTTTAGGCCGTTTAGGTGCTAACAAAACTTTTAACAAAACAAAAATTTTAACAAAATAAAAGTTTTAACAAAACTTTATTTCATCTACATGTTCCAGATACTTACATGTTCTAATGACATCAGGTACGTTGATTGGAAAGGAAGATATGTCTGTAGCAGGGGAAAAAATGAAATATAATGTTAATATCAAATCTTGCTTTTACCTTGAACAACATTGTTAAATTGATATAAATATGAGCGAAGAAAATGGGATTTTCTCGAACACGAGACCTCCGGGTACTCCACTGACTGAGCTATTGAAAACCCTGTATATTGCTGTTCTTTACAGAAACCCCTTGACTTTCAATGCTTGTGTGGTCAAAGGGAACATGGATAAGTGATGCAGCATTTTTTAACATAAATTTCAACCAAGAGAGAAATATGCATATTCATATTATATATTTCTGGTCAGTTTCTCTTCTCTTTGTTAAAAAAAAAAGAAACAGAAACAGGTTAAGTATTAAGTACTGAAAAAGACAAAACTAAACAAATACACACCCTAGTTTTCAAATTTAGGAACTCTATCAATTTTTAATAGGCCAACTTACAAAATGATTTTCTTAATGTAATATCTAAAACATGAGCATAATAACAATTTCATTTGCATTATGAGATTTGGATGGAAAAATATGTGTGCTCTCTGCTAATAAGTATTGAATTGTTTCCATTGTACTTTAAGAAAATGTACTTCTGATACACATTAGAGGTCTAAACAAGATTTTTTTCCCCAGCTTGCATATATGTCAATCAATGTTCTCGTTTAACCATTTTCCCAATGTATCATAATCTATATGCGCTTTCAAAGAGCATTTGACATTCTCCCCCCCCCCCCACCCCCTTCAGCTTTTTCACCAAAACTAAACCACTCAACACTCCTATTAATTCTTCTCAATCCCTTCACCCTCTCCTTATTACACTCATCAGGATCCCAGAGAGACCACTTGTACCAAACCCATACCAATAATTCATCCCAACCCTGCTTTAAACTTGACCTTTAGGGCAACAAGGTCCAAACGACCACATTCCTGAGGTCACACAAGGTCATCGTCAAGCAACCTACACCCAATTTGTAAGGAATGTCAAACATGTTGATAGCTTAATTAGGTAATGGTTTGGAATGCACTCGTACAATTAGTAGCCATCAAGTCTGGGCTTCTGACAGCTAAGGGCGGTATCTCACTTCGCAGAGACGTCTCCGCGACAGAATAGAAAATGTTGTCTCCGCGACGGATAAAAAGTACTAGAGACGTCTTCTGAATTTTGGAAACGGATTTTTAAAAATAAATTGTCGCGGAGACGTCTCTTATACTTTTTATTCGTCATGGAGACGAAATTTTCTATTCTGTCGCGGAGACGTATCCGTGAAGTGAGATACCACCCTTAATACAACGAGCTTGATTGGTCAGGATTCTTTTCTTTCCAGCACTCTTTCCTTGTTTCGACAATTAAGATTATTTTACTTCAAAAATATTAATATGCTAATATACCCAAGGGTACATGAACTGCCAAAATTCTTTCCAAACTACAATGTAGTGCAAGTGATACATCAGTAGCGGACCCAGCAATATGTCATACAATAGGCAGTATCGGCCCATGCCCAACAATAGTAGAAACGCTAATGTTCCCAGACAATTAGACCTGCACAATCTTCACAAATTGGGAATCTTGGATTTGCGCCTGTACATTTTGAACATATTTTCTTCAAATTTTGTAGCAATATCTAAACATTCAACTAGTGTTTGCATTTACAGTTAAAGGGAGGCTCTGGACCCAAAATAAGTTGCTTTTGTACAAAGCAGAAAAATTAGAAAAACAGATTTTAAAAAGTTTGAAGAAAATCGGACTAATGATAAGAAAGTTATGAATATCTTTATGATGCACAAAAAATTTATCTCTGCACCAAATTGGCAACACCTGTGATGTCATAGGGGCACAACATGCCATGCATTGTCTATTTGTTTTATGATAAATTTTCACTTTATTTGTAAAGAAACTGTTTTCCTCATAACTTTGGCAAAGATATATTGATGGCAATATGTTATGGCATCTATGCATTTTCATAAAATGAGAATTTTAATGACATTTCAAAAGAAAAGTGGTATTTTTCATGATATTCAACATTGATGTATATCTTTTTTCTATACCGAAAAACCTACTTAAAATCTTTGTTTTTGTATTTCTAGACGGGATGCTGATTTTACAATATATGTATAGATGCAATAGCATAGGCCTACTTGCCATCAATATATCTTGGCCAAAGTTATGAGGAACATAGTTTCTTAACAAATAAAGTGAACATCATAAAACAATATAGCAAATGCATGGCAAGTTGTGCCCCTATGACATCACAGCTTTGTTGCCAGTTTGATATAGCGATCAATTTTTGTGCATTGTAAAGATTTTCATTACTTTCTTATTATTAGTCCGATTTTCTTCAAACTTTTTTATTCTGTTTTTCTAATTTTTCTGCTTTTTATAAAAGCAACTTTTTTTGTCCAGACCTTCCCTTTAATAGTAGCAATGTATCCATATGTATATTGTGTATTTTCCCATAATTGCTGATCATACCAAAATCCCCAAGCACGAATCTTGATCCATATAAATATAATTTAGAGGTATTAACATTTATATTGGTGCTATATACTTTTCCTACAAAAAGTACATTGTAGTTTTGACTACAGAGATTTAATTGGGTGTAAATGGTTGATAACAGTTACATTTATGTACAGTATGTAGGCCTTTGGTTTATTATTTGGACAAACATTAATTATTAAATGAAAATAAACAAAAACAAATAGAAATAATTTTAGAAATTGACCCTGAGCCCCTGGTATATTGAACCTTCTGGGTGTCAATTCAACTTTTAATGAGTTACATTCTCATAAAACGTTTAATGACATGTTCAACCTATCATCAAAACCTAAACACTATAGACTAGTTTAATGGTGCGTACACAAACTTATTAAAGTCTCATCATATTAGGGGCCTTTAATAGATCAATAATGAGCGATAATGAGAGGAATTAGTTCCGCTCTAGCCTAATGTAAATGTCACAAAGATAAGGATCTTCAAAGTAAAGTTGTCTGATGCTAATGCTGTGCCTGTCTCATGCAATTGCTTGAGGAACGTCTGATGATTTGATTAGAAGTTAGAACATATAAATAAAAGATATAAAAACATGATCATGACGAGAGGCATTATAAGATGGACAGTAAACATTGTCTGCTAAGCATCACAAATTCATCAACTCATTTCTTTTTTTAACTTTTATTTTTTGTACACATACATAATTGTACTGTGATTGAAATATTGATACTTTGTTTTGCCTTTCAGCAATGCATTTGTACTTTTCATTCTATCATTACCCATTTCTCATCTAGACTGACATTTTTATTATTTCAATCAATTTAACAAATTTCCCCTTCTTAATTATGATAAGCTTCTTGAAGATATCTGCTCTTTTCATGCCAGTGCATGGTTACTAGAGCAGGCTTTCTTGAACTGACTTAATTTATTCTTAAAGGGGTGTTGTTGTTTTTACGGCACTGTTATACAAAATATGAATATTTAGGCCACAGGGAAAATGTTATCAAACTACAATTTTGAATTATAAACTCTAGAAGCATTAATTTCTTGAATCATTATATAAAACTCCATGACCAATTGATTTTACTATCTGTTGTTATAAATAGAAAGTGTGATCATCCTCAAATTTGCACTTTAGCTCCTTTGATATTATATTCCTTAATGCAGTAATAATCACCTCTGGGTTAGAATTTAATTTAGTAGAATTCATTAATAACATAATTGAATTGATACAGAAGCACAAGTGTATAGGAAGAGAAACGCAGGTGTGTTTTGGAGGACATAGCATAGTTAGATTAATGGTGATGACAGATATAATTAATAACTGTCTGGCAATCACCTTGATGGAATTAATTAGATTAAAAGCTTTGGCAGCTGCATGGAAATTAAATCTAATACATCAAGAGACTTATACTCTTTACACATATCAATAACAATGAAAGGTTTGGGGATCATGGATCCTAAAACTGTTCTATAACGATGTTAGTGCACACATGTACAAATTATGTACTTTGTTTTCATGATTTATTGCTATTTATAATTTGATTAATCTTCTAATTTTAAAACATTTTATGTTAATCTGTGCATAATTTTGATGCTACACCACCATATTTTAGGATATTCTACATAGTTTTTTTTATTGATAAATGTCTTGGTTTGCACTATTGTTAAATGCCTCACTAATATAATAAGTGTATTGTTTTCTTACATGTTCAGTCATGTATATGTTTTCATTTTTCTTTTCTTTTTTTTTTTTTTTTTTTTTTTTTTTTTTTTTTTTTTTTTTTTTTTTTTGGGGGGGGGGGGATGCATAAATACATCCGTCAACACGTAGTGATTGTGGGTGGGAAGGTGTAGGAATGTCTTCACTATAACAAAACAATATTTTGTAGGAAGTTTCACAGGAAGCAAGTAATCCTGTTCATATCTAGTTCAGAATATCCCAGTGAACTTCTAACCACTTTCCTTTTCAGGATTTTCCAAAGTTTCATGTGATGGTCTGTGACATTTGCTCATAGACAATTACAGTTTGGGTCAATCACCAACACTAATCCAATGGCTATCTTCAGTCCTGGACTAAACACTGTACCTAACCCCAACACTAAGCGTGTGTTAATTGTCCCCCATCCCCAGTCGTAAAAGTAAACGTGTTTCAAATCTCTATTCGGAAGAAAATTTAAACGCCGAAAAATATGCGTTTTGAAACACAATCAACTTCAATTTTACAACCTTGAGCATTGCGATTGCAACGAAATGCGACACTGAACGAAAAATATGCGTTTTGAAACACAATCAACTTCAATTTTACAACCTTGAGCATTGCGATTGCAACGAAATGCGACACTGAACAGGATTGAGTTTTCGAATGTGTTTAAATGTGCTCTCGCAATGGAAGCTTCCGGTGCAAGTGAAAAAAGGAGAAGATGTTTGTTTTTTGAGAGCAGGGAATTTAAAGACGATGGAAATATAATCAGCTTTAAATTTTTGACACTGAACGGTGCACCGCTGATCGCGTTTGTGTTTGTGTTTTGTAATTGGGTTTTGTATCATGATTCATGTTGGCGTATAAATTTGAAACTGGACATTGAACACACTCTTAATCTAACATAAAACCCTATTGCAACCCTAACCCTAAGCCTACATCTTACACAAAATAAATCCCAGATAAATTGTCACCAAAGCATTCAGGGATTCCCCCAAAGCCAATCTTGATCTCTGGTAAAGGTATTGCAAAATGGGAGAAAGTGACTCACAACAATTCTGAAATGTTTATTATGAAGTTTATAGTTTCAACCACTAAAATGTGAACAAACTTCTGAAACTTGCGGAATGTCACGTTCCTCAAAAACCCCAACAGCATGGAGACCACGTAGCAATTACATGTGGATGGCCCAACAACGAGAATTTTCTTTTCTTGATAAAAATTATGCTTATTATTCAATTCAGCTCTATTACACTCACTCACTCACTCACTCAATCCCTTGACTCTTCCGGAGTCGTTGGGGGGATTTGAGAGCCGAAGAAGCACATTTTTTCCTCCATGCCTTCCTGTCAGTTGTAGTCGACAGCAAATTTACAAATGTATTTATTTTCTGCCCAAATTGTTTACCAACGTTTTATTTGAAGTTTGAAGCATCCATTTTAACCTTTTTCATTGTCCTTACATATTTGTGGTTGTAAATAATTTTTTTTGATGATCATAATTCAAGATTATCCTTTTTGACTTTAACATGGTAGATTTTGAGTGTGCACCTCACAGGCTGTCCCTCTCTTCTGCTTGATTAAGATATGGTGCTTGTATTACTGTCTCTACAATCATATTAATAGTTCAACACATTCATCTTGCTTTACAATGTAATGCAACTAGACAGATGATAGTATGTGTTATTATTATCATTATTATTATTATTATTATTATTATTATTATTATTATTATTATTATTATTATCATTATTATTATCATTAAGTACCCCAACCTAATAATATTTCTCTTCAATGTATTGTCATTATTCAGGCTACATTCTTTATGTATGGGTTTGTGCCTCAGCTACATGTAAGTTCGTGTTATTTGCCAAGACATTAACCCATTGGGGACTGAGCCCGAATATATTCAGGCTGAAGTCTATGGAAAATGTGTGTTATAGCCAAGTCAGCTCGTCTCCAACAGGTTAATCTACATTTGCCAATCTCTACCCAGGAGATAAATGAGGACCTCTCACCATGGGGGTGTTTCCATTTGGCTCTGTATATTCCAAATGACTTGGAATATACAGAGCCAAATGGAAAGCTCCAATTCTTCTAATTTCATTAGCTAAAGTTGGATAATACAGATAATATGTTGGTTATTATCAACAAACTTTTTTGAGGTCAAAGTTATTACTAGCAAAAGTTTAATGGAGATTATAGATTTTTTTTTTAAATCAAACATTTTAGGCATCTCACTTGACTTTTCATATCTCAAGTCATTTCTAATTTTTTTTTGTAACTTAGTGAAACATTCCTTTGGTGAGATGACAAAAGCCTTGGTGAATAATGTGATTCAATAATAATAATAATCTATAATAATAATAATCGATAATAATCTATAATAATGATAATCTATAATAATAATAATCTATAACAATATATAATAATAATAATTGATTCTCACCTCTTCTCTGAGTATTGGACGAGTTGTGGCACCGAGTTTAGATAAACTTCTTGCAAATTCCATCTCTGTGAATAATAAGGGCAAAGATATTTTTCTTTAAAAGGTGTTCAATTTTTGGTCTCCTAAAAAAACTACTTCCAGCAATGAAATATTATACAACACTGAATATAATAGGGAAAATTCCTCAGATGACTCTTTCCTGTTATTATTTGGGTGGTTTTTATTTACTAAGTTTACAACCCAACAATATTTTTTCTCCATAGGCGCTGCTGCACTAGCTCGAGCTACAAAATAGCGCGCTAATTGGTGGATCGGGAAAAAAGCCTGAAAAAAGAAACCGGTCCTGCACTAGCTCAAGCTATTTTAAAATTTCGCCTTAACGACCAGACCCAACCTTGAACAAACAAGCATGATGTGTATTGCGCAACTGGTAACTACATGTAACACTAGCTTCTACACGCACAGGTGCACGATTTAGAAATTAGCTCGAGCTGGTGCAGCATCGCGCAAAATAGCGCACTATTTCGTGCTAAAACCGCAAACCAGCTCGAGTTTTTTTCAAAAAAACCTAAGATGACTCAGGTTTGAATTTCCTCCAAATTAGCGCGCTATTTGACCACAAAGTCGGATCCGCTCTGATCGAGCTAATTCATCAGATCACAAATAGCGCGCTATTTTAAATAGCTCGAGCTAGTGCAGCAGCGCCTCATGGGATTAATACAAATCATTTGTTCTTCCAATTAATCATTTGTATACATTCTATGTCCATTGAAGAAATATAATGTATAATGTATATCATTAAAATTCCATGAGAGGTCTTGTAAGGTATTTTCACTTTCAAAAATGGTTAATACAGTAGGTTAATTGGATTATAATTGTAAAATAATTTAATGATATCAAAAGAATTGATTTCAAGATAGGTGCTCCAAGATTGGTATGGCCCCTCAGGGACTAGCCTAATGATCAAAGTAGATGAGTTGAATGCCCTTCCAACTCTCAGCAGGCTATACTCCCTCACCGGGTAAAAGCCAGCCGCCCCCCACAGGCAGTCAACCATACACCTATGCTTGTTCTGGATTTTTAGAGATATCCCCTATTACTGGTTTTGGAGTGGAACCTGTGTCAAAAATTCCCTCCCCCCCCCCACCCCTATTACAGTTTTCTTGGAAGGGAAGCTGCATCAAAATTACCCCCATATTACAGGCTTTTGGAGGGGAGCCACCAAATTAGCCCCTTTACACAAGTTTTTGGACCATATTTGGGACCCAATTTCATGATTTCTTTCTTAAAGAATTGAAAAGTACCCCTAATTTTAAAAAAGGTCAGGGGGAAAAATGCTAAAAGATCCCTATTTCAATGATTTTCTTGGGATTGTTTCCCCTACCTGAGCCACTAAAATATACCCCTTTTCCTGAGAAATCGGGCATGAGCATACATGTATGGTTTATCACCTGAGGTGGGGGGGGGGGGGGGGGGGGGGGGAGAGGGGTTAAAGGGTCTATATTGAATAGCAGTCAGGGGTAATTCCATGAGGTCTAGGCCAAAATATTATTCAAATACATGTACTGTGAAGATTGACCTTTTAATTCCTGAGATAGGAGGGGTGGTTATGTAGGGGTCTATCTCCTTTTTGCCAAAAATATCATACTTTGCAGGGCTGTATATGCATCTCCAAACCCACTAAACATGACTAACCTAATATTAAATATTCAAGCCTGTGAGATCACACTCAACAAGTAAATTAATACTAAGTTTCATCAAAATAAACAAAAATGGTCAGGTTAAACCCATTGTGTGAATTCACTTGGAAAGCTCTCCATCTCTAGTCTCAATAATATGTCAAGCTTTAAATGCAGCTGTCATTTGTATGACCCACTTCTTGACCCCCGGGATAGGTGCGTCATTTTACCAAAGAGAGTCATACATTGGGATACCATGACGCACCCTATGTCACAGAAAGTGACACACCATTTCACGAAAGTGACTTACCAATGACACACTCGTAATGAACATTTCTGACGCACCTTTTGGTGATAGTGACTAACCATGAGCAACGATCGTAGCGATATATCACCCAAACCATGACGGTCTCATTTGACACACCAAGTGACGCAAATTGGTAAAGTGACTTACTGAGACACACATACGAGTCAGTATTATGACGGACTTTTGACGTCCATGACGGTACTGTGAGTCACTGATTATGGGGACTTTGACGCCACTTTGACGGACTACTCCCGGGGGTCAAGACATGGGTCTTACAAATGACAGCTGCATAATATGTGATATGTCTTGTCGAAATGAGAGAGAAGTCGCAGATCAAAGATCCGAGTAAATCGACAAACTAATAAAAAACTCAAAATTTTGAGGACATTTTTTTTTTGATTTCTGGTTCTACAATGCTTCATCTTTGCTCTGTTAAAAAATGAGTGAAAATGATAACGGGAAAGTGGTAAAAAAGCAGTTTTTCGGCGAGTGTTTTTTTCGGTCATAATTTTTTTTCCCGGACATACAAGCGAACGTCCACGCTCATTTCCCCTCTCCGTTTAGCTCCGCCCCTTAAGCAACGCATGGCTTTGTTTATTGGACGTTCACGGTCATGTGATGTGTGATTTCAACTGGCTTTTTGTTTCGTTTTTGTGAGCGAATAGCGAACTAAACTCTCTTTAGCTGCACTCAGAAATTTTGCGTGCGATGCCACACCCTGCTGTGAATAAAGCTGTTTCATCCGGGATAGCGGAGCAAGAACGAATGTCAATCTAACAATCGGGTGGGGGAGAGGGGGGGGGTTATGTGGGAAAAGCTACTTATTGCTTGACTTAGCTATCTGGATCCAAATGAATGTTTATTCAGCATTTTATTTTAGGGGCCGCGATATCTGTTGTCCTGATGGAATAAAACCTCCTATATAAACAATTTTGGTTCCATCAGGGAACATAAAGCATACAAAAGAGGTGACGTGATAATACTTCTGATACAAGTATTTAGGTTAAAGTCTTCTGCAGTTTATTTTACAAAGTAACGTGTTTAAGAAAGTACGTTTTACTAAACACGACGAAAACAAAATCCGATTTACTGTTAAAATAATTCTTTCTAAAAATTATTAATATCTTCTTATTACTGGTAACAAGTTTGATCAATAAAAGACGAGTCGAGCAAATCATTTACGTTTTTATTTTCATTCTCTTAAGCTAACCTAGCCACTCATAAAACGTGATCAGAGAAATTCTAATACATTCGTGAGGCGCAAATATTTATTAAAACATTTTTGGAGGCTTATCTCTATCATATACTTATTCAAAGAATATAAACAAAATGCATAACCCCCTGTACAAGAATAATTGAGTCTATAGACCATTATTATGTTCAAAATTTCCAACAGAGTTCAGATCAAAATGACTCGCTTTATTATGAGTAAGAGTATACGCGATTGACATTCAAAAACGCACGCAAACATCGGAATAAAACCCCAAAAAAGGTTTTAAAATAGTTTTTGTTTCTAACTAATTTAGCGCCAGGATTGGTAACACTTTTCTTAAAAGAGCGGACTTTTTCTTAAACAATTAGAAAGAGCATGACGTTTTATTTATTGACGAAGATATAAAACAACTAA
Organism: Paracentrotus lividus; assembly: GCA_940671915.1. Taxonomy (NCBI): domain Eukaryota; kingdom Metazoa; phylum Echinodermata; class Echinoidea; order Camarodonta; family Echinidae; genus Paracentrotus; species Paracentrotus lividus. The sequence goes on from CALNVZ010001721.1 coordinate 3,594,861, forward strand.
CACAAATTCAGCTTCTTTTTTTTTGAGAAGATTGAATGTTATTTAGACAACATCACCGTTTGCCTCGATCATGACGTGACGGACGAGTATTTTTTCCTGTATACCTGAATGCAGCCTCCTCATTGGTCAATCGTTTCACCTTTGTAACAAGTGGTTCTAGGCATTTCGGTGAGTACAACGGTGACAAAATGTTCTTATTTTCTGGCGCAGAGTCAAACGGAAGTCAAACTCGCAGACGTTTTTCTCTTGATTTTGATTTCCAGGAGCACAATTCTCCTCGCGTTCAGGGGCTAATATCTCCACTTCTATTTACTCTTTACAGTCGGGTTATATATCAAATTCAAGGCATGGAATCAGGGATCAATAATATCAAATAAAATGGATTTCAAAAATCGCGACTAGTCTCTCATTTCGACGTGACGCATCACATATGCCTGTGATATAGCAGCTAGATTTTCTCATTACACAGTCCAGTTACAAACAATAGTAACCAAGGCAAAGGTCAAATCAAAGGAAACAAATAAGACTGGTAGGGCCCACAAAAACATTCAAACCCGGTTTCATGCTTCATTACATGCAATTATATTGGTAATAAAAATGATATTATGATAATAAGTGGAGACAATGTCCAACCAAATATGAGAAATATTGATTGAGAGAGCCGAACTGAAATGGAACAGCCCCTAAAATGTCAACTACCAATGCAGGAAGAGGGCAGGTTATTATTGTATCTCAGAATCAACCATTATATAGGATTGAGTGTATTTGTAAAGAAATTGCAAAAAAATAATTACTATTATTATGATTATTAAATGTATATTAAATATCCTGACATTTTATGACCAAACAGACTTGATACAGTCCTGTCTGCGATCAACATCATAATAGATTGTGAACCAGGGTGTGCAGTGCTGCAAAAAAAAAGGAACTGCACACACTTGCTTGTGATCTACACATAACGTATCTTGAATTTAAAAGCATAAACTCACCTAGATGGACTCTCTTCTCAACATAGAGGATAACATCTTTGGCATATTTAGACCAGGCCTTAGCTCGTTCCAGGGCCAAGTCCACTCCAGCTTCTAGGTTCATCAACCAGGCATCAATCTCCTCAGAGTTCAGTTGACCTGCTTGAATATAACATGCAATAAACAGATGAGATAGAGAAAGAGAGAGAGAGATAGAGAGAGAGAGAAGAGGGGAAACACATGGAGAGGGGGTAATGGATATAAATGAATAGATAGAGGTCAACATACACGTACCATAGATGTGAGGGTGAAAGAGAGAGAGAGAAAGAGATGGCATGAGACATTTACAGAGAGAGACAGAAAGACAAAGCCAAACAAAGGAACAAATTAAGAAGCAAACAATATTGAGAGGAGATTTCAAAATGAATGAAGGAAGGGGAGAGACATAAAAAAAAAATATATATATGAATATGTAATCAACCATGTACCTGTATGTTAAGATCCATTTCTTACATTAAGGTTTATATACAATATTGTATACAATTTTCTGTGATTTGAGGTGACTTAACATACAAGTACAATTCCTAAAGCTATGAGTTTACAAACTCCCATACATCTTGTGATGTTAATACTATGGTAGTGCTTTAATTCCTCCTTTGGGATTGTTGCCATCCATCAGATTCAGATTTAAAAGTGTATTCTCTTCTGAAAACAGAAAACATACCTTCTTTTTACCTCACCAGACATACTAATATCCTCTTAAAACAACTTGATTAGGGACTTTCCCTTAAACCTCTGAAGAAAGATGACAACTATACTTTACATGTACCTGACCTACACCTCTCTCCCACCATCTCTCTCACTTGATGTTAATCCATACATCAGCACCACCTCTATGCTTAACCCTAATAATGGGGGGGGGGGGCCATAATGGCCCCCCTCAACATTTTTCGTAATAAATCTGCTGCGCGAAATTTTTTGAATGCGCCGCTCGCTGACTTTTTACTTTCAAGTCTTGCGCATCTTTTGAAACTATCTTCGGGAAAATCGGGCATATAGTTACGACGCTGCCCGATTTTCACAAATATCCGTCAGACCGAAAACCACTCAAAAATGTGATTTTGTGTACAAAGTCAATGCAAATAGAGTTTTCTCAAGTAATTCACAAATATATGATCATTTTCAATTTCATCGGCTAAAACTAATTTATTTTAGCATGAATATGCTTCAAAAAGATTCTGCAATCAATTTTGACCAAAAAACAGAGAAAAACAAAAGGTTGAAAAACATACATTGTACAAAAGAAATTTAAAAAAATAAAAAATACATAAGAAATTGATCTTGGTACCGCAATTTTTTTCATTCACAATTGTTAGGTATGCTATAAAGAATATTTTCACCAAAAATTAGCATTCTAGGAGCTTTATTTAGTGAATTAGAGCAAAAAGTATGATTTCATGAATAAATTAGCATAATTAATTAATATAAAATAAAATATATGAATTTAGTGAAATCTACCTATGCAACCGTGTAGATTAAGTCATTCTCTACCATCGTGCAAATTTTCGCCGCGATCACGCAATCCGCGGCCGAGATCTTAAGGGGGGCCATAATGAACCCCCCCCCCCCGTAATGACAAGGATCAAAATACCCCGGGAGTATTCGGGTTAACAGCATCATTTCAGAAATTTCTTTTTACAACCCAAGTCCCCATTGTATTTACATACAGATCTTTCACTTGAACATCTATGATGACACTATCTTTGTACAGTCAGCCATACCAGGTAATAACATCCCCTCCTTCAATCTCTCTTTCCCCCCGCTATGAGTTCACACATCCCCATCACCTCTCAACCTGACAGGCCTACATACCAACATCATCATATCAGACCATGACATTGTTTATATATCATGTCCATAGGTGAGAAGGAGAAGTTCATATCAAACCAGGGCAGGGGCACTTCAGTTTCAGAGAAAAAGGGGGAGGGGGCAAGAAAATAAGGCTGAAGTGGGCGCTGAGGTGGAATTTATACATTTGTGTAAATAGGGTCTATGACAATTGCTCCAGTGATAATTGCTAAGCCTGGAGCAAAATTTGTTGGTTAATTTACACAAGCAGGAAATTCATTTAATACTTTCCAATAAAAGCAAGTAAAAGTTGTGATTGTATAGGCCTAAATGAAACAAATTCATAATTTGTTTTCCTATCAGATGTATCCCTTGAAAATAACTCTTTTTCATTTATAGCAGTTTATATACTTCATATCAAAAACAAAAAAAAAGAATTTGTTTAAACTAAACTAAAGATTTCAAACGAAAATTATAATTAGTTTTGACAAAGAGTAAATCAACTTATTAATTTTTACACTACATGTAATTTTAGCAAAACAATCTTGATGCAGCAGTCAAACTGACCTATATATATTTTTCGTACTACATGTCATGTATGACAAGAAGAAAAAAACAATAACAATTCATTCATTCATACTCTACCGTGTATGCTGATTTATCCTTGTATACTGTACCAGCACTATTATGATCGCATATGATTGATCAATAAAGCTGTTATTTACAACCCACAAATAAATAACCCATTCAAAGTACTGCTGTAATTGTAAACAGTATTTAGCAGAGGAACAGTGAGATTATAAAACAGGCACCCTAGCACAAATTGGCTATACAGTCACAATACAGCCTAGATACAGAAGATGTAGGCCTATAATTAATTGATTTGTCTTTCGTGACACATCTAGTGTAATCAAAGATACAAGCATGTATTAATGAATGTCATTGCATATCAAGTCATATTATAAGACACACTGCGAGACAGCCAAGAGTAACAAATCTATCTGTTCACACCACTCTGCATACACCACCCAGGCAATGGCAAGCACCCTGTGGGATGCTGAGGAACGCTATGAGATGATTTGTGTGCAAAGAGCTCTTTGAAAGGGACTTGAACTGGTATGCTCGGAATCTCAGTTATGTCTACCCAAAGCCCCACCTCCCCCCCCCCCCCTCCCCCATCATCAATGCATCTGAACTCTCATGACATAGCCCTGCATGTTACGCTCTCTTCTGAACCCCTTTCATATCTAAAATATTATACCCAATAGAACCCATTCATTTTTTAAAGCACATAAAAGCTTAGACACAATACTAAAGTATTAAAACGTAATTCTAGATATTAGTATTATACCTCTACACAATGTATGCCATATATCTACTAATTTAAATCATTAATTAATACTTCTTCTATTAATTCAAATTTTTCACAACTGCACACCATCATAGGATAACATAACTTGCTGTGAAAATATACATGAATTATAAAGACACTTATAAAGACACCCCCTCATATTTGAAAGTAGATCTCAGGGGTTTGATATTAAACCAAACCATTGCCTGAGCAATTACATGTATGTAAAAGAATTTGGTTAAATTACTAATGTTCAAAACCTAATATGTGAAATCAACATTATGTTTTATGAAATATGTTCCTCATGTGAACAATCCTAATAATAATAATAATAATAATAATAATAATACATTTCTGTATAGCGCATAACACAGTAAAATTACATGTTTGTATGCGCTTATGAGAAACAGAAAATATATAATTAGAAATCAAAAGAGTAATATAGTTGAAGTACATGTAAATCTCTCTATTATTAGTCTGCATCCTTCCAACCCTGTAACCTAATTTTCATTTTTCATTTACATATATGCACTGATAAGAGTCACTGGCACTGGGCTTGTTTATTGTGTTATGCCTGCTACAATGACAGTACCTTATCAGATTTATTAGAATGAATATGAATGAATATAGTACAATCAAAGGTCATTCTAATCATGTAGGTTTATTTTGGGTGTGTTCAATGTCCATTTTCAAATTTAAACGCCAACATGAATCATGATACAAAACCCAATTACAAAACGCTGATATAGAGAAAAACAAAGTGGGTGTTCATTGTCCACATTCCAGGTCATAAAACTAAACATCTTTCAGATCTTCATTCGGGAAAAAATTTAAACGCCGAAAAAGATGCATTTTGAATCACGATCAGCTTCGATTTTACGACCTTTAGCATCGCGAATGCAATGGAATGCGACACTGAACACAATTGAGTTTTCAAACGTCTTTAAATGTGCTCTCGCAGTGGAAGCTTCCGGTGCAAGTGAAAAAAGCGCAGATGTTTGTTTTTAAGAGCAGGGAATTTAAAGACGATGGACGTATAGTCAGCTTTAAATTTTCGACACTGAACGGTGTACCTCTGATCACATTTGTGTTCTGTGTTTTGTAATTGCGTTTTGTATCATGATTCATGTTGGCGTTTAAATTTGAAAATAGACATTAAACACACCCTTTGCCTCCATAGACAGGGGAATGTAAGGTTCAATGATCCTGCTATCTCATCCTGAAAAAATTGATTGAATTAAATTGTTTGCATTCTGGGAGAATGTCAAATATGAACTGATTTAAAAAAAAAACAGTTTACTGCATTTTGCGTGGCAGTTAACTTTGTAAATGTTACAGATGTAATTATATTCCATTATGCTTGAGACTAGTACTAATAGTACTGGGTATATTTTGGGGAAATCCAAAAATATATCTTTCAAATTCTGAATCTATTGTGAGACAGAATTGCTTTATTGAGAACACATCATACTCAAATATCAACGTATTTTAACATACATGAAGAAGTAAATGTACTTCAAACATGTCATAAATGCAGAATAATGAAAATCGAAAATGGTTTTCTAACGCTAATTTAGATTAAATTCAAATTGTAAGGCAATATGGTTTTACTTACTTCCCTCCCTGACATCACTGGCTGTCTCTGATTTATTAAAGCTTGGTCCGATATAATCAGGATTACTACTCAATGATACCAGGCTCTCACATGACTGAAAACATACATAGAAAACAATGAGGACTTGTTTATGAAAATATGTCAATGTTTCTATTTATTCAATTGTAACAAAGACAAGTACATGAAAGAGGGGACTAGCTAGACCTAATCAACAAAAATGTGTAAATCACAATGAAATAGAACAGTCACTGAATAATAATTTGCAAAGGTCTCTAGAAGAGAAAGTCATCCCTGGAATGAATTTTGTTAACAAATAACAGAAAAATTAATGAGAAATATGTTAGGGTTAGAAGAAAAACAAAGTTAGGAATGCTTTGATTTTCTAACACACAGTCACTTGCGAGCTGCTTTCCCATATTCTGATGAAGGGATAGATTAATTTCATATAAGCATACAATGTAAACATGATGATATAATTGAATGCAAAAGTGAAAGAATTAATATTCTTCTTTTAAAAACGGAACAGCTTGCAAGTGACGTCACAAAAAGTTCATTTATTCATAACTTGATGGAATTTTCTTCAAAACTTGACTGATATTTTATTCAATTTTTCTGCTTTTTTAAACCAACTAGGGTCCACTTCCCATATTAAACTTCTCTCACCTTTGATGCAGGGAAGCCTAGGTGTATTGTAGTCTGTTCTACATCACCCATAAGATACTCTGTTACACTGCTGCTAAAAGCAAGGGCCAATGCGTCAATAGCCTCAGACAAATGCCCCTTATCCTTCTCCTCATTGTTGCTTGTAAGACCTGTAAATAGTAGTTCAATATTTATTAGATATCAAATTCTAAGCATCATTAATTAACAAAAGGGACTTCAATAAGTGAAAATAGTGAATATCCTTTTACCATGTCATGCTAAAAAATATTAGTTTAAAAACAGTAGTATGCATAAGCAATGTTTGAAAAACTGAATGTATTTTTTTTTGTAAACATGGGGCATTTTTTATCAGAAAAAAAAAAAATTATATAGCTTGAAAGTATGCTCATGTGTTCATGTTCCTACAACAAAGGTCATCTGCAAATTAATCCTTAAATTTCAAATGCCCCTCCTGAAGTGTTGGGATCATGCACATTTTAATAGAAGTATGCTCCTTTGGACTGTGGAGTTTCATAATTTTGTTTTATTGCTCTAATTATGTTGATTTCTGGGAAATTCAGGAACAATAACAATATGTGTTGATCATGTTTATTGGCTTTTATCAAGAAAAATGAGACATACCTTTAATTTGAGCTATCAAGACGACTGCTGCTGTATGTACATCAGTAGATTTGAGAGCAGTATACTTGTCTAAGATTCCTCTCAGGATGTTGAGCAGATCTCGTAGTCTCTCATGGGCAGCCACACGGATGGTTTCTGTTCGTTCTGCCAGGGGAAACAATATCACAAGTATGTTAGAGTAACTTATTCATAAGAGCCTCCAACATATCAATTTCATATATGGATCAAAATGTTCATTTTGATACATTATTGAAAGACGAAATATTCTTCTCTCTTATCATTTTAATAAGTGACAATTAGATTATTATGTTTAAAATTATCTTTGATTGTAAATGCATATCAATATACATGTACAAAGCACAATTTAACATTAAAATTACCTGTTAATTGTCTAATCAGCAAAAGATCTCAAACTTTGTTTACATGGACATAATACCCTTCTGGTATTAATGATTATTGCCCATTAGAAATTAAACAAAAATTGTATTGAATATATTTCTAGAGCAAGCCCTGTGAGTGCACTGCAGAGGTTTAGAAGAAGCCATCAACATCATCATGTTTCATTGAACTGTTAATAGATCTTATCACCAAGAAACCCCTCCAAAGCTTTCAAGGTGGCTTCAATAATAGAAACTTTTGTATTTATACCATTTAGCTCATCACACCCACAAACAACACTTTGAAATTATTTTTTTAGACAGAGCTTTTGGGTGGTACATGAAGAGGTTAGTTGATAGAAAGTGGACTATTTCATCCCTTTCTCCTTAACCCATTGCACAATATTACATTCAAATTGGTTCTTGCGAAAGCTAGTTGGTTAGGAGCTAGGTCACAGAGAAAGGGAGCAATTACCCTTCTCCATTTGAAGGACTGTTTGGTATCAGTAAATTAACTGGTAAGGGTATAGTAGACAAGCCACCTAGCGTGGTGTGTACAAGGTTTCTAGGGAGTACCTTTGGTTTGCCACAAAAACAAACCCCTTTTTGGGTGCCCATTTGCACCTTGATGTCCATAAAAGGGTGCTCACCAGCACCACACAATCCAGAAGGTGCCGGTGAGCACCCTTTTTTGTACTGAAGGTGCTAATGGGCACCCAAAAGGGTGCAGACAATGTGGCCAAATCAAGCACCCTTAAAGGTGCCCAATGGAATCTTTCTTTTTTTTTGGTATAGTGTAAGGGGGAGGGTCTACCCTGGATACTTTCTCAAACAATGTTGGTCTAAAATGTGTTCATCTATTAGTTTACATTCTATCTTGTAGAATTCATAGTCTGTGCCTCAAATAACACTCTCCTTGAAACATGACCATTTCAATTTCATTCTTTTGTCTCCTCTTACTTTCCTTATTTACATGTATATCTCATTCAAAATTCAATATCTCACTCAAATCCATCACATGATCTATTCATGAACTATTCATTGTTATTTACACTAAGTGCAAATACATGAAGCAATGAATAAATACATTTAGAATCCATCATGAAAATTAGGCATGGAACATTGCCTCATAATCCCACTTATTCTTCTTTGCATCTTATTTTGCATAACTACAATTCTCTAAACCATGCTGAAGCGATAAAAATCCATTAGTGCACATGGGCCATGCATAATTAATATTTGAATTCCTCTCATCACACACATGAATCCCTGACCAAAGCGATCCATTCCAACTTCATAACAACCCCCGTCATTTTAAGGAGAAGAGGTGGTAGACCAACATGAATTCAATACCACTTCAAAATGGCCTAAAGCAAACACAATGCTTTCTTACCAACACTAATGTCACACTTTTCACGCCTCCAGCTCAAAGGACCCAATCCATAATGTGCCATTGTATCAATTCAATTCACAGGGACAGGCTTATGTAGTCTGAATTACTCAGGCTTCGGTTCTGAAGTTTCTTTTTGCAATTTATTTTGATTAATCAATATAAGTTAGATTGCTTTACATTATCAATATGCTTCAGAGAGTGGTCAAAACTTTAGCCTGAGCACTGAAATAAATGAATGCGAGGGAGAGGTGAAGACAGAAAGAAAGAGAGAGAGCGGGAGAGATGAAGAATAGAATTTCTAGCCTTTGAGAAATACCCATAGGAAAATAGAAAGTCTGCCGCAGATCTGCCGCAGATCTGCAGCAGATCTGCGGCAGACTAAAAGTCTGCGGCAAAGAGTATGCAGAAGTATGCGGCAGAAAGAATCTTTGCTGCAGACTTACCGCATACCAATCTGCGGCAGGAACAGTCTGCAGCAGGTCTGCGGCAGAAAATTGGAAAGTTATACAGTCTGCAGTAGGTCTGCGGTGGAAAATTGGAAAGTTATAGAGTCTGCGGCAGGTCTACGGTGGAAAAGGGGAAAATTATATACTCTGCAGCAGGTCTGCCACAAACTTTCATATCAACCCATAGGAAAATGAAAAGTATGCGGCAGGTCTGCTGTAGACCTGCCGCAGACCTGCCGCAGACCTGCCGCATACTAAAAGTATGCGGCAAAGAGTATGCAGGAGTATGCTGCAGAAATAGAGTTTCCGGCAGACTTGCCGCATTCTAGTATGCCACAGAAGCAGTCTGCAGCAGACTGTTTTCTGGCATACTAGTATGCGGCAAGTCTCAGTGCGGCAAGAAAAAGATGAATCTTTATCATCAGCTTTAAATGTTTTTTAACCTGTCTATAATTGCACTTGCAGGAGCTTCTGAATATGTATGTAATTATGCAAATAAAAAATTTAAATAAGAAAGAAATCAGTATAGGTGTTACTTTCGACTAACTGTGACCAAAATGTTTTAGATTTAGGTGGTGTATATAAGCAGGGAGTGTTCTAAGATAGAGTGTGGCGGGAATGGGACAGGCAGGGCCAGAGCACAGTCTGGGGGTAAAATGGAAAAATAATACTATGCTGCAGAATGATAAAGGGTATGCCGCAGACCTACCACAAAATTTTTATCATGCTGAAAGAGTATGCAGCAAGTCTGCGACAAAGAAGTAGCATATGAATATTCATGATAAAGGGTATGCCGCAGTTTTTTTTAATCATGCTGAAAGAGTATGTGGCAAGTATGTGGCAAGGTAATAGAAATTGAATATTCATGAAAAAGAGTATGCGGCAGGTCTGCGACATGATCTAATTTGCATGTGAAAACCTGTGGCAGGTCTGCCGCAGACCAGTGACAAGTATGCGGCAGGAGTTTGCGGGAGGCCCAAAATTTTCCTATGGGTCACTGGTCTAAAAGAGTATGCGGCAAGGCTGCGGCAAGGCAGCCACAGCAGTATGCAGCAGGCTGATTTTTTTCCTATGGGTATGAATATTCATGATAAAGAGTCTGCGGCAGATCTGCCACAGACTCTCTGTCATACTGAAAGAGTATGCGGCAGGTCTGCTGCAGAAAATTTCTTTACGACTGGATATGAATATTCATGTCACAGAGTCTGCGGCAGATCTACCGCAGACTCTCTGTCATACTGAAAGAGTCTGCAGCAGATCTGCCGCAGACTCTCTCTCATACTGAAAGAGTCTGCGGCAGGGCTGCAGCAATACTAATTTGCATGTGAAAATCTGCGGCAAGTCTGCCACAAGTCTGCGGGAAGTCTACCACAAGAGTCTGCGGCAGGCACAAAACTTTCCTATGGGTATGACTCTCCATAAATTTCAAGAAATCTTTTTAGGTTGCCCCAGATCTGTTTGTTGAGTTTCAGATCATCTTAAGATCCCACTCATCTCAGCCACTTGATCATAACTACAAATTTGTGCTATCATCAACGCTTCACCAGCCATTGTCACTTTTTTTCCTTCACAATTGTACAAATTTTCTATACAATCAAATTAATAGACCAGTTTACTAACATATTCTAATTTTATGCATACTCTTTCCTGGCTACATAGTTTACAAGGTATTCAAGCAACCTGTAATAAAAGAATGAACTACAATACATGGAATCCAGTTTGCATACATTAGTTGTTGATATGTCAGGCAAGCCTCTGACAAGCTTTCCGGTTGTCAAGAACAACCTTTGTTTTAAAAAGTATGAATAAAATTTGAATGTGTTAGTAAACTGGTCTATTATGTGATATCGGTACTGATTATATCATGTTTCTTGGGTAATTTCAAGGATTAACACCATAATTTATAACTTTAAAAATTAAATGATACTGCTTCATTTATGGTCCTTGAAATTAATGTGGCATTTAAAGAGTTAATGTTTTGAGACTACTCACTTTGATGGGTTCCTGTCAAATCCTGATGAGCAAACAAGAGGACCCACTCAATGCTCACCAACATAACAATAAACCCTGCGCATCTATCTCTTGTATGACCTGTCTGGCCTTTTGCAGTCCAAGTTCCCTTCAAGCCCTATGTTTGTTCTTTACAACGAACCTAGAAATGGATTTACCGACCAGTAGACAACATGGGACTATGGTCTTTGCACCTAGTTACATAAGATTTCCTTTTATCTCATAAAACACACAGGATCTACATGGATATATATCAATAGTTTGATACAAACCCTGCCTTTCTCCATGAATCCTTAATAACTTGATATCAAAGAACCTGGGAACACATCTTCATTATGTGCTGCACAAAACAAAGTTCTAAAATACCCCATTCTATGTTTACCAAATCAGATGATATTGGGCCTTTTCTCTCAATTTACTGTGCTAAATTGCAAGCTCTTAGGTTTTTGCAGATTAAACTAAGAATTTCTGAAATAAGAGGGTTTAAATTTAATCTAAAATATCAGAGCTTATTGTTTTTCTTTACTAGTATTATATGATTTCAGGAAAAATAAGATGGAAGATTGAATGAGAAATTGGGATCATTTTAAAATGTCACAGAAGTATGTTCCACTTTATTTTTTAAGTCAATAAATAGCTCCAGATGATTTTACATAATGTATGCCTACATGTAAATATGCCTTCAAGGATTCTAGATATCAAAGAAAGAATGCCCCTTGACGTGCCTTTTGCTCATATATTCAGCTTTCTTTATACACAAAATGTACGTAAGATGATAGAGTTAAAACCCTCCTCAGGGCAAATCTTGAAGATTATTGAACCTAACACCTTATAACAAAAGAATGGATGTTGCCTTTTTACCTGGGCAAACATTATATAAAAGCTGCTAATAATGCATGAAGCACTTCTTTTCTACAAAACTAAACCGACCAGCCCCCGTCGCGAAGCGACGGGAACTGACGAACCAGTAGACATATTTGGCGAAGTTTTGAAAATATCTATACATGACCACAAATTTCGTGGTCAAAAATACCTTATTTGAATTCATACTCACATTGAATCAAATCTTTGAAGTTTTTCCTCGAATTGGTGACATCTGCGAATGTTTCACATGAAGTAATCAACTAATAATGTAGAAAAATACAGGAAAATTGAGTCCATCAACGTATATCTCTCCGTGCGTGCGTTGTCTTCGCCATACGTCTTCGCACAGTAAAATGACGTCATAGAAAATGGCAGCGACGGCACCAACACTATGAGAAGAGACAAGGCCAACGGAAAATTCAATTTGGTAAGTCAAGAAGCTCTTATATACTTTCATTTTTAGTCGTTGTTATGCGTGAAACATCATAGAAACCTTACAACAACATTTTAACATTAGATTGATTAAATTGACCAGTATAATCCTCTGAGCGCTCATCTTCGCTGATTATTTCGCTGTAAATGGAGGTGGTGGAAGTACAGCCCCGTCGCCTTCGGCAACGGGGCTGTGTATAGTTACTACAAAACATAATGTGAAACCGTTTACACTTAGCCCAACTGTTATTATTGATGTGAGAAGAAGAAGTGTTTGTCAAATGCTGCTGAAAAAGGCAGAGTATCCATTTGTATGATATACTGTACTCCTGGAAATATTCACAGTACATTAATTTTCGCGGATTTCGCGCAAAGATTGGCAGCCACGAATTTAAACACCTGCGAATGTATGGGCATGCTTTCTTATAAAAATATTGGGAAGGTTTGATTACATGCTTACGAACATGCAGCGCAAATTCAAGAACCTGTGAACATGATTTGAGGCCGCTCAGCACGAAAATAACAGCGAATACAGTACTTCTTAACCACTTGGCTGCAGACCACGTAATATTACGTACTCATGCTATTGTCTGAGCTTTGTCTGTTTAGTCGCACCAGCACCAAGCTGGTCATACCCGCACTGTGCAATTATCATCATGCAGCAGTCAAGCGGTTATGCTACTTTCTTTTTCTCAATGATCATTCCCCCCCCCCCCCCTCTATCTATCAATTATACATACAGTCTGTTTCAAAAATAATGGTACAGTCGGGAAAAATTATTTAGGTATGAAATCTTCTCAAATGATACATGTAAGTGAATGTGGTACCGACTTAAAGCCAAAAGATTCTTCTTGATGATGGGCTTTGTTTGTAATTTACTTTTGTAAAACAAATGTTATGCTAAATTCTGTGCGGTGGTGAGCTAAACGAAATTACAAACATCTATTGTTTCGGTGCGCTGTATTCCTGGCTATTATGTGCGAAACCCATAGAAAAGCAAGCGCAAAGTACAATTTTTCTTGATTATAGAAAACTGGTCATATTTCAAAATTTACTTAACCAAATGGGATGAAAAAAAAATGCAGAAGAAAGCCAGATTTTCCTTCTTTATGGAAATATCAAACACGTTTAAAATGTCATTAATTTTCAGACTTTAAAAAAATGTTTTCCACTTGTACCATTTTATTTGACACAGACTGTATATCTTCAAAGTGAAATTTGTTATTTACATGTACCGTGCCTCCTAATTCAACTGGTTTTTAACTTGAAGAAACATTGAAAAATAACATGCATTTAAAACATTTGTGTGTATAATAAAGAATATGATCAAAATTACTTGAAAATGTAGATTAATTATCATTTAATCAACAATCCCTACATGCATGTTCAGATTACGGTAAATATCAGAAAATCAAAATTACATTCATTATTTAGATATGTTAATCGAGTCTTGGAGAAAAATTTTCCCATGTGAAAAAATATTAGCGTACATGTATATAAGCTCAGGGGGGATATGGGAGAGACTGCCCACTTCAAATACATGAAACATGTTTAAAATGTATTTATATCGGTCCGAATATCTAGTCAAAGGCTATATAAGAATTAAGAACCATACACTGATCACTTTCAAAATTTGGTTTCTGTGAGTATGTTCTTAATGCTGAACAAAAGAACTTGGATGGTAAAGAGGATATCTATTTACAGAAATTTACAGATGCTACAGAGAATATCAAAGTCAACACCAACATCGCTACATGTACGTTGGGCTTTTCAGAAAGAATTTGTTCTCAGCAATGACGACAAAAAGTGCACCCAATAAAAAGCACCTGTGTACAGTGTACAATTCTAAGAAGTGTGAGTATTTTGTAATTGAGTTTCTTGATCTAGTGACAAGAAAAAGACAAAATATAGTTTAATTGCAACAAAGACCAACAAGTAAAATTGTGTTTGCATAATGTACAATGTATGTAGATTGCACAGTGCTTTGGTTTCAGCCTTAGACTCTGTTTCTTGTGTTTGTTTTTAACAATCTGCAGGACTCGTATGAAATCTAAGCTACAGATACTGGTATGACGCTGGATTCAGGGATCACCTCAGAAGTTCTGTTCATAACAGGATCTAGCAACTACACCACTAAACTATCATACGTCACAAAATCAAAACTTCTCATCACACAAATTTAGTTTGTCCTCTCTCGCAAGAGGTCAAGGTCAGAACCAGCTTTTGACTTTTAATGGCATACACGTATTAAGTTCAAAGCTAACATCGTTTTTAAAAGAAAAGAAAAAAGGGGGGAGGGATCAATATCATTAAAAGAGCAGCATGTAATATGACGACAACAGACAAACATTTTCAAGACCTAACAAATACATATAAATGTATTGTATGTTGTGGTAACCCTGTAAGGAACTACAATGTATTAACAGTTCTTGCTTCACTTATTAAAATCCCTACCCTAGTTGATTATATTCTCTCCGTCACACCTACATTGTAGTACATTACAAGGCAGTCAACATTACACCCCAGCAACATCAGAGGTCAACATTACACCCCAGCAACATCAGAGGTCAACATTACACCCCAGCTACATCAGAGGTGAAAGCCATTACCCCAGCACTCACACTCATATTAAAGAGGGAGTTCACTCTGGAATTCTATTGGTTTAAAAAAATGAAGTATAATAAAAGAAAAATATGAGTGAAAGTTTGAAGAAAATCGACCAAAAAATAGCAGAGTTATGAATGTTTAAAGTTTTGATTCTGTGATGTCACGTGCGAGCAGCTCTCCAATGTGTTGTGTATGTAAATTCAATAAATTTGTATTTTTTCATCGTTTTTGAGGAAGGAATGGGTCAATTTGTTAGAGGAGTGTAGATGAACATAGGTTTGATGATATATTGACCGCACAGGTGACGTAATAAATTTTCTTTTGAAAAAATGACATTTTATGGAATTTACACTACATAACACATTAGAGAGCAGCTCGCACGTGACGTCACAGAATCAAAACTTTAAATATTTATAACTTCTTAAGTTTTTGGTCGATTTTCTTCAAACCTTCACTCATATGTTTCTTTTATTTTTCTGCATTTTTTAACACCAATGAAATTCCAGGGTGAACTTCCCCTTTAATTGTGTTTTCTATTTCAGTAGGCCTTCATTACATAACGAGGGTCTCTACAAGTACATGTAGGTACCTTTAATTAGTGATATGCAAACTACTGTATAAGCCAATTTTTTTTATTAGTTGTATTAGTTGGGTAAATTCGCGAGAGCAAAATTTCGCGATTTTGGGGATATGACTTCATTTCCATAAATAGCCTTGTACTGAAGTGGAAATTTTCGCGATGACCGACTCGCGAAATTCGCGAAAATAACCACTTATACAGTATTACTTTTACTGTTCATTGATTTTTTATTAAAATGATCCATAATTCAATGTGACAAGGTTTTCAGGGAGAAAAGGAAGACTTTTACCATAAACAAGTTGAATTTGTATCTAAGCTTCTAATCAATTTCTGCAGTATAACTTTCATTAGCTCTTTTCTACTTTTCCTCCTCATTTTAATCCGTTTAGAGTCTCTGAGGTAAAAAAAAAATAATAATAATAATTTGTGTAGGCCTACAGTTTGACACAAAATGAACCTGGAAAAAAAATCTACCCAAATCTGTAACTTAACTTTTTAAGTCTACCCATATACAGAAACAAGAAACATGGCTAGGTAGCATCTGAAACTTCCCTAGACCATTGAATTTAAAAGTAGACGTTTTTTAAATCTTTAAAGCCTCGACACAAAGACTATAGAGCTCTATCCAGTTATTTACAGTTTCACAATGAAATCCTTTCACATCTTTGCTTCCATAAATTCTCTCTCGCATAGAAATGGTAGAGGATATTTTGCAGCGCTAAGCAGGTGCAAGTAGACCGTCAACCGGATGCCTGATAACACGCTCCACTCTCCCACATTACACTAATCAATTCAAATTAAATACTCAATTATTGGATGCTTTAGAGTCTCAATTCCTCATTATTGATTCATTAAGTTTTCAGAAAAGGATTAATAGAGATGTCCTTTTATTTGGTGCAATGGACTGGGGATGCTTGAACATGAGAGAGAAGCTATATGACATTTTAAAAAGGAAATTAGCAAAAACTTTCATCCACTATTAAGTTGGTCTATAAAAAGTCAGTGATTTTAACCTCGATGATAAAATACATACATGTATTGACATTCACAATAGGTGGCCCATTTTTTGGAAAGTTTTACAACTTATGACTTCAAGAAATTACTCCATGAAAATGAAACTTAATAAATAATGTATTACATTAAAAAAAATAATAATAATTACACCAATATTTATCATCAACATTATAGGGTGGGTAAAGTTTCCCTTCCTTATCAAAAATGAAGTTATTAAAATCACCTTCAAAACATAAAGCAATCCAAATTAATATGATTATGTCATACAAGTCAATGCATTTGTTTACAACTTGTATGATGTTAATAATATAAAATACATATATTTTTTTTTTAATTATTATTATTATTTTTAACCTCCAATGTTATTTATATATCAGGCAATAAAAGAAAAGGGCACTCTTAAAAACACTTTTTCAAAAGCTTCCTTCTTTCCAATAAACATCCAAACAACTAATCCTTGTTTGGTGTGTACTTGCCCCAATTAGATCTTACATAGGGACAGCTTTAATTGGTCTCCCTTAGACCATCGATTGGTTCCTCACTGCATTTGCCTTTCTAAATTGACGCTGGAGGATTGAATTGATCAAATCATATTCGGAGTGGCAGCAGAGCGCGACGATGAGCAAACAAGGCTCAAGACGAAGACAAGAGATGAGGATTGTACCTCGTTTACACTGTGACTCGGGTCGCGGGTTCGACACGGCAAGTTTATGCCATGTAAACGGGATCAGTGTGATCCGCAACCCAGATTCGACACACCTTTTTTGCTCCACCAAAATCGTAGGTTTTGATCCGGGAGGCGGTTCGACACGGCAATTTTTAAGTGTGTAAACTGAAAGCCGTGTCGAAGTTGATGACCTTGATGTCAGATTTGGAATTTGGCTATACATCACAACACACATTAATGACGTCCCTTTACTTTCGGTCATGATCTGGGAGCCGTGTTGAACTCGCCTTTTTTGCTGTGTATAAACACGATCACAGGTTCACTCTTTGCAGTGCCGAACCCTTCGTGAGGATTCGACATTAGAGCCGAGTCACAATGTAAACACGGTACTAGTGAGGGTGAGGTGTGAGGGGGGATTACACCCGTTAGGATAGGATAACAACCACAGCCTACAATCAATACTTATTGATTCCTACGTCTAGTTAGGGTGCCGCAATCAATACTTCATCAATGGAACTTCTATTCAATCTATACACAGCAAGATGGACACCACACGATGCCCTGCCATTCAATACTAAACTGAAGTCAATTCCAAGCAATCATTCAGTCTTTCCTCCTTCCACTTATCAGCCTCCAATGTTGGATCTAAAGCACTTATCAAATAATTATCAATTCCATCAGCATTGATTTGATTTTACTAGAATACCTGTAGATTACAAATGCCTAATCAGCACAGTTATTATGAAGAAATGTCTGACCTTCATTTAACATTAGCAAGTTTGATTTGGTTTATCTTCTTCTTTTTTTTTTTTTTTTTTTTTTTTTGGTATAATGACTGGCTTTTGTTATCTTGTATTCTTGTATATTCTTATTTTACGTTGAAATACAGTGGAATCCAAATTTTTATGTAACAATGTTTACAAAGACCTCATAAAATATCTTATATCTTGTATATTGTATCTTGATTTTTTTTCTAGAAGGGGGGGGAGCAGGGTTTCAATTGGTGGCATATGATTTTTTTTTTCTAATTGTGCCATATATATTTGAATATTTGTTTGAAATTATTTAGCTGTACATGTACATGCATTAGAATAGATTTTTTTTTTCAATCCAGCTGTATGCCTTTAGTATTTGAATATAAATCTTTTTGCAATATTAAAGTTTTTTTTTTTTCAAAAGAAAAACAGGCAACGGAAAAAAGTTCTACAACATAGTTACCAATTGGCAAACCCTCCATTTCACGATCCATTACCATTTTGTAGACTGATATAAATACTTCCTGTTTGCAAGCAAATTCCTTCTCATACATGCCTTTCATTAGAAGAAGTCATGCAAGTCAAATACTGCCTTTGGCTCCATAACTCAAAATTCTATACTCAAGGAATTTCATAACATTGTATTTTTCTCACCCACACCTACATGTATTTAAATGTCATGTGACAGGGAATAACATACAGTAGTAGTCCAATGTGTGGCAATAATAATCTAGATCATCTTCCCAAAATATTGACACCATAGTAACTACTACACACAACTTCATACTTTTTCAATGAAGATCAAAATAAGTTAGGTCACAAACCCCACTAAGTTCTGTATTGAGCTCTGAAATATTTATTCTGCAAAGAAATTTTATGTCTGCAATGG
The DNA here is from genome assembly GCA_940671915.1 of Paracentrotus lividus. Lineage (NCBI taxonomy): Eukaryota > Metazoa > Echinodermata > Echinoidea > Camarodonta > Echinidae > Paracentrotus > Paracentrotus lividus. Next base: position 3,613,961 of record CALNVZ010001721.1, read on the forward strand.
AAAATTGTATGCAAATTATGTAAATAGTTTTGATGTGCCATTCAATGCTGATGTTAAAAAGTCATCTGATTGAATAAGAGTGCCTCATATTCAGTGAGCTAACTTCCTAACTGGGACAAGGTATCAGAATGTATACTGTACAAGCGCCTTGAGCACTCTACAGAGTGGATTTGGCGTGATATAAATTACATTATTATTATTATTATTAGTTTATATAGAGTAGGCCTACATGTACATTCTTGGCTGGAATGCTCCTTAAGGAGTGGAGAATGTGCACACATTGTGTGCGGGCAAGCCTGAATCCAATGACTCGGGTAATAATATGTTTGTAAAGAGCCTAGTAACATATGAATTAGGTGCTACATAAATCAAGAATATTACCATTATTATTATAATTATAATGAATACTATCAAGTTTATAAATTGAAGCAATTTTGCAATAAAAAAAAAGTTAAAAAGTGCTGGGCTCGGCTGATCAATTTCATGTCATACTGGCCTACATTTTCTTATCTAGACATAGGGCGGGCAGCGGATACCACACGTACATGTATGCAATATATTTCTCAAATCAGAACAGATATGTACGGTGTATGGTGCTATTTCTGTGATTTCACACTGAGCGCATTTTAACTGAGAGAGCAGAAAGAAAAGTGTTGCCATACAAGCGCTGACCATGAATTACAACAGAGGCCAATAGAGGAAACAGCGGGAAACAATTAGATCTGGTATTTTGTCCTTTTATAAATAGATGCAATGGCATTGTTGAGAGAGATTATGGGCGAGTTGTCATTAAGCATTTACACTTGTTAATTCCCATGTGACAAGCTCACACATCTGTGGGTTACGTATATGTAGTACAAGTGTCTTTTTGATTACAGCTCAGACCAAGACCAAGCTTTTTTTCATAAGGGTTTCAATATTTTGAATCTTTGGAATGAAATCAAAGACGAGATGGGACAGGATGCAGGAACACAAACCAATCCACAAGAGAGAACCCTTTGAATTCTTAAAGCAAAAATAGGCTACCATTACAAGAGAAAAGAAACAGTTATGAAAAAGAGCTTGAACTTTATCATTTTTGCACAAGCTGTATATTACATTGTGATGTTGAAATATGTTTCTAACGTTTTGACATGTGATTGTTATCAACCAAACCAAACTATCCTCCAATTATCAATGACTGTATGCTGAGAAGGTATGCACAAGACATACAGAAGATACCCTGTAATAATCTCCATTCACTATGGTATGGACAAGCTATGGATTGCTTAATTACGCGATTTCTGTTCATTCAAGCAACCTGTCTGCATATTCTTGAAAGATACCAGTTACTACCTCAGTTGTTCCTGAACATACCTAGCGTTTCTGCATTCACAGAATTGTCCCAGGACTGATGTCAAAATCACATATACCCTTTTCTCACTGGCCTTTCTTAACCCCATACTTTCCTTTACCCCATACTATTTATTTTCCTTTTCCGACGAGCCAAAATATTTGCCTAACCCTGGCTAAGAAAATGCACGCTGTTCTCACATAGAAATCGGTAACCCCGTACTATCGTTAGCCTCCGTTGTGGCTTGGCGCTCGGCTAGTACGGCATGTGCACAGCTGTTGGCTTAGCCGGGTTTCTGTTCTGATGAGAGTTTGTAATCCCGGCTTTTCACTCTAAACACCGCAATTGCCCGGCTAAAACTGCTATTTTGCAGGGCCTGAGAATCCCGTACTATAGGTGGGGTTAGCCTACTTTGCCAAAACGTCGTCGGAACAGAAAGTGGCATAAGCTTTACCCCGTACTATAGGTGGGGCTAAATGGCAAGTTTGTTACCTATAGTACGGGGCTAAGGAAATTTTGGTATGTGAGAAAAGGGTTACTGTCTGTTTCCTCAACCCTTCCTCTGTCCTGTTGCATAAAGAGTTACAATTTTAGTAAATTTGCCAGTTTCTCAACAGCCAATCAAAATGCTGTATTTCATGAACGTTACCACTAACGTAAAGCAAAGTTACTATAATAGTAAGTCTTTTTGCAACGGGGCCCTGGTTTTCTCGATGCTCTAGAGGATGTCCTGTGTCCTGGCTTCCAGGAATGGACAGGTCACTACCAGGAGCTGCAAAAAAATTTCATTAAAAAAAGAGGAAATGTCCTGATGAAGACCAGAAAATGAAATTGGATTCCTACCTCCTCCGTCATGGTTGAAGATGCTCTTGAGTTTATTGAGTGCCTCTGAGAAGTTGCGGACATCCCTTGTGAGTTGGAGGATCTCCTCCTGATTAACTATCTGTGTCTCCATACAGTCTGATACAGAGTTAATACTGGTAGATGAGTTGCTCTTTGATAGACGATGACCGGCAGACAATGGACCACCGCCTGACATAACAGCCACGCTAGCAGGTCGTGAAGGAGGATCGCCTAGATTCCCACCACGCTTTGTCTGCAAAGAAATATTAATTCAAATCATTAATATTTGGTAGCTGTTTTTTTTTTCCCCCCAATGTTTGTGAATAGAGGCTTTAGCCTTGCACATTTTTACCATTTCCTGAAACCAGAGACAATTTGCTAAAAATTTACTAAAAACAATAAAATGAATGAAAACATTGATGGTGATAATGATCATGAGAATGATGGTGATGGTGATGTTGATAGTGATGATGATGATGATGATGTTCATCATCATCATCATCATCATCATCACCATCAATGATGATGATGGCTATGGTGATGGTGATGATGATGACAAAGCTTTCCATATGAAATAAGATTTTAGATAAATGCTTTCAGACAAGTTAGTTACAGAGATTACCAAATTGCTCGAGTGCATCAACTTTATTTTGAACACAGAAATCTCCCATTCACACAAATGAGCAACAAAATATTGAAAATAGCAGACCATAAAGAAACTGTTCTGGTAAGATGAAAAAAAGCAAAATACTTTGGTCATGTCAAAAGGCATCATATTGGAGGGAAAAGTAGAGGGAGAGGGAACTAAACCCAGAGGGAAACGCAGAATCAACTGGGAAGAGAACGTTATAAGCTAGACTGGACGAAAACTGCAAGAGTGTACCAGGATGGCAGAGTGAAACAAAGAGATGTAGCATTCAACCACCTAACAGCAGATACAATGTACAGTCAACTCATCATAAGTCAACCTTCTTCAGTGCATCCCAAAAAGAACTATACACTTGTGTCCTTCACAAAGGTGGGCATTGCTCACTGAAGAATGCGTTATTTTTGGAATTTTTTGTGTCATAATAATAGTTGAGGATGAGCTTCATATAAATCTAAACTTTTCCCTCAAGAACCATATTTTTTTTTTTGGTAGCCATTTCAAAAGTGTAGTTCTTTTTGGGACGCACTGTATAAGTCATTCTATCACCAAGTCAAAGCAATTTTTCAGTCGAGATAGGGCTCACCTTCATACTCCGGGACCGGAGGGTCAGGTCCGAGTCCAGAAGACCTCTGCTAGGGGATGTAAGAGTTCCTAGATGGGAACCAGGAGATCCTAGATCAGATCCGTGAGAGCTACCAGAGATATCCAACTCCTACAAAACAACAACGCAAATAGAAATCAATAAACCAAGATACTAAATATGTGAGTACCATTTGACGGCCAAGGGCAAGTGAGCACTTTGAGACTTGAGAGAAGAATATATTTTGTTCAAGATCATGATTGTAGGTTACATATTTGAAATATCGAATGAGAACAGATCATGATATTCCTACCACAGTTGAATAGAATCAGGATAAAAATGTCATAATCGCTTGACAAATCACAAGATATTGTCTTGCCACAACTATAATTACACAGTTAGCTTGCAAGCAAATGCAAATCCAGCATACACATGTATGATCGATGTCAATACAATATGACTTAGAACAGAAATACTTTTCATATAGGGAATTCCTGTTTAGTAAAAAGCTACATGTACATGCAATCTTTCAACCTCAAAGCAAATATATCTTACTTCTTAGAATACTCACAAAACTGAATCTTGGGGGATATTTCAAAACCAAAAACGGAATGCAATCAAATCCATGTAAGTGCTTTTTAAAATTGAAATAAAGACAACCTCTTCAATCTAGAAGTACTTGTAGGTTTCATATGAAATCTTCAGCAAATAGTCCATCAAGCAGTGCAAGAAATTACTGTGCTTCACAAAACACTTGAAAAATATTTCACTTAATGCCAATTGGTCGTCTCTACTACCCTATATATCCCGACAACAAGTTCAAATACCGGACAAATAGGAATCTAACAGTAGATCTCTATCCTGACTCAACAAAGTCAACAAACCGTTATATTAAAACGTGCTTGATGATCTTCAAGGATTGGCTGGTAAATAAGGAAACCATCAAAGATTAAGGAGTTTGCTCAGTAAATGAGTCAATGGGATAGGATATTACCTAAAAGAGGTTGGGCTTCTTCAGTCAATACTCACTGACATTGGATCATGATCGCAGGCAAACTGTGACGTACATAATGTTCTTTCGCAAACAATTATTTCAAAATATTGGGCCATGACCACATTTTATTTGGGATTTAATAACCCATTACCAAAGCAAACAGTTACAGTTATTATTAAAATATTTGACTTGTCATGTACATGTACAACTTGAGTTGTCTATAAAGCCACACTTTGATTTTGACAATAAAATGTCATAAAAGTTTGTAATTAAAGGATAATTATTGCGTTAACATTCCATTCTAAAAGTTTATCACTTACAACTTTAGACCTGCAGACTTTCTAAGACTACCATGATCAATTATGTACAAGTTTACATTACAAGACATGGAAGAGATGGAATGATATTATAAGCTGCTTTTTAAACACTAACATGAATGCATTGTACATACATGTAGGCCTACTTCTTAGCATATTGAACACTTAATTTGTTAAATATAAGTTTGTTTTTTTATGAAAAAAAAAAAGAAACAGAGAAAATGCAGCTGGACCAGTGTGATAGAATTAATTCACTACACCATTGACTTGAACTCAACAAGTAATTATCAGATTACCAATCCTTAACTTTGTCGTTTGTAGGGAGAAATGTTAATTTCTAGAAGGATTTCCTAAACTAATACTCGTAACCTCAACTGACCCAATTAAATTAACCACAATCCTTTACAATGAGGAACAGTGTTCAGATGACATTCGATGCACAATTATATTATGATCAAAGAAAGGCCTTAATTCAATTTTTTTGATGGTCATCATTGTCATCATTTCCTTGAATGTGATATCCTTCAATGAAAAGAGGGCATATTGTCCCTCAGCCTTCACACAATTATGATAATTAAAGTGTAATTGCTCATAAAAAATTTCAAAAGCATGACTACATATGTGGTGACTTTACAATATATAAACAGGTCATGAATATTGCGGTTAAAAAGTTGTTTTCTTCATAGTTCCCAATATAATCACAGCATTTCCTACAAACGAAATGAATTTGTATTTTCTTAAATTTTGTCTGAAGATACTATTAATTCATTGCTACTTCATGCATTGACAGACCTTATAGTTAGCATTACCTGAAAACCTCTTGAACTATTTGTGTAAAAAATCAAAAACATTTATCATTATTCATTTTTTTTAGAGAAAAGGATAGAAATACGTGTAAGTAGCATAGGCCCTTGTGTGGCATCTAAAATGGTTATAAATGTAAGTTATATTCTTCTAAAATAAATACTTCATTTTCACTTAATTAATATCAAATAAAATTGATGTGATTGTTATCCTATTTTGCATATCCTGTTTACAAATGTGAACATACATGTATATTTTATAAGCTGAAATTCTGTTTTATAAAGAGTTTGATCCTGACATTACTAGACCAATCCCTCCACAGCAGGAAGAAATGAAAAACCTGTCAATTCAAATCATTTCTGTCCTAAAGATGAAACATAAAGTTAAGGGTTTGGCACTTGGTTAAAGCCCCTGATTGCCAAAATTTTCTTTTAATTACAACATGACAAAGTTTATCAAACAATTAACATCTTTGTATTAAAGTTTACTTATTGACGGTGATCTATGGAGCAGTATACATGTAGGGGCAAGCAAAATTGTGACTTATATTCTTGAAAGTGACTAGTCTTGAAAGATACATTGATTTATTGCTGGAAATAATATTTTGGCAGTTGGTTAAAATATTTTACTACAGTTGTACTTCTCTTTCCTTCACCATTTGGCCTAGAAATCACTCTATCAAAACTATATAATGATGGTAGTATGTAAGTTCTAACATTACGATTTCAGTGTCAAGGTTTTGAACTAGAGACTCTTCACACTTTTGCACATACATTGTAGTTATAATAACAGGCTAAAGTAAATACTCTAGCTCTATTAAAGTGTAACTTCACACATGAACCTTTCCCAATGTGTCTATGCTTAGAAAAACATCTTGAGGGAAAAGAAATGGAATATGGCTTGGCTTCACTTGCTACCTAACTGAAGAAAGAGAGAGAGAAAGTCTGAAATATGAACAGAAACAAAGAGAAAGCAAAATGTAGCAGAGAGAGAAACAAAGACTTTTACAAATTCTGAAGAAATTAACCACTAGAAGATGAGAGAAGATGGGAAAATTTGAAGGATTATTCACATTTCTTTGTTCAATCACAGAGAGAGAGAGTCAGACAGACTGACACGGAAAGAGACAGAGTGATAGAAAGAAAGTGAGAGAAGGATATGCCTGTGACCTGAATTGACCAATCCTAAAGATTATTATCATTAGAGCAGGAAGGAAGATACACTAGAATCACTTCCTTATAGCATGGATATATAAGAGAGATCCATGGCCCTACATTGATACACACAGGTGCTTTATTGATTACACAAATTACAAAATTGAGAATATCTTACAATTCTACAACTACATGTATGTGAAAAAGATAAAAATAAACAGTCTTTCAGAAAACAAACACAAAAAGAAACTAAAAATCGAAAGTACATTTATGCACAAAAGGAGATGAAAACTTGTAATGTAAGGTGCCTTAAAGATCTGTGCTCTCTCAGATGATTGTCTAATCATTTACAATATTACTGTATCTCTTAAAGATGGAATTCAGTTCCTTAGGGTGGTATCTCCCTTCGCGGAGACGACTCCGCGACAAAAAAGAAAATATTGTCTCCGCAACGGATAAAAAGTATTAGAGAAGTCTCTGATCTTTTTTCCGCCGCGAAGACGTCTCTGAGACATCTCTGCGACAATTTTCAAAACAGTCTAAAAGCTGTTTCAAAACCGTCTCAAAGTACATGTAGTCCCAAATCCGTGTGAAAGTAGTTTCCACGATTTCCATGTCTCATGAAACGTCGCGGCTCGCGGGGACTGAGGAGACGTCTCCTCGACAAGTTTAAAAACCGTCTCCAAGTCGTTTCATTGGCAGCAGCATATCATTTAATTTTCTTATCATTCAATTTCATGTTTTCCCAGGTTTCAGAGAGAAAAACAATTCAATCTTATTTATTACATGTAAGTCTGATTTTGAGCTTTAATTATCTATCAACTTATCAAAGGTATAAAAATTAATCTGTCTCGATCCATACCCAACCTTTTTTTTACTCAAATTCAATTTGAAATTGGCACTCACCTTTATTCACAATAAATTCACAAGTAAAATCCTATGAATCAAGAAAAACACTGACAAATATGGCAGCACGACTCCAGGAAATAAAAATAAGATTCCCAAAGACACTGTTACCCTGGTCCACGTAGCTATACGGCAAATATTCGACAATGATAGTCCTGCATTCTTTCTTCCTCAATCCACAGCCAAGTTAACAGACGTCCTGCACGGAACGTCAACAAAAACAGAACTAAAATTTACCAAAATGAACATGTACCAAGTGAACGCACACTGAACAGAAATCCTCCACTGGCCGCAATCGCAACTTCTCTCCCTCCCTCCCTCCCTCTCTTTCTCTCTCTCTCTCTCTCTCTCACTTTTTTTTTCGGCACAATAGGGGTTCAAGCTGACTGCACATTGAGTATTATGTGGTTATAGCTGGCCTATTATATAGTTGTAAGGTATACCAGGGGGAATATAAATACCTCAATGGCAGCTATAGTTCTTACATATTGAAGTGGAAGCTTGTTATTTATTTTCTTGGCAGTGAAGGTTGGGCTCTATGTATTTAATCTGAATGTCTGGCTCGCATTATTACGGTAAATGGTAAACGGTGTGTGTACATTTATAAAATGATAGCTGAAAGTAGCTATGTTCACACGGGACCATCGGGGTTTTAGTCCTCGAGGACTGTATCCTTAAGAATTTAAACCCCAACGGCTTGTTCTCGAGTTGCGTTCACACGGAGTGCTTATCCTCGGGGATAGTTATCCTCGAGGATAAGTGAGAGGCTCGATGACCGGAAGTACAAGTTGTATGTAGCGTGCGCTATTTATTTCCCTGTACTATTCGGCTATGTCCCTTGACTGAACCGGAAGTTTAACCGTTACAAGAGGTCACTCTTATCCTCGAGAACAGTAACTCCAAGTTAAAATCGTGTCCACACGGTCAAACGCGCGATCGGAGACCACCCACCGCTTTGAGTTTCGAGCCTTAACCCTAAGATCTGTCGAGAACATAAACCCCGACTTGTCCTCGAGAACATAAACACCGAGTTCGTTCACACGGGCCTTAACTCCAAGTTAACTCCAAGTTGTCCTCGAGAACATCCTCGAGGACAACTTGGAGTTAACTTGGAGTTAAGGCTTGCCGTGTGAACGATACTAAAGATTCAAATTAAGAGAGGATGTGCATGCTATTGCCATAATAAGCCATAGGGATAGTCTATAGATTAAAGAGTGTGAATGATGTCCAAAAATGCACCAAAAAAAATCCATTCAGGGCTATTCCATGCTGTGTCTTACGGGATATTTTGACAACGTTTTATATCTATTTGACACAGAAATCAAAGAATATTTTTACTTGATTGATGGTGATCCTCAAGTAAGGGGCGCAAGAACCAAGACTTAACTTGGCTTGATTACGCATCCTTTACAATTTAAATGAAAATAGCACTGTGTCGTACAGGACACAGAAATAACAGAAAAAAAACAAAGAGACAAAAACAACAAAACCATGGAATCACCCTTCATAGAGATGCCAAGATTATAGTCCAGTATTAAAGGCATAAGATCTTTTGCATTATACTACACATGTAGCACTCACAAAGCTATCTTGCGCATAATGATCATCTACAATTATTATGCATACATTGCACTCACAATGCTTGATATCTGATAAGATAGCTGATTTCTAAGGTTTTTCAGGCCTCAAAACAGTGAACATCACTCCATTTGTAATAATTTTACCACTTTGGCCTGAGGTGTGTGAGCATGAGATGAACAATGTTAAAGCTGGTGTATAGTTTCGGGAGAAAGAGAAATTAATTTGGATTCACATTTAGATAAATTATGAAAGATTGACTCCAATAACAATAATAAAGCAAATTATAGTACTTGAAATCTCGTTTTAGTGTCTTTATTTCATAATATAAGTATAAAAAAGATAAGACGGGTCCCAGACTCATGTTAGCGCTCAAGTGGGAAACCAATGGGGATTCTCTTGTGTGGGTGTTACACACAGATCGTTCACACTAATTTACGCCGTAACCTCCTGCGTACAAACCTTTCAGCAGAGGTCTAAACGCCAGTTAAATTACGCTTCATTCAAACTATTTCAATGAAATTCATCGGAAATAATGAAAGGAATGTCACAAGATCTCCCACACATATCTGTGCAATGTGGACAACAAGTAACTACATTTGATTGGTTTTGTGCCAATTCCTTTTTTGTTACCAAAACTATACACCAGGTTTAAACAATCTCTTTAAAATGTTACACTCTCCTAGCTATTAGCAGACAATACTGAGTACGACCCCCTGTAAAGATTGTCCTGCTATCAATGCTATCTAGCTAAGGGTGTGTTCAATGTTTATTTTCAAATTTAAATGCCAACATGAATCATGATACAAAACACAGAACACAAACGTGATCAGCGGTACACCGTTCAGTGACGAAAAATTTAAAGCTGATTATACGTTGATGGTCTATAAATTCCCCGTTCTCAAAAATCTGCATTTTTTTTCACTTTCAGAGCACTTTTAAAGACGTTTGAAAACTAAATTGCGTTCAGTGTCGCATTCGCAATGCTGAAGGTTGTAAAAACGAAGCTGATCTTGCCTCAAAACGCACGTTTTTCAGCATTGAATTTTCCTCCAAAGGAATGGGGAACAATGAACACACATTTTGTTTCTCTTTATATCAGCGTTTTGAATGTTGGCGTTTAAATTCAAAAATCGACATTGAACACATCCTAACTATCTCAAGACCGTCTCTATCTGGGACTACAAATTCCCATCAGGAAATGAGCTGTCAGCTGCTTGCTGTAACGTCATCCTTATTTCATCTCACAAATATTCCAGCCATAATGATCATATCATGCCTATTGCTAACATGCTCACTGTCTAGCTCTATTTAATTGACCTTCATCCATTCATTCTGGGAATTACAGTTTACTCATCTTCTTTTAGAGGAGGTATTACCCTTGTTTAGGGATTTACATGTACATTAAACTTTATAACACAAAATACATTTGGAGTGTGAAAGGTAGTAAAATGAGTAAGATTCAATTGCTCTGACCATAATAAAAAACTACAGAAATGCGCTTATGCACTAGCTTGAGCTTTAAAAATTGGTGGATCAGGAAAAAGAGCCAGAAAAAATAAAACGGTGCTGCACTAGTTCAAGCTACTTCAAAGTTTGCATTGATGACCTGACCTTGAACAAACAAGCCCGATATTGTGCACCTATACATGCACAGGTGCAAGATTTCGGACTTATCTCGAGCTAGTGCAGCATCGCGCAAAATAGCGTGCTATTCGTGCTAAAACTGCAAACCAGCCCGAGTTTTTCAATAAAGGCTAAGATGACTCGGGTTGGAATTTCCTCCACATTAGCGCACTATTTGACCACAAAGCTGAATCTCCTCTGATCAGGCTAGTTCATCGGATCACAAATAGCACACTATTTAAAATTGCTTGAGCTAGTGAAGCACCGCCTAGAGATTCAGAGCAATGGATCCCATTTACTACCTTTATAGGGTGCTATCTCACTTCGCTGAGACGTCTCCGCGACAGAATAGAAATTTCATGTCCGCGACAGATAAATAGTATTAGAGACATCTCCGAGACGTCTTCGCGACAATTTGTGAAAAAAAATTCGCCTCCGAAATTCAGGAGACGTCTCAGAGACGTCTCTAATACTATTTATCCGTCGCGGAGACGTCTCCACGAAGTGAGATAGCACCATTAATAGTGAAAACAAACGAGGCTAGGAAATTTGCCAGGCGCTCTTTCACGAGTCTGAGTGGACAGGGTGGGAATGCCACAGGTCCAAGGAGTTACATGTACATTTGTAGATGCCAACAGCTTCATGTTCAAACACATGAACGGTAACAGAAATATTTTGAATTTACTGTTTTAAATTTAACGATCCATGTTTTTCTCAAAACTTGAATTAATGGATCTACCTATTAGAACCAAGCTCTTCAAGTACTGTCAAATGACACTGTATACATACTGTACAAACTATTTCACACAGTCTTGAAAATAACAATTGTCGATCACCTAATAAGCACACCTCAAAACCGATCACTAGAAGTTTTGAAATGATAAAAAAAAATCTATAAAATATCTTCAAAAGGGTAACCCTAACATTATCAGTCCTCCATTCTTACACCCTGAATGGTCATCCCTGACTAATTCTTTGCACATCTTGGCAACTTTACCGAGTTTACCACATTTTCTGAGAAGAATAAATAGAGCTTTGCCCCCTATGGATGACAAACCTCTGACATAGAGCTATAAACCTGACTCACTTGGGATGTATTCATTACATACAAACCAGAAAAGCACTTCTAAAGGTTAATCACTTGTTTATATTCTTTTAAATTTCTGTGAAACCTTGCCAAAGCATTTTTTTCACTAAAAAGTCAATGCTCGATGTAAAAAAAGAACAAACCCAGGAACATACAAAATACAAACAGCTTCAAATAAACCCCTCAAAATAAGTTCCACAACTCGACTTTAGGCCATGATAACTTTTCTGGTAGGTTTTATTTATTTCTGATGTTTAATACCATTGGAAAGATAATTTATTCCCTTTTTTTTATTGATATCATATTTGTAATGATTGTGTCATGCTACAATGCACAGAATATCTGAATATGGAGAAAAGTCAAAAGTCAAATGTTGTAAAAAATGCATTGTTATTGATCACATTGAAGCTCCACAACACAAATCTGGAACCTTGGTTACTTTTTGTGTGCTTTTGATCGTGCTTGATTTTCACAACATTTATTCCTCTTTTGATTGATAGTAATTTGTCATGGTGATGTCATGCCTGAGTCCACACAAACCCTGAATACAAGGCAAAGTGAAAGAGATTGTTCAGACTAAGGTTCTTCATCATAAATTTGAACCTTGATCAATTCTTTATATGTGGGTTTTAATCATTATTGATTTTTATAACATTAAAAAGTTCAATCATTCTTTTTTTTTTATTATTGGTACCCTATTTGCCATGGTTACGTCATGTTTTGAATGCAAATAACTCATAAATATAATGCAAAGTCTAAAGTTGCAAATTATGCATCGTTATTGCTCACATTGAGTAACTTGCAAGGGAATCCCAATTTAGTCCCAATATGCATTCAATTTGCAACATTTGACTTCCAACATTCAGGTGTCCTGTGCATGCAAGCCAACACTATCATTACAAATAGGGTATCATTTTAAATAAACTTGACAATGGTATAAAAATCAATAATGATGAGAAATTAACCAAAAGGTTATCAGGGCCTAAAATCAAGTTGCAGGGGTTTAGAAACCAAACAAATAGTACCAAAGCCATGATGCATAACATAAATACACTGCATATCAGTGGATTTCATGGAATAATCCCTATCAACTACCCATTTACCTAAACATGGGTTGAGACTGGCAAATAAACATAAGTGCCTTGCCAACAAACATTTTAGAAGTGGAAAACCATATTGTGATCACAGTCCCCAATATGTTGACCACTAGTGATTTAAAGGGATTGGGTAACTTTCAAAAACAAGAGCAATTAGATCAAGATTAATAAAATTATATTGTTCCAACAGTAAAAACAAACTACTGAAAGTTTCAGATCAAATGGAAGTCAAACAATGCAAAGCATACAGCCAAACACCAGTACCCTCTGTTGCCGGCTCAGCAGGCCGCTAGGGACGGGGACTATACAACAGGAAATGGGTGTATGTTGTGCTATGTGGAAAAGCACATGGTTTTATAAACCATCCGAGGTTGGTTTATAAAACTTGAGTATGAAATCATTGATATCTCGAAGGTAAAGCACGCAATTAGCTTGCAATTTTGAAGAGATACCAGACTGACCTAAGTGTTTATAATTATGTTGTCAAAATAAGCTAAATGGAATAAAATCTGATTTTAATATCATTCAATGTTACTGAATCCCTTTAAAACATTGTACATTCAGCAGTCCACAACATGTTTACCATAACATAGATCTTGGCCTTTCATCAATAGTGTGAACAGACTGAGGGAAGAAACTCTTGAATTTAGTGAGTTTGATCATAGATGTCTATGGTTTGATCTCAGTCCAAGTATACAACCACAATGTGAGTCAGGACATCCCTCACTATAGTCTACTTTCAAGACTATAGTTCAAATGGGCCATATCATGCATTTTCTTTTCATCATGATATTGTGTTATTTTGCATATTTTTGTAATATTCTATCATTGAAAACAAAATAAATGAGTATTGAATTGAATTTAAATTCAAAGTTAAATGTATAAGTAAAATCCCAGAGAATGCACTAACCAGTTTTATATGGTTCTAGGACAGCTCCCCCGGACAATTCCCCCCCCTCAAACATCTACTCCCTCACTCTACACCTAACCCTAACCCTGTTTCTAGGGGTAGTTGTCCTGGGGGCCATTGCCTTGGGTACATGTTGTCCTGATACTAGTTCAGATTCAGAACGTTTTATAGGTACACCCTCACACTAGATTTGCGAGCACTCGCTAGGTTTCATCACGTACGCATGCGTGTGCGCTACGAGTATATGTGTGTATCATGTCGACAACGATCCTGATACATGGATACGGCTCACTGTCCCTAGCTAGCTTCGCCACCCCTCACAATCAATTTAATTCTAAAAAGAAATGGGTAACATGCATCAGGAGGAAAATACTTTCCTCTTCGTTTTTTTTTTTTACATTTTTAATAAGTAATTGTTTCTTACCTCATTATTGATGACAATCTTTGGAGTGTTGTTGGTCTTTCTCATAAACTGAGGTGAAGTAATTAATGCCTTCATATTCAACGTCAAATAATCCATCTTCACAGACATATTGCAAGGTATGCCGATCAAACAAAGATTGAAACTTTTCTCAAGAACCCTGAGCTCAGCACTCCAGGCTAAACGTGATCACTAGACGTGTAAGTTCATTAAATATTAAGTTTAAAATGTTTTTATTTGTTCGTTCGTTCCAAGCTGCATGAGCCCCTACACATTAGAAGCAAAGCATGTAGGCCTGCACACAAACATTTACATGTACATGAACCAAGATTTCAAGCTCCAAAAGTAAGTCCTACAAAGTTCAAAATGGAAAGTCAAGATGTTCGTTCAAGCCACGCTGAAGTCTTGCACTGTACCCTTACATGTATTTTCAATTATAAGGGCGTGCAGAAATTTAAAGCTTGGGTCTCCTGAAAATTTTCGCAAACATGCGTCACAGCTTTCATACAGTTTATACATTAAATGTAGTTTAGAAGTATTGAAACACCTGCAGGTGTAGCATACCCTAGACTAAATTTATGAGAAATCTTGGAACTTGATCCTCAACCTGACACGATTTCTGGATCAAAACTTTATTACCAAGAGAACTTGGACTCTTGCCATTAGATACAACAAGATCTATAATTGAGAAGATCTGTGAAATCCAAAGTCAACTAATCAGGATGAGGCTTTCATAAATTACCCAGTTGAACCAAATGAATGATCCATATTATCACTGATTCCTTGGAGGAATCTCCCAAAGTCAGTAAGGTACAATGTACCAAGTCACATGGTGGACACCAGCATTAGATTGCAGAAAGCACATTGACGGCTTACACACTCTCTGCAAATGACCTAAAAAAATATAATACCTAATGAGTCCTTGTTCTCTTGACAAAACATACTAAATACATATATCGTACAAAGTTGCATCTGATCTCATTATAGCCCTATCTGAGGGGGAACAACTGCAGTAGACCAGAACTATGAATTGATAGAACTAATTGTTCTTCTTGGGCTCTTGTTCTTTGGGTTGTTAGAATGTATCAGATGATGTGTTGTGTTGCATGAAATCCTATTAACTGGAGAAGATACTGAACTCTGCACTGTGGCCACTGTTGTTGTTTATTTCAAGGTCTGTAGATAATTAGGGCGATGTCCTCATTTAAGAAATGGTAATGATTCACCCTTCAAAGTGGTCAAAAACGCTTCTGACTATCCCTATCTCCCTACACTGCATACTCTAGAACAACTGAAACAAAATTAGACAGAACTTGTCATTTCTTTGGATGCATTTAAACCTGAATTATAAAGACAACGCACTTCTAAAAAAATGTTGTTACCATCTCAACCCTCACTAATTGAGCCATCCACGATTCCTTTTAAAGTAACAGCTCCTGTATACATTTTTTTGTGAAGCTCTATATGGCTTCAGCAGAAAAACATCAATCTACAATGTCTGTTGCCTTCCTTGAAGACTCCTCAGAAATGGTACAATGTAGAACCAAGTTGTATTGAAATATTCTGGAAGATAAATATTTATCAATGTTTCCTCTAAGATTCTTCCTAAAAAATGCAACAATGTAGATCTCTGTTTCCTGAGTGTTCCTAAGTGTTGCCTCCAATTCACATGCAATATCCTGGATTCTGTAGAATAATCAATCAATGTTTCCTCAAAGAATCATCAAAAAGGCTAAGTTTCCTAATCTTGTGTTCAGATGCAACTAGCATCCCTATTCAGCCTTTTATCCCTCAAAACTTTTATCAAAGCTATACTCTTGAATTCCAGTACATGTTTACAGACATTCCTCTGAAATAGGAATATATTTGAACCTGCAATGAAGCAGTGAGCTTTGGATATGGTTAAGCTGGCATGAAACATGAACTTTAACCGCTGAATCATAAACCACTAAAAATTGAAGTAACAGTTGGTTGATAAATTCTTCTGCTCCTGGGCTAGGAGTCTTCCCACCAGACTTAATTTAATTACTTTACAGGGAAAAATGTTTCTTTTCATATAAACCTTTGAAAGATATGATTAACAGTGTTAACTTTTATCATTTCTAAACAGCAAAAAAATGTTTTTATAATTAATAATTGCTAACATTTAAATTATCTGTTTTGCTTTATAACTGTAAATTGGCAGACCAGTCCTTAATGCATGCAACATGTACTGTAGGCCTGAAATCTTTGAAAATGTTTTGATCTATTGACTTGTATGTTTATTTACATGTATAATATGAATTAAAGTGCACTTAATATAACAGCACTTTGTTACGAGTTCACAAAGATCTCATTGAATGTTAAGACAATATACTAACTATAGGTATATGTCAATTTAAAAATAGAAAACTATATCAGTGAGTGTAATTTTCTGTATTTGAAGCAGTCTGATATCGCACAGAATCACAATTCATTTACAACTGTATATTCAATCTAAGAGCGATTTCCTGTGAATATTCATCAAAAGTTTTAGAAATTGCAGTTATCCTCAAAAAGTCTAGGTAATCTAAGGGGCCTCTGATCCTTCCTTCAAGAGATGTCTTTGGTTTGGGGGATTCCCCTGATTACGATCTACAACCATCTGGAAATGACTCAACATCATCAAATAAAATGGCTTTTAAAAAAAATTAAAACCTGAAGCAATTTATTACATACATTGCTGTACAAAATCACCCTGAGAATACAATGTCCATACGTAATGTACACCCTTGGTTAGAAATTACGATACAGGATTTTACATCTGACCGGATGACAAAATAATTTCCTACATACAGTAATAAAGATATTTCAGCTCTTGAACACAATTCACGAATCTTGTAAAAACTGCTGAGTCAAGCCATATTTGTTCACATTATAACAATTTTATAAAGTCCCAGTCAATAAAAAAAGAGGGTAAACTCAAATATCAGAGATGATAACAGTGTACTCTGGACAAAAGGCACAACACAAAACCATGATTAGAATTCAATAAATATCAAAATGAAATTTATGATGATCTTGTGTATTAAATATCCCCTTTTCAACAGAAACAAGAACATTCCATGACATACACAGTAGTCAGACAGGTAAAGGAAAATCAGCTTTTTATGGACACTCCATTTTTATTGATTTCTTTAAAAAATAAGAACTTCATAATACAGCTCAATGTTTACCAATGTTTCAAAGTACAAAGTTCCCTACGTTTATTATGTGCACAGGCATCATGATCACTCCCGTCAAAGGTCTCATTCAAAATATGAGACTGCTATGTCTTTCAAATCAAGGAGTCATATGTTTACTCATTTCATATTTTATAAAAAAGATAGGCAGTAACAATCTCTTTACAAATTAGCTTGAAAGTGGGTTACCAGAATTAACCCAGACACAGATATTTTTCATTCTTTTTCTTATCTAAAGAAAAATTATTCCATTTGTGGCTGAAAAAGAGAAGATTGGTCCAATCCCAGCGACACCAAACATATCACACAAGGCCCATCCACAATGTAAAAGCCAGGAATTTCTCTCTAACACCAACTTTATTCATTTGACGCATTGAAAATGAGAAAAGAAATACGCTTTCTGTAGTGGCTGAAATAACTGAAGTAAATCCCATTCAACAATGATCTCAGCTACAAATAACAAGACATTTCCTGGTGAGGCACTTAATCTGTACTGCCTCGTCACACCCATGGTGACATCTCAAAACAATTTCACAGCAGAAAGGCCACAGTATATGATTGCAGCTTCTTGTGTAGGATCAAATAGAAAAAGCACAATATGCTGTATCCTCAAAATACTGAGATCAAACTGAACAATTATTTGCAGTACTAAAATATATCTGCATAATATACGTTGAGAGTTCTACCTTGAAGAAATGCATGTATACCATCACAAGTTACAAAACCACCTGCAGACCTAGCTCTCCAACATTCAATGAAATATAGTGCTCAAAATACATGTGTAGATTGATAATTCCTCTTAATCCTATAATCATGCTGAATGCTGATAAAGCAAGTGAAACACATCACATGTACACATCAGCTATACATCAAGTTCTTTCAAGCGATACGCTTGGTTGCCTCGTGCAAAATAAATGAATTTCAGATAATACATGCACCGATAAAATCATGAATCCGGCCCGGGAGATATAATGGAGCTCAACTCTAAGCTGAAAAGCTGCTATTCATAAACTAATTAATCAGCAAGTGGTTGAGATATGGAATAGATGCAATCGGTGGCATAAAACTAGGCACATATTGAATATACCACTCCTACATTGTATTAATACATGTATGTCAGCTTAGCCAAACAGTATAGAATTTCTTCTGTTTACAGTTCCTCACATATTGACAGATCTTTGTATCACTAAGTGGTCTCTATTGGAGAAATGGTTGTACTTGAACTACCAGACGAACAATACATGACATTTTTGTCATTTCTTCTACCACCCCTGCAAATAGAAATACATGGCCCCTGACACGTTCAACTGATATTCATACTGATAATGTGATGGTAATGAACCTCTATGAATACAATAGATTCATTCATGCAAAAGTGATGGTAGAAATATTACCAATATGATCTCAGTCATAACATCAGACTGTTTTCTTTTCATTCTAATACTCTCATCAAGTCTTCAGAAAAATGAGTTTCCGTATGAATGATTGTCACAATTATTTCATAGGCTTTGTGTCTACTGTTATTCAATGTTATTCATCTCAAACCAATCTTCATGAAAATTGATTTCTGCATTTCAAATTACTGAAGAGCTTGTTACTATAAAAACAAAATATGGCACAAAATAAAGGCATGGCTAACGCTTTTTCAACTTGCACCATCAGAGCCAGTGAATGAATGAACAGAAATATAAAACTAACAATCAAAGTTACCAGGGTATCTGTTGATATTTAATATTAGTTGTACATACCTCCAAGTCAGGAAAAAAGGTTTCGACAGGTGGATTCACACCTGCCCGATCTGGAAAAGTTCCCGTAATCTCTGATCGGGTATTCTTACCCCGATCACAAACTACGCGTAATTTTGCAAGTGTGAAACCAAATTACGCGTAATATTCCCGAAGATAAATTCCCGTAAATTAGTAGGTACTTCGTCGAAACTACGCGTAGTTTCGCCAAGGTCGTGGGAACTTTTGTAGTGTGAACGTAAATTACGGGAACTTTCTATTCCCCCTTTCTTTTTCTTATGTATTTCTTTGTTTTTCCTTCTTTCTTCTCGTTCCTTATGTATTTCTTTGTTTTCCTTCTTTCCCCGCTTTTTTTTTAATGTATTTCCTTGTTTTTCCTTCTTTTTGCTCTTTCCTTTATATGTATTTCTTTGTTTTCCTTTTTTCTTCTCTTTCCTTATGTATTTCTTTGTTTTCCTTAATCTTTCCCCACTTTTTTTTATGTATTTCCTTGTTTTTCCTTCTTTTTGCTCTTTCCTTTACATGTATTTCTTTTTTTTCCTTTTTTCTTCTCTTTCCTTATGTATTTCTTTGTTTTTCCTTCTTTCTTCTCTTTCCTTATGTATTTCTTTGTTTTCCTTCTTTCGTCTCTTTCCTTATGTATTTCTTTGTTTTCCTTCTTTCGTCTCTTTCCTTATGTATTTCTTTGTTTTTCCTTCTTTCCCCGCTTTTCTTATGTATTTCCTTGTTTTTCCTTGTTTTTGCTCTTTCCTTATGTATTTCTTTGTTTTCCTTTTTTCTTCTCTTTCCTTATGTATTTCTTTGTTTTTCCTTCTTTCTTCTCTTTCCTTGTGTATTTCTTTGTTTTTCCTTCTTTCCCCGCTTTTCTTATGTATTTCTTTGTTTTTTCCATTTTTCTTCTCTTTCCTTATGTATTTCTTTGTTTTTCCTTCTTTCTTTTCATTCCTTATGTATTTCTTTGTTTTTTCCTTCTTTCCCCGCTTTTCTTATGTAGACTATTTCTGTGAGTTTTTTTTCTATTTCTTCCCTTGTTAATAACTTCGGGTATTTTTCCCGAAAAAGACGGTTCGGGCAGGTGTGAACATGCAAAATAAATTACGCGTAATTTGGTGGTTGGAAAAGTTCCAGTAATTTACGGGTATTTTTCCCGATCGGGCAGGTGTGAATCCACCTAATGACTACCGGGTACACCAAAATCTGGTGTTTACCCTGAAATGAATGCACACTTTTTAAAGCCAAAATGGAAAAGGAAGGAATAACAAAAAAGGGGAAAGGGATGCAAATAAATATGTGTACATGTACATGCACTCCATCCCCCATCCCTCCCCTTCTGAAGAAATTTCAATTCAATCTTTCAACCAGGTACCATAACATAAACCCCCCTTTAGAACCTTCAAAGAGCAGCCCAAAAAGTAAAACACTCACTTTCAATTATGATTCCATATAACTGGGCACTTTAATTTCCCCTTGGATAGTAAAAATGAACTTGTGCTACACCTGTAGTATTACACATGACCTTTACAGTAATTATAAACAGGTGTTCTCACTAGTCTACTTCAAGACCTAAATGATTTTATATCTCATGAAGGTACTCAATAATGGCTTGTTTGTGGAAAAAAATATATCGTTATTAGGCGCTGCTGCACAAGCTCGAGCTAAAAAATAGCAAGCTAATTGGTGGATCGGGAAAAAAATAAATAAACCGGTCCTGCAATAGCTCAAGCTACTTTAAAATTTCGCATTAACAACCTGACCTGACACTGAACCAACAAGCCTGATGTGTATTGTGCAACTGGTAACTACCGCTAGTATACACGCACAGGTGCACGATTTCGGATTTAGCTCGAGCTAGTGCAGCACCACGCAAAATAGCGCCCTATTTCGTCCTAAAACCGCACACTAGCTTGAATTTTTTCAAAAAATCCTAAGATGACTCGGGCTTGGAATTCCTCCAAATTAGCGTGCTATTTGACCACAAAGTCGGATCTGCTCTGATCAAGCTAATTCATCGGATCACAAAATAGCGCACTATTTGAAATAGCACGAGCTAGTGCAGCACTGTCTTATTTGAGTCTAAAACCTGTGAGTTTCCTTTACATTTATGTGTTTTGGGTTTTTTTTTTTACCCAATAACATGTACATATATAGGGCCTAACACATTTCAGTTCTAATTATCCACAAGTTATATTTCCATATCAAATACATGCACAACATGTACAAGACCAAATTTCAACCCCCCCCTGCCCTGCCCCCCCCCCTCCCGATCTCTTCTCTCTCTCGCTCTCTATAAAAAAAAAAATTTAAGAAAAGAACAATAGTAAACATGATATAAAACAAGTCTTGTTTGACAACCTCCCGTGAATCTTTCTGCAACTGACGTAGGCCTACATGTACATTGTATGAATATTATATCTTGAGTGTATTTATCTGCATGACAGCACACAACAGCCTGTGTCTGATCAACACTTCACCTCCCGCAAGGCAAAACAATATGATTGACATAATAAGGCATACATAATAAGCTTTCAACCAATGTATTAACAGTTTCATTTTTTGATTGTCTGATTTCAAATATTGCTCTGGTAACCTTTAGCATACTTTTGAGACAATCAGACTAAAATGTCATTATTAAAGGGCAAAACCACTTCTCCATATATCATATACATTTCCGGTACAATGTGGAAAGAAAAGGGCACCAAAATTTTCAGGGCCAAAAAGGGGACATGCAGGACAATGGCAGCTAAGTACCAAACAGTGCGATTTGCTGATATTTTAGAGGTACTAATTTTGGCTTTAAAAAATATTGATATTTCAGTCAAAGGAATAGAGCACATACATGTAACAACATCAATTTACTATTATACTAGATAATTATGGTACATGTACTTTTATGTACATGTAGGTGCAATGATGCTTATCGAAAAGTAATGAGTTTTTATAAAAGAAGGTCTGTATTAAGTGCAAAATCAATACATAATGATTTAATCAATAAAATGAACCTGCAGCATGAGCAATAAAACATTTACATGAACATACTGTACGCAGCTGTACTAAGTTCCAGGAAGGAGGTTATGTTTATTGGCTCAAATATACAGAATGTACACGGTAATAGAGGCTCTATATATTAATTGTAGAATAGTTTCCCTCAATAAAAAACTGAAAGACAATCACCAAAGGAAATGTATATTGTATTGTTTCAGTGAGCACTACATTTTATTTGACTAGAACAAGTTAAAGGGATTGAGTAACTTTCTCAAAACAAGAAAAGCAATTAGATCAAGATTTAATAAGATTATATTGTTCTATACAGTAAAAAACAAACTACTGAAAGTTTCAGAACAAATGGAAGATCAGTTATTAGTATAGCCTTAAAAAGTGAAACAACAATACGAAGCATACAGGCCGAACACCATACCGCTCATCGCTGAAGCTCAGCAGCGCCGCTAGATCCGGGGACATACAACAGAAAATGGGTGTATGGAAAAGCAACATGGTTTATAAACCATCCGGAGTGTTGTTTATAAGATTTCGGAGTATGAAATCATATGATACTACTCGATAGGCAAGTATTTAGCTTGCAATTTTTGAACAGATACCAGACTGACCTAAGTGTTTATAATTGTGTTGGAAAATAAGCTAAATGCGAATAAAATTTGATTTGAATATTCATTTCAATGTTACTCGCATCCCTTTAAAATTCTTGATAAATCAAACTACCTGTACAAGGTAGAATACAATTTATTTTTTTTTTTTGGGGGGGGAAGAAGACCCATTGAACTTAATTACCCTGATGTGATGTTCACTCCGCTGAACTAAAATTCACAAATTCAGGTCAAATCAACTAAGACTTCAACAGGTACATGTAAACTCCAAACCAGCACAATGCCACAAGAAGCCTACAAAATCATTTTATTCTCTGAGCTATCTCAGGTTTAAACCTGAAAGAAATTGGTTATACTTGGGGCTAACACAACTTCTGCATATTAATCTGCCCTCCCATCCTCCCTTTAGCTTGGTCAAGCTCTAGGGGGCTTTGATCCCACAACATCAACAATAGGTATCACCCACTTGAGCCAATGAACCTATTGTATTCAACAACAATGTCATGCCATCAAGAGGGATGGGTTTCAATGGGAGACTGACCCAAAAGTACAGAAGAGTTGTAAAGCTCAGAGGATATCCTCTAGAGACAAGGGAGGCTCCATGGAGGGGGAGGGGAGGGGGACAAAAGAAGACAATATATAGGGTATTTAAAGAAGGGACAATAGAGAGAGGTTGATTTATAGATGAGGATGATTGTAGATAATGGTACAAAGTAAAGACCAAAGTCTTGAGCTAATTGGGTCATCTTAAGAGGATTATAGGCTTGTTTGTCCAGGTATAAAGCTCTGATCAGTTTAAATACAAGACAGTTAGAATGGATGAATAAAAAACAAGGGTGATTATGTACCTGTAATGTACATTTACTACATGCCGTTGTATAAAACTTTCCCTATCCAGTTACGACCAGCAAACAACAAGAAGTATAAACTTTTTGTACCAGTAATACCAGCAATGGTGTAAAGCACAATGCAGGCACGTCCTTTCATCTACTCATTATAACTCCCAAACAATATGACATAGCATTATCCATACAAATACAAAATAAAGCTAACATAAAGATTTAACATTAAATCGAGCTCCATTTGGGGAAATATTTTTAGAATTATCAATTTGTGTTTGACTTTTATTTGATTTACTTTAGTCTTGTTTTGTTTTGAAATTGTTTTGTTTAGATTTTTGTTTTCGTCATGGTGAAGTTCCCTTAGTTAGTCCCTAGTTATTTAGGGTAAAAAAGGGCATTCTTTGCATGCCACATTGATTTGGAGCATCCTACCCCCCCCCCCACCCAAAAAAAAAAGTTCTCTCTTTTCATTGATAATTTTGCTCTTTTCTCTTTTTTTTAAAAGTCTTATGGTATGAATACTGTTCAAATCCTCTATCAGGACAAAAGAAAAAATAAATTATTATGATTGTACAGTTGTACAATTATAGTCGACTATGGCAGACAAAAAGTTGGGTTTAATATCAAGAGAGTACAGTACTATTCATTGTGAATGTACACCCCCAAATTGAGATCAAATCTGTCAATAAACCATGGCATGACATATTTTGTCGAACAATGAGTTAATGTAAACATTCTCTCATATGAATGACAGATGGCGTGACAACCAAATACCAATATACGGCATGAACTTCACAAAGTTCACACTTTTAAGATACATGTATTATTGCAATCTCCCAGAGCTCACAAACTACAATCACAAGTTCAAATCTTGCCCATAAAAATGTGACAAGTGTACTGATAAATTGAATGTTTTATTGGCTAAGATCCACTTTGTAGCCAAGGCGTAAATTCACATGGATTAGAATCAATAGGCAATAATCAGAGGGAAAGTTCACCTAGAAATTGTGTACAATGTACATGTAGGCCTACGGTTACAAAAAAAAAATAGAAAAAAATATATAAATATATACCGGTAAGTGAATTAAAAATTTTAGGAAATCTAACAAATAATAACGAAGTTGAAGTTTGGTTGGTTTTTTTTTCAGCTGGTCTACCATGTTGTGTAAATTTTCCATAAATGTTTCTTTCTTTTTCTATGGTTCTTGATAAAGGAATCTATAGATCTATATTTCATCAAGGCAGATTTGATGATATATCGACAGCACCTGTAGGTGAAATAATTATTCTTCTGAAAATATGGCAATTTATTGAATTGACATTACATCACATAGGCCCTACATTGTATATGGGAGAGCAGCTCACATTTGCAAGGGACAAAAGTCAAAACATTAAATATGACTTTGGTAAATTTTCTTTAAACCCTCACTAATATCTAAAAGTTCTTCCATTTTTCTGCTTAAAAACAAACAATCAAAAGTCCAAGGAGAATACCCCTTTAGAGCTGTAGCCTACAGAGCAGTTATTTGAAGACAGAGGGGAGGGACATGTAGTGAAAAATAACTTTGAAAGATGAGTGACGTTTAGACTGATTGTAAGCATGATATTCCCCACCGACAACTGGCAATGGAAATTTTGCAATTACTATACCAATGTACACGAGAAGATACTGGTGTAATATATAAATATTTAAAAACTATTTGTTTAAATTCTTCTGTTCACAATCTGTAGATGCTCCCATCCATTTCATAATTCTTAAACTTCAGCATCAAATGAATCCATATAGTATGAGGATCAGGGCCTTTAAGGCCTATCCTTAGTAGAAACTGTGAATTTTGAAGGCTAAATCTGCAATATGATACGATGTACATAAGCTCTGGTAAGTTCTAGGAGTAACACATTAATACTCTCAATCTCATAAAACACACACAGAAGTTTGCCAATTATCTCACTCTCCTCACAACTTCTCTGTACTTACTTGCAACAATAACAGACTCTTGGAATAGAGGATCCCACTGGACTGTTGTACATGAATACAATGTAGGCCTACATGTACATGTAGGCATGGACTACTTTGAGTATATCCATGATGTTAGGCTTACATCTAACCTACAGTACAAACTTAATATGTTTTCCAATTTAGACATTCGCAATCAAGAGCAACATACAATTATGAGGTTTAATCCTGGTACATAACTGTCCGTCCACACAGCGAAATCATAATGAAATATCTCATGAGAACAAAAAAAAATTGTTTAACACAAAACAATTTTCAAACTACATACATGTACAACAAAGGAACAAAAAGTTTGAATATTAAAGATAAGGCCATACAAAAAATATATACGTAACTTTAATATTGAGTTGTCAACTATATTTTATACTTGATGCGTACATACATTAGAAAGGAGTCTACCACATTTATAAGGGTGTGTTCAATGTCCAGTTTCAAATTTATACCCAACATAATCATGATACAAACCGCAATTACAAAACACAACACAAACGCGATCAGTGATGCACCGTTCAGTGTCATAAAATTAAGCGTGATTATATTCCATCCATCTTTAAATTCTCCGCTCTAAAAAACAAATATCTCCTTTTTTCACTTGCACCGGAAGCTTCCACTGCAGAGCACATTAACACATTTGAAAACTCAATCCTGTTCAGTGTCGCATTTTGTTGCAATCGCGATGCTCAAGGTCGTAAAATTGAAGCTGATTGTGTTTCTTTTTCAGCGTTCAAATTTTCCTCCGAATCAAGATTTGAAACATGTTTACTTTTACGACCAGGGATGGGGAACAATGAACACACACTTTGTTCCTCTTTATATCAGCGTTTTGCCAAAATTTTGTGTTTTGTATCATGATTCATGTTGGCGTATAAATTTGAAACTGGACATTGAACACACACTATAAATCATACAACACAATTTGAAGCACTCACACTTTTCTCAGGCTAAATTTCCTTGAGTCAGTTCAAACTCCCATCAAAGTATACTGTAGGCCCTTCATGTACATGTATCAGCATTGAATGAAAAGTACAAAATAACCGACTCTGGTACATGTAGGAATGGATTCCTTCCAGCAACCAGGAAATAGAAACTTGGTTGGGAGCATTAACCTCTTGGAGACGAGCTGATTTGGCTACAACACACATTTCCCATAGACCTCAGCCCGAATATATTCGGGCTCAGTCCCCAACGGGTTAAAGAAAGGGAGCCGAAAGTACAGACCAATCACATCAGATTCTATTGGATGCACATTCCAAACAGAATTAGCCTGGAATTCAACCGAGCTATATTTGAAACAGGAATTAATCTTGAGTCAAGTGAACCACTCGCAGTTTCAGTCCTCCACAATGGATTATTATTGAATACGTCTTATTTATTTAGCAATTGCTTTGTTGTTGTTTTTATAGTTTTTTATTACTCCTAAGTTTACTTTGAAATGCACAATTCTAGTCTCGATATGGAATGATGAAGCAAAATGCTTCCAAAATACATGTATGACTTGAAAGACAAAATTTCGGCAACATAAACAGTATAGAAATCCAAAGCGCCTGGATGCAATATAAATTGCACATAAAACAAGCTGCAAACATTTGTACATGTTTGTTTTTCACCACGCTCATTGGGCAGCTACAACAGTGAAAGTCAATGCGACTTTCATTAAACATGATTTACAGAAATAGCGGCTGTACACAGAATTTGTATATTTTCTTTGATATTTAAACTTTAATTAATTTATAAGTTCCTTCAATGAAATCTAAGAACACAGTGCTGTACATTACATAATATAGCTTCAAAAGAGTTGCCTATTCAGGTATTATAACAAATAACAAGGATAATTTTAAGCCTACCAAAGTTGTTCTTTATCAATGTGCCATGTTGTTGTACAACCAAACTTCCTTAGCCCCTTGTACATGTAGGGATACATACAGACAGGCCGAGGGGTACAGTACATGCCTAACTGTAGGCAGACAGGGATGGTACAGATTACTACAGGAGGTCCGAGGAATGGAAGTTGTAGCCTATATGACTCATCTTCTACTGACCTCATACAGCGAATAGATGACAAAGTCTTTTTCTTATCCCAATATGAAGCCTGTACATCTCCATCTATATGTAGACTTCATGTGTTGTAAAGTTACTTTATGTATCAAAGTCTGAAAAGCACAACTATCCCCGGACATTTACCCTCCAGGTCAAATATCACCCAGAAATAGGAATACATTTAGGGAGGGTCAGGTGGTAAATTGTTGATAGGAGTAGTTGTTCCGGGTTAATTGTGAAGGGGGCAGTTGTCCCACAACAATCAAATTTGGCCCACTACATCATGTGTGCCAAACATATCCTGCTGGCAGTCTGGCAAGCCAAAACTAAAATGATTTAATCCAACTTCTATTTTACATTGCTGATCAGAACACTTATCATTGCCAGTATGTTATTGTAATGCACATCTAAAATTAATATCTTTTCAAGAGAAGGCTTAAAGGTCATGTATAGTGTTGGGAGAATAGATTTTTTGTTTTGCTTCCAGAGCAGAATAATATGAATGAATACCTCAATTAACCTCTGTGTACAAAAGGATTTGTTATAAAATCCACTCTAACACCTGAATTTAGCAACAAAACTGTGTAAATATATCAATTGACAGTGCCAAAATCAATAGGATCTCACAGGCACAATGCCAGCATACAGCGGTTTGTATGCAAAGCATATGCTATTCCCATGCATACACAGACTGTACACACAGAATTCACTCACGCTATACCAATCAGCTGCTGGTTGGCATGCCCAGAGTTCTGGGGTGAGAATGAAGGAAGTATGGCCTTACTTTGATGAACATCTCTCCGTGCTCATGCAAACTATTACATATCATGGAAAGACATGCATGGAACATGATTATATCCTTTGCCCATATATTGTTATGTCTTTAGAACACTATGAGGACAAGTTGAGCAGGTTTTTCAAAAAATCAGTGTTTTCTACTACAACTATACTTGAGCTGAAAATATTTACATCACAACTTTTGATTCTTCAACCATTCCAAACAATTGTCTAACTGTCTGTCTGGAAACGATCAATGGGACACAAAATACTTACTGTATCTTGTTCAGTGTACAGTCAATAAACAATATACAAAAAATCAAATTGATTTCATTTTGACCCAGGGTGAAATTGCTTGCTTTTATCAAGAACGACTTTATGTACAATGTCTGGATAATGAGATTGTTTACAATAATCAGAGAAATACTTTCTCCATGAATGATCATCCATTCAAGAGGGAATTCATACAAACTCCCTGACAGGAAAAACAGGCCCCCAGATGAATACATTATGGTCTGGGAAGATAAAAGAAAACATGGGTATAGATCTACAACTTTGATTGTAGTTTGTCTGCACCTACATTATCTACCCTCTAATATAAAGTTGGCTGCACACACATAACTACATGTAAGCATGGATTTAAGAGAGGGTGTTGAAACCAATACATACACACGTAGGGTCGTAGTATGGTCTGTAGGTTTCTGTTCATAGGAAGAACACATCCACCAAATAACTTTCTTCTTTTTTTTTTCTTTTTTTTTAATGGACAGATTGAGTAAAAACTAGATGATTGTATTTTAGAAGAGGGAGAATCAGTAAAGACAAAACTTTGAAAGGATGGAAGTCTGTAACATACTTTTGATCAAATGATGGTACGAGTGTGAAGTAAAGTTAGAAAAGTGTTGAAATACAATTGATGATATAAAGCCCCGGTGATTAGCACTAGATCTAGATCTGGACCTTTTACTTTTAGCTTAAAGGGGAATTTACCTTTTATAGATAGCTGGCTTACCGTGGATAAAGAAAACTCAAATAAGCACATCAGTGAAGATTTGGTAAAAATTGGATAAATGATAAGAAAGTTATGAGTAATTGAATGTTGAGATCTCTAATGACATACATTTTGTAGGATATCTCCCATTGGCAACGCGGTCACCATTTGTGATGTCATAGTTTACAGGGAGAACTCCCCATATTGTGTGCACAAGAACTATTCAAAATGTCTCTTTATGTTCATTCTAATGATAGAACAGATTTTGTGTGCATGATTTATTATGTGTTTTACATGTCATCCATAAACAAATTTTTATATTCTACCTTTAGAATTGAGAAAAAACAGGATTTTAGTAAAATGTGTACAATAGATATGGGAAAGATCTCCCTGCATTACATCACACATCATGGTCGCGTTGCCAATGGGAGATATCCTATGTCATTAGAGATCTCAACATTCAATTACTCATAACTTTCTTATCATTTATCCAATTTTTACCCAATCTTCACTGATGTGCTTATTTGAGTTTTCTTTATCCAAAATGATCTCCATATCATAAGTGATCTCAAAATCTGAAAATTCATATCTCTCTTATTCATTGTCTGATTTTTCAGAAACTGTTACCAATATATCTTAGGGGTTTGTCTCCATTCACTGAAGCCAAATTTCTCTGAGGGGATAATTCCCCTTTAAAGGGGAAGTTCACCCTGGAATTTTATTGGTCTTAAAAAATGAAGAAAAATAATAAAAAAATATTAGTGAAAGTTTGAAGAAAATCGACAAAAAAATAGCGAAGTTATGAATATTTAAAGTTTTCATTCTGTGACGTCACGTGCGAGCAGCTCTCCCATTGGTTGTGTATGTAAATTCCATAATTTTTTTTTTTCGTCATGGTTCTTGATAAAGGAATGGGTCAATTTGATATAGTCATGTATATGAACATATGTTTGATGGTATATCGACCGCACAGGTGACATAATTAATTTCTTCTGAAAAAAAAAGACATTTTATGGAATTTACACTACATAACACATTGGAGATCTGCTCGCATGTGACGTCATAGAATCAAAACTTTGAATATTCATAACTTCATCATTCTTTGGTCGATTTTCTCCAAACCTTCACTCATTTTTTTCTATTATTTTTCTTCATTTTTTAAGACCACTAAATTCCAGGGTGGACTTCCCCTTTAATCATTTTTGTTAGGTGTCCAGACACCCTAAACCTCATCCTATCTTAGATTGATGCAGCATTTTCTCTTCTTCTTCTTCTTTTTTTTTTTTTAATAAGCAAGATCTAACTTATATCTGTCCGTGACGTACAATCACCAGCATCTGGTTTTTGGCAAACATATTTGCCAAAAATATTTTCAACTTTTTAGTTTTAACAATTTCATATTCATCATTTTGTTCATCTGTGTATTTATATACAATCTAGAAAAAGGCCTAAGTTAGAGTCCGTGTTACTTTCAGGCCTAACTTTACACTGCCTCTTTTGAGAAAAAAAAGTTGTGAAATGTGAAACTTTAAAGTTTAACTGAGAGTGGTCTAACGTTAATACTTACACCTGGAAGCCCATAATGTCCTAAACTGGAATCTAAATCTGGATCTGCTTTGCTATTCCGATTCTTCTTCTTGGATCCAGCAAACAGTTTCTTACTCATGCTAGACATAATGAACTTCAAACTCAGGTCAACTTGTCTCTCATAATCAGTCTATTTACTGTTGACAGCCCCAAAATAACTCTATAAATAATCTCTCATGCATTAACTTATCTACGTGGATAAAGTTGACCCTTTTGTTGATCAGGATACACCCCACAGCACAGTCACAGTATACACGTATGAATTACAAACTTTTTCCAGACGATCATAATGAGATCGTAGATATAATGAAAGTTATCCTTTTTTGTAGTGAAGACTGAATTCTGAGAGCTAGAGAGTGATTGAGCAATCGACTGAGGTCTTCCAAAATTGTCCAACTTTGTTTCTGTAAACACTGCACATAAGACGTTGAAATAACTCCGTAAAAGTATCCCTTTTATATATCCAAGAGAGGAGAAGGCAAACTGTTTCTTCGATAAAAATGCAGGGTATGTTTTTTTATGATATCCCACAGATGAACAGTCAAGCTAATTTTCTTTTATGCTGGTCTCTAAATCTAGCACAAGCTGATAACTGTATGTAGCGCACATCTTCACAAGTCCGCGGCCGCTAGGTACCCGTGTAATTCATCCTCGCATATGCACTGACCGTACCACTCACACGCTAGCTAGAGCTCGCAGCAGCTGATGATGTACTGTTGAGACGGACCCTTACAAATGTTGATAAAGAGCGCCATCTTTCGACAATAAACAACATAACTAATTATAACTTATCTATTAGATATTTTCCTCGAAAATTAGGTCTTTCTGTTGTTTATGTAAAATGAGGCATGAATATAACCAACTTACACCTGCATCATTTGTTCCCACCAAATTCTCCAAAAAGGGATTCTTTGACCTACATTATGAAAAAATGGTTTCATACAATAATCAGGACAACTACCCCGGCCCCTTGATCATTACCCCCATGACAACTACCCAGCAAGAAATAATATTGTTAGGGTTAGGTATAGATTTTTGGAGGGGATATAACACAAGAACCGCTTTAAAACTTTGCCATGTTCACTATGTCTACTTTTATTCATCTTTCTTACTTCTCTCCCTTCCTTTAACTTTTATTCCCCTCGTCTCCCTCCATCATTGAATGCCATCATAGGCCATAGTCTCTAACTTTGGGTCATAAATGGCACTTTAAACACCGAGGAAAGCCTCTCAGCTTTAAAGAAATGGGGGTAGTTACAAAGTACAATAAATATCCTCTAGATTATAATTTAAACTTACTATTATATAATCGTAATATATATATATATATATATATATATATAGTCCATTACCTTCTCTTTCGCAAAACAGATATATAACATTAATAAGCTTGCTATCTTTTTTTTTTTCTTCTTCTTCTTCTTCTTTTTGCAATGGCCCTTTCAACATCTTATATTATACTTTATGTTTTCGTTTTATATGATAATTAACCTAAAAATATATATATGTATATATTTTTTTTTTATGATTGAATAATTAATAAAGTAAAAAATAAAATGATTATGCATAAGGATAGTTGATAAAGTTAATATATCTAAACTCTGAAACCAACAAGCGATTTAAATGAATCGCTCTAGACATAGAAAACAAAGATTTTGAATAACATTTAAATATTGTATTCTGATATTCTCACAACAAGAGAAGTATTTTTTTTTTTGAAACTTTGAATCATACTTTTTACTGCTTAAAATATATATTATTTCATTACAAGCTATTCCCATCATGCAAAATGTTACTTTCAAACTGTATTTTTATATACCCTATACAAAATTAGCTAAACCAAATACTGTTATGAATAGGCCGAACTAATTTGAAGACAATTTGTTTGGGTCTTTTGAATTTAAGTGCCTTCAAGTGCCTTTGAAATCTCAAACTATAGTCAGAACAGTCATAAATACAACAATGCTAACTATTTGAAATCATTTAATTGGTCAGCTTTTGTTAACGTTACAGAGAGTAAAATTGATAACAATCGATATGATTGAATGAGAGGATGTAATACACAAAGCTTTTTGACGTCACCCATTTTGGAGTGGGCACTTGGTATTGAATTCATTATTTATTTTACGGGTCCTTGTCAGGCTATTGAACTATTATGACATTTGCACAATGGAAATGACAAAACTTGAATGATTAGATCATCAAATCCTACTCAACTAAAGCTTTGTGACTTAATAGGCTATAGTTTGTCAATGCTGAGGGGTGCTGAGCTGCTTTCATGGCTTTTATGAATAAAAGGGAGCCCCTTTTTTATTATTTGACATGAGTACGAGGTGAATAACGCTAATATTGGTTTCAAAACATATACTCGAACAGCTAGTGGCTAGACCAAAACTGTGGACTGAAATCCAAATAACATTTGTAAAAAAAAAAAAAAAATTAATACGCTTATGTACTGACCGCAAATTATTCAAACAGTGTATAATATTATGTTGGTTAGGGAATGTACGACAATTACTATTAAGGCATGTAACTCTTATCTAGATGTAAATCACGAATGCTTTATACAAATAGAAGATAGTATTGAAAGTACTACAGTTATTGGAGATGAAATTTTTCGCACGCCGTCCCATGCCTTTGTGTATGATTTCGCATAATGACCGTGAATTCGGCACTCCAAAACAATAGACGTGCGTAATTCCGATTTGTTCCTCGTCGCATAAAACTTTGCATAACTTTTGTTTTACTAAAGCAACTTATACAGGACTTTTGATTTTTGATTTGATTTATTTGTCAAGTATAAACAACATTCACATAAGCTTGACGGGATGACCCATGAAAGCCCTAGAGCTTATTTACAACAGGGTCCCAACATAATAGAATAAAGTTAATACAAGTACAAATTATAAATTATATATATATACATGGACGTATTTACAGGCAACTTTAAACAGTTAAATTAACACATAAAAACTAGTTCAAAACAAAACACATAAAATTAAAGTAAACATTGAGAAAATAATATTTCAAGGCATATCATACTGTCGTTACAACGTCGCTTGCTTCAATTTTTAGTCTCAATTGAAGAAACTCCTTAAGCACTCTTTTGAAATGTGCGTAGTTTTCTATTCGCTTTAATATGATTAGGAAGAGAATTCCAGTTTTGATGGCATTGTAATAAAAAGCAATTGCCAATACTCACCAACTCGCCTGGCAAGCTAAAGTTATAATGACTATTTCTTGTATCATAATTATGTAAGTTGAGACAAGGTTAAAGTTGAGGCCCAATATAATGATTTGCTCTCGAGTGGTAAATTTTGTGTGCATGGATGCAGTATTAATTGTTTTGATCTTTGATTTACATTCAAGTAGACCAGCTGCGAGGGAGCTCTCTGTAACCAACATGTGATCTTGGCCTAAACAATTGATGATCTTACCATCTTATTTTGTTGTGATTTTCAACTTACTTTTGATCTAATTTGCTAAATTAGAAACCACGTCACGCAGCGTTAGCATAATCGAATAACATTGAATGAGAGCAAAACATAATATACGCCTTGCATGTAGATTCATACAATTTTGATATCTATTACAAAAATTTCAAACGGGAGTTTGCCTCTTTACAATAGATTCTACTAAAGAACAAAAATGAAACCTTACAATTTAATTCGATGCTAATACTTAAGCGGATTCTTTTTCTGAATGATTTGATCTTTGTAAGCTACGTTGAATTCATCTTCCTTTTTCTTATTAGCTTTTGTTGGAAACAAAAATACTTTCTGTTTTACGCCAAAATGTAAAGATAGCTATTATCCAGTCATCCAATCAAAACAACATATTGACATTTCTTCGCTGAGTTTTTGCTCAACAAGTTTTGGGTTAGAGCTGAAAAAAGTAACACGCTGTCATTCAGCATAAAGTAACAAGCTTCAGTCTTTTACACAAATACACATATTCATTAATATACTCAGAATTAGGATTGGGCCTAAAAATACTTCCTTGTGGAACATCACAAGTTATTGGTAGTAATCTGGAGTATACATATGAAACGATACCACCCTGGTGCTCCGATTGAAATATTGATCTGAACCATGCCAAAAGTTTCGGTGGCTGAATCCCATTACTTTTAACTTAGTCATAATATCTCGATGATTAACAGTATCCAAATCGCTTTTGTAGGTGCAAAGAATGCACCATTAATAGATACGCAACGTAGTTTCCATGTGATTGTTTTCGGTCCTCACATAATCTGTCAAATGAATTAGACATGTTTCGGTTGAATAGTCATCTAAAGCCAGATGTGAAAATCATAAATGATATTTCTTTTCTTTGTAATATGCTTTCAAGTGAACATGAATAGAGGGTTTTTCAAAAAATTTTGGATACAACACTTAATACACTTATGGTCTATAATTTCCAACTTCTGTCTCTGTCTTTCTTTTTTATTACAATGTGTTACTTGGCTATTTTCATGTCGTCGATGGAAAAGTCTCGTTCTAATACTTAGATTTAATTATATTACACAAGAGTGTCCATTAATATACCTTAGCCGCATCTTTCAAAATTTAGCGGATCATGTCAAATCCAGTACCTTTAGACACGTTTAATTTGCGCAATCTCGGTTAAACACAAATTGCTCACTTACTGGTGATAATCACAAAACTATCTTTCGAGACACCTTTTTCTTTATAAAAGTCAAGAAACAATGATTATCGCATTGAAAAGATTATTGGATTGGTGGTAGTTTTTTAACGCAAAGTTTGCAGCAACATTTGAAAATAAGAATTGAATTCGTCAGCGATTGTCATGTTTGTTCATGGACATATTGGCCTCGACACGAATGACAGACTCTTGTTCTTTGTTTTTCTATTTTTCAATCCCCAAAGTTTTTCAAATTCTTCTCAAAGCTTCCTCGAATCTTGCTTATTTTCTCTATCTGGTTTTTGCATAGTACTCCAGTTTGGCCTTACCTAACTTTTCTTTGAATCAAATTTCGTAGTAAATGCGATAATTTTTTGGAGAGCGTTTCGTCATTCATATGTTCATTTCCAATTTTTGTAAGCTATGTTTCTCTCTCTAATTAGCCACAGGATATCTTTGATTCATCCACTTTCATCTGTCTTTGTTTAATCCTAACCTGTTTACGTGGAGCAAACATGTTTAAAGTTGAGGTAAAAAACATCTTAATTGAAAAATACCCAAGCTATATTCTACATGCAGTACAATTAGTTATTAGTGACACAGTCAACGAGAGGATAGTTGATATATTAAACGGCTTCTTCGTTATAATTTTTCCAATGACTTAAGTAAACTGTGTTTATGCAGTCCCAAT
Source organism: Paracentrotus lividus (assembly GCA_940671915.1). Taxonomy (NCBI): domain Eukaryota; kingdom Metazoa; phylum Echinodermata; class Echinoidea; order Camarodonta; family Echinidae; genus Paracentrotus; species Paracentrotus lividus. Next base: position 3,650,390 of record CALNVZ010001721.1, read on the forward strand.
AGCAAGTTTAGTATTTTCCAGTACAATAGGTGAAGGGAATGAATCGCTTCTATACCAGATATGCAATTGTACCGTGCTGACTGATCATTAATTTAATGTCTGCTACACATTACGTGATCTAATAAAGAATGAGCAAGTCGGCGTGACTCGAGTAGGTTTATCGATAAAGCTGCTTAAACCATAAACATTCAACAAATCGCATATATTTTTTGGACAATGGAGACTCACGAAGCCAGACATATATTCATATCCTCCTAAAACATGATAACTTCATCATCTTTTCTTATATTTTCAGAGAATATGATAATTTCTCTACAAACGTATTATTCTTGGGGGTCTATACAAAACACCCACAACAATTGGTTTTGATCTGGTAAAGGTACATTAATCCAACAATGATTCAATACTCATCAGTTGGTATATCAGGATTGATATTGAAAGTGATAATCATTCCTAATATATATACAAACACCACTCCGGATTCTTGAAGTCCTATCATTGGACAAAGAGCCAATCAAGCAAGAAACAATCTTTTGCTTTAAATTTGATACCACAAGCACGCATTATATGAAAAGTTTTCACACCTAAATGATTTTTCCCCCGACTGTACCATTTTTTTTTGACACGGACTGTACAGTAATATTCACCTCACGTAAATGACGGGTATTCCAGGAAAGCTTTAACGGAGCTTCTTTTGGGGGTTACAAAAACGAGTAACAAGTATTGATGTACTTTCTAAAAACATATTGTAGATAACTCTAGTTTTATTTCTTTCTTTCCTCCTCCATCTTTTAAATTGTTTACTAAACATTCAGTATTACCAAGGAGATCTGTACACTCTACAAGAGAGCCAAGCTTTTCAAGAGATTCCATCGAATTTGCGTCCACTGTTCCCCTTGCCTCGAACAGTTATATATATATATTTGAGGTATTTTTGTTGGGACACTATGTATTATATCCATATTCAATGTCAAATTAATATATGAAGCTAAAGTGAAAGTGAAACTGTAGCCCCGTCTTAACAGACATTTTTTTGACAACCTTAACGTCCGGACGTTACCCGGGTAAGAAGTCAAAAAAAAAAATTTTACCCGTTAAATTGTAGAAATTCACAAATGGATGATGGACATAAAATGAGAATGATGACGAAATTGAAAGAAAGAGAAGATGTAACACGAGAAACAACATGAAACCCCAAACCGAAGATGGATGGAAAATGAGAAAATAAAGCAGAAGAAATGGAGGAGAGAAAAATATGAGTGACAAAAGAAAAGAGAGAGAGAGAGAGAGAGAGATAGAGAGAGAGAGAGAGAGAGGGAGAGAGAGAGAAGCAGGAGAAGAAAAAGAAAAAGAGAGAGAGACTTTGCTGGATATTAAAAAGGTAAAGCGTTATAATAAAAATAATTGAATAAAAAAGTGGTCTATATCTCCAAAATTTGGACATCAGAACAAAGCATTGTCTTTAATTCATATCCATAACCAGAATCGACCACGATATAAATTTTATTTAATTATTTCATTACACATTCTTATCAGATAAATCGACTACTTTGGAGGTTAATTAGTCTGAGGATTTGATATTCCGAAAAAGAAATAGGCTCATTAATAAAACCAAGTGAAATGAGGTTCACATTTCTGAAAATGAGAATATGAGATTTGTGAACCTGTTAATTGTATAATTCACTTTTTACCCCCCCCCCCTCGTCTTCCATTTATTTCTCTTCCGTCAGTCCAGTGGAGCATTTCATCAAAGGACTTGTCAGACATTTTATCCCACAAATTTGCTCTCAGCCAATCAGATGCAAGCATTTCAGTAGCTTATAACAGTTTGTCGGATAAAACGTCCAAGTGTTGAGACAGCTCTTCTTAGGATTTCTGATGACATATTGAGAGCAGTCGACAATAAGAAAGCAGTCTATCATCTTTTCTTAATCTGTCGGCTGCCTTCGACAGATAATCCATGGAAAGTCCTTTCTTCGGAATTACATGTAGACTTCAAGGCTTGATCCACCGCGCCTAGCATGGTTACCGGGCATATCTCCACTGCAGACGACAAATGGTGTGTGAACATTCAACGGTACTTTTGTCAGCAGGAGCTTTCTTGAAGTTATGGTGTTCCCCAAGGCTCCGTCCTCGGACCACTTTCTTTTTCTCTGTACACTGCACCTCTTGGGGAAATTGCTCGTCGACATGGGCTGCAAGTTCATTTCTATGCGGATGACACACAATTGTACGTGACCTTTGACCCTAGGGTGAGAGACGACTATGGTGATGTTACTGCACGTCTTACTACCTGCCTGCAGAAATCCGGCAGTGGATGGTTATGAACTTTGTTAAAACTGAATGATGACAAGACTGAATATCTAGTAATTTCCTCACCCATATGCGAAGCAATATTGACCCACGGAATGTTCACGTTGGCACTGTGTCTGTCACTCCTTCTGAGAACGCACGTAAATCTGGGTGTCTTCTTCGACCAGTGTATGAGGATGGACAAGCATATTTCCAAGGTGTGCAAGCGACGTACCACCAGCTACAAATATATCAGCCATAAGATCGCTTCTTACTCGTTCTGGCTGCAGAAAGCCTAATTCATTCCTTAATCTTCCTCTAGGATTGACTTTTGTAACAGTCTGCTTGCTGGTCTACCTTCTACTATGCTGAACCGACTCCAGGGTGTACAGAATGCTGCAGCTCGCCTACTAACTGGTACGAGGAAAATAGACCACATCACCCCTGTTCTGAAGGAGTTACACTGGCTGACAATGGGTACAGGATCAAATTTAAAATCCTTCTCCTTACTTTCAAGGCTGTCCATGGTCTAGCTCCAAGATATGTGACCTCCCTCATAGAACGACGCCCGCCGACGTCCTGGCCTACGATCATCTACTACTGGCATCAATCTTCAAGTTCCTATCACACACCTAAGAGGATATGGAGACCGTGCTTTTTCATCAATTATTGCTCCACGCCTTTGGAACTCCCTCCCTTCTTCGCTTCGAGAAATTGACAGCATCGAACACTTCAAATCATGCCTCAAAACTCACTTATTTCGACAGATGTGTAGTAATTAACTTAATTTGGATGAGCCTGCGCCTTTGAATGTTCTCAACAGAAATATGGCGCAATATAAATGCTGTGGATCATCATCATCATCAAGTCCTTTGATGAAATGCCCCCCTGTTCTGTACACTCATTTTCTTCCCACCACTAATTTGTTTGTTTCTCTATCCATCACTTTGCTTCAATCTCTACCTCAGTTTCTATCTTTCCTTCTCTCTAGCCCTGTATCATAAATTACAGATCGTTATTTGGAATGATTGACTACTCTGGAGGTCCATTATTCTGAGGTTTTGATATTCCGAAAAATAAATAGGCTCGTTAATAAAACAAGTGAAATGAGGTTCATAAATCTGAAAATGAAATAACAATAACCCTATTCCATTTTGAGATCAACAAACTCTGTATCATATGCAGAACAACAAACCTTGAAATTTTCAAATTAAGTTTGGAGAAGCAAAACTTCAGAGTAACAGACAGTCCCTGTTTGTTCCACTACTTCTCTCTCTCTCTCTCTTTCTCTGTCTGTCTGTCTCTGTCTGTCTCTGTCTCTCTCTGTCTGTCCCTCTCTCTGTCTGTCTGTCTGTCTCTCTCTCCTTCTCTCTCTCTGTCTGTCCCTCTCTCTGTCTGTCTCTCTCTCTCTCTCCTTCTCTCTCTCCTTCTCTCTCTCTTTCTCTCTCTCTCTCTGTCTCTCTTACTTCATGTGCTATACCAGTCTCTCCATTCCTTCCTCTCTTTATTACCTGTTAATTCACAGGAATGTGTAAACTAACATGGTCACACCAACGAGACCTACTCTAAACCGACCACTAGCTTGCCATTCATGGTAATGTAATATTCTACTAGTATTCGGTCTGGAGTCGGTCTCACCGGTGTGACTATGGTATAAAGGAGGAGCCAAAAGTTTGCATATATATACCTGGGTAAAACACAAAGAATTATCACTCTCTAAAACCATAAAACATACTATTTCCTCAAAAATATTTGGACTACCATGACCATTATGTACATACATACATACATAACATTATTTTGTATAGCGCAGCTTTTATATGGATATATTCAGCTGCGCTGGCTCAGAGCTCTTTTTTACTTAATTCTACATATACAGTTGTCCGCAAAATTGTTCATACCCCTGTCGTTTTTTAAGTTTTTTGTGTCGTGCTCCTAACTGAATGCGTTTCGTCAAACTTTCTGTTGAGAGGTATGTTACTAACAATTGAACAATTAGGAAAATTTGAAATTTTGAGAAATTTGGTATTCTAGGGGTATTTTGATGACAGATTTACTAAAAACGCCATGTTCATTATTATTCATACCCTATAGGGGTGCCAAATCTAATTTCTTATCTAATCATCTCGATTATAATTATTTATTTAAATTTCCACCAAAAACAGTTCTTGCGAATGTCTAGAACCATCATTCATGTCTTCGGTGAGTTTTGACCAATGTGTCCTCTGGAGAACGTCCAGGCTGTGTAAGGTTGCATGGTCTTTGGGCCATTTTGTGAGTCTTCAACTTACCAGACATATTTCTTGAGGGATTCTTGTCAGGTCGTCGAATTTTCCTCTCAAGATCATTCATTGTGATTGTCCTTGAACTACTTCTTGACTAACATGGCCGCATGCTTCTGAACTTCGTCCTGTTGATAAGTCCAATGCTGTCCCAGGTAACATTAACAAGCATACTTCTGCAAGTTTTCATCCAGGATCTTAATAAAAATGTCCTCACCGGGATGCCTCCTATTCTGCACAGATTCCCAAGGCTACCCACACTGATAACCCGCAATGGCAGTTCTATGTGAATGACATGTGCTAAAATCAGGACACTGTTCTTTAGATTGAAGGATTCATATTTTATGGGCCAAATTAAAGGAAGTCCTTGTCACTCGTAAATTCTAATTTTCTCTCTTCAACTTATATAATTATGGGCAATAAGTTAAAGTTCTTGTTTAAAGGAGGTCAGGAACTGCCCAGAGGCCTCCTGGTGGGTCTGACTGCAAAACTGGAGTCTGTATTGGGAAGTGTCTGTATAGATATCCTCTATGCAGTATTTGCTCCTTGGCACCTTCGTCTTTGGCTGTTTAGTGGTATCCATTTCAACTTAGGTTGTGATCTGTGTGTTATTGTAGGCCTCTCAGTATACTCATTCGGCAATCAAGGAGACATCTTGCACTTTTAGTCGTGCTCACGGAAGCTTTTCCCCAAATGTCTTATATCTGGTGCTCTTGAAAGAAGCACTTGAGTGTTAAATCGAGGACTAAAAAGTGTGGGTAGAGCGGTTATTCTATTTCAATAACATTCATATAAATGTTCCTAAGTGAAAAATTCAAAGTCCTGGCAAGAAACCAATAATAAAGGGGTTGGAAAGCTGAAGACTTACAGGATGGCTCAAAGACCATGCAACCTGATTCAGCCTGGAGGTTTTCCAGAGGACACATGGGCCAGACCCCACAGAAGCCATGAAGAAAGACTATAGACTTTTGCAAAAAATATTTCAGATAGTTATTTGAAGAAAATAGTATTTATTTGTGGTTATTTGATAAGAAATTGGACTGGGTACCCCTAGGGTATGAATAATTATGAACATGGTGTTTTTAGTAAATCTGTCAATAAAATACCCCTGGAATACCAAATTGCTCCAAATATTAAATTTTCCTAATAGTCCAGATGTTGATAACATACTGATCTCCAAAAAGTTTGACTAAACTCATTAATTTAAAAGCAAAATTTAAAAAACTTTAAAAATGTCAGGGGTTGGAACAATTTTGCGGACAACTGTATATAGGCAATTTCCTTAACTGATTAACTGGTATAAAAAAAATGAGCTAATATGCACTTTTTTCCGACGTAATGGCATGTCAACAGGGCTGAAGAATGTCTATTAAAAAAAAATACACCTTAAAGTTTCTTAGCACCATTGATAAGTCATTCATATGGAAGAGCCTGATAAACTCATTTGTTTAATACCAGATTTGCATGGTTGCACTAATATATCAGAAGATGAAGTACATTTTTATGTGAACATTTTTTAAAATTGAATTTTCCAGTTGAATTTAAACATTTGGTTGCAACTATATGTACATTGTTAAACTTACCCAATTAAAAAAAATTTAATTCTTTATCTTTAAAAGAAAAACAAATCATAGAGCCAGACAAATTTTTGAGTGCACATAATTTGAATTTATATCATGGAATATAAGACCAATATATAGCAACAAACTTGAATCATTAATTTTCACGATAAAAAGACATCACACGACACCATAAAGTACTATAGTGATGTAAGAATCTGAACATAAAAACAACCTTTTTTTCTGCTAAGAATGACTGATGATCGGTTCTTGTGCTAAAAGATTGAGAATGGGATAAGCATAGCACCCAAGAAAATTTTGCAGTCGTGCGTTAAGTCATTCATAACTTTACGAACTACTTGGTGAAACACCATCCTGGACTAACACTATACCCTACCCTAAACAAAATGTAAAACCCTATTATTGCAACCCTTTTCATCTTCAAAAAGTAAAGCTAGAAGAAATAGTCGGGGGAGCAAATGTTGTGTTATAGCTATTATCAAATCATTGATTGTCTTCAATAAATTATCCTAGAAAGTGTGAAATAATTTTTATCAGACATAATGTGCCTCAAGCATAGGTAAAAAAATGTTATATACAATGATATAAAATAGAGATATTTACAAGATTCTTTACATTATTTGTACATAAAAATGAAAATCACAATTTGGACGGATAAATATTTAATTATAATAATATATACATTCAAATTGTCAGCTTGAAACGACCTGAAACTACTTCACCGTGAGAAAGTCATGTTAATTTTTAGTGAGTTGTCATACAATTTCGATGTGATTTTCAATTCTTAATAATTTTGTTAACATTCTTTCCTTTACAATGCAATAGCTATTGAACTCTGTTAGGTACCCGTAAATGAAATAAAAGGGATTAAATTCTGCAGAAACTGATCTGAAAACAATTATAGAGGGAAATTTGTCAGAAAGAAACGAATTGCTGCATCAAGAAGAATAATTCCCCTCCAACCTTATTTGACAAGTGCACAAAGACAAAGTGCCAAAAATGATTAAATAGTCATAATTAGGGTGATTTATATGCGACAGACAATTAAAGAAGAACTCTTCACCTTTACAGTGATTACAATTTTGCATCACTGTGTCAAGCATAAGCGAGTAAATTGCAAATAAATGCGACAGGTACAAAATCTATTTTGTGCAATTTTTGAAAAAATGAGACAAGACTGAGTGAATGCTTTCACTTGTGACACACATCATCGAACATAAGCACTCATGTTCTTAAAGGGGAATTATCCCCTCAGAGAAATTTAGCTTCAGTGAATGGAGACAAACCACCAAAACATATTGGGAAAGTTTCAGAAAAATCAGGCAATGAATAAGAGAGATATGAATTTTTAGATTTTTAAATCACTTATGATATGGAGATCCTCCAATTGGCAACGCGACCATGACGTATGATGTAATGCAGGGAGATCTTTCCCGTATCTATTGCACACATTGTACTAAAATCCTCTTTTTCTTGATTCTAAAGGGAGAATAAAGAATCTTTTTACGGGATGACTTGTAAATATATGAAAGTCATAATATATCATGAAAAGAAAAGCTGTTCTATCATTAGAATGAAAATAAAGAGACATTTTGAATAGTTTTTGTGCACACCATATGGGGAGTTCTCCCTTTGTGACATCACAAATGGTGACCGCGTTGCCAATGGGAGATTTCCTATGTCATTAGAGATCTCAATATTCAAATACTCATAACTTTCTTATCATTTATCCGATTTTCACCAAATCTTCACTAATGTGCTTATTTTATTTTTCTGCATCCACAGTAAGCCAACTATCTACAAAGGGACAATTCTCCTTTAACGACTGGAATATGAGGGCCACATATGATGCTCAAATTATTTTTAATCACTTCAGCTCATCTATACAGATATAAATTTTATTATTATTAACAAAAAAAATTTAATGTAAAGGATATTTTTTTTTTGTAACAATTAAATTGAGATTTTGGGAAAACCCGTAGTTAAACTTCAGGAAGAATTTGGGGTATGCAATTTAGCTCTTCATATACAAGTTAACTGTAAACTTGTGTGAAACTTATAAACAACTTGGTAAAACACCCCAGGGCTGTTCAATAAATAGATGTCTGTTCCGATGAGTTACACTCTTCGAAGCTGCACCACAAACCTCTCAAATTCACCCTCTTCCTCAGTTCGACACTTCCCTATCACATCAGCATTCCTGGGGGAAAAAAAACACAAATAAAAATAAAATGAATACTTCTATTTTCTTCTGCCTTTTAAAAACTATAATAACAGAAATTGAACTCAGTGACCTTTGACCTCTTTCTAATCAGATAGACTTCCTCTGGTAATATAAGTTATTCCGAATGTTAAGCACTTTACATGTCCAGTCCAGTGGTTTTAAAGAGTTGGTTGCCAACAATTGCATGCAATAATAAATTTTCTTTTGGAGTATGTCATTCATTTCTAGAGAAGTACGACTTCAAAAAGCACTGATCATAGTCCCTGTTATGACAAATTCAGGTCTCAGCAAAAAACAAAACTCTTTGCTTATCTTCCTAATTATCTTACCTTACAAGTACTCATTTTTTCCTGAATCATGTGGAACATGGCATACTTGGTGGTTTGTATCCACTATTTACACAAAACTTGGACAAGACTTGGCACACTGCAAAACCCTCTCATTTGCCGCCACCAGGTCATCCTGGGGAGCATTTCATGAAACAAATATTCACTGATTCTCACTGACAACTACTGAAATGCTTGCATCTGATTGGCCGAGAGCAAATTTGTTGGATAAAATGTTCTTTCATGAAACGCCCCCAGGGTGCAATGTTTTTTAAGATTGGACATTGAAGTAGGTGCTCCATGGTTTGCAGCATACCACAGTCGCAGTTTACCACTTGGTGGTAATCCAGTTGTATTCTGTCAAAATTGTATTGAGAATCGTTACCACAGTTCAAGCTAGCATATAATTTTCACTTGCTTCTTACCCAAGCTCGGTTTCTTTATGACTGATATGTAGGTTAGAGAATGGTGTGAGTAATCTTATGGCTGCTCTCTTCTTTAATATCTCCACTGTGTCACTGTCTTTCAACTGGAATCTATAATACACACAAACATGGAATAAGAGTTGTGTTGGGGTCATTTGTATCGTATTGTATTGTATTGTATTTATTTATTACCAATATTTCAAAATATAGACAGTGTTCAATATGAATATGCATTTGGTAAATGGAGCCGACAAATAGCTACAGCTAATTGAGGTTGGCCCCGTCAAATTTCATTATTGTGCGTATAAATTCACATAAAGTCAAACATATGTACCTACTTTACATCATAACAAAATTATTATATCATATTTTACAATATTTGTCTTCTCTTTTGTTTAAAATATGACCGGTTCTGGTCATCTATTGCTCTTAGGAATGAAAAGGGACAAGGTCCTCTTTCAAAATATCAAAAAATGATTGACAACAAATTATGAACAAAGTATAAAAATAAACAGAAGATAATAAGTAGAAACCAGTGTGCACTTTGAACATGTACACTAAATTGCAATACTGATATCAAGATAGGGTATATACTTACGTCATTTTGTCTGGATCTACTTTACTCTGAACATCCGTTGATTCTTCCTCCGACTCTTCTATTTCTTCTTCTGCAAAATTAAAAAAAGAAAAAAGAAAAAAGAAAGAACCATTGAGAGAGAAATAAATACTGATGAATTGCTTAGCTACAATGTAGTTCTTTTTAAAACAATTTAAAGGAAGTTTTCAACATGATGAATGACTGAATGTAAATAATAGAAAATATAATATATCCATATTTGTGATTTAAAAATGATGATAGTGAATAAAGAGATAAATCTTTAAACCAAATAGGTCTAGGGAGAATAAGAGATACATACGACTGAGCAAAAATTGGGAATTGTTCCCATGTTCAACATTCTTTAATTTGCTCATTCAGTCAAAACTGGTTGATTTAGTCTATACATTTAAGAAATGTTTTTGGTGAATAGGATCTGTTATTTATTGAATGAGCGAGTGGAGGACATACCAAAACGCTATCCTTTTCCTATGGTACATTTTTATTTGATTTAAGTCTGTGAAAATTCTCAATACTCAATGTAAATCGAACATAAACTGATAGGTTAAAACTGTTCAACTGGACTAATGTTTTGAGGTACAACGTTTCACGTTCACAACTTAAAACCAATTGTTTCATTTTTTTAAAACCTTCTGTCATTTCAGATATAAATTGGGGTCCAAACCAGTATCACTCTTCAAATGATTAACTATGTAAAATTTGCTCTAAATTCAGAAAAGAAAAAAAAGAAGTAAATTAACAATACCTTGCTCCCTGAATACTAGTTCATAGTAGAAGTGAGCTGGGTTTCTGAAAGAACTTGGCCAGATATAACCTTTGCCCTTCGGCTTGTATTGCTTCGTGACCTTTGACCTAGCATCCTTAGACTTCATTCCAATGCCATAGACATAGTAGAGCTTCTTCCCTCGAGAGCTAGGAGCACCCTTGTAAATGTAGCGGTATTTGTACTGTTCATCTGTTCTCGCAACAGCAGCTGAAAAAATAGAAAAGAAAAAAAAATGAAGAAAACTTGAATTTATAATCTCTATCTGTAAGAAAACCATTTAGAAAAAAAAAAAAAGTTCTACTTTGTATACAATATCTGTAAGATGTAGGCCTCCTCATGATCAAAATTTGATTTGAAAAAGTTTATTTCAATTAATCCTAAAGGCAACGCTCAACACTAACATTTTTTAGGAGTTGCCCTGTAGGGCAACCAAATATTGGATTTTCCTCCAAAATGGTTGCCCGAATGACAAATCTGGTTGCCCTGCTGGGCAAAAAGAATACCAAATTTGGAGAACTATTTGATTTTTATATCAAAATATTTTGCATAAATTTGATTTGATTTTGGAAAAATGGTCAGAAAATGAGGAAGGGCCAATGCATGACACACATTTAATGCCCCCATAAATGCACTGGCCAAAAAATGTTGTTGCCCAGTTCAGGCAACTACTTTGATTAATTCTTCCAAATTTGGTTGCCTGAGGGTCTTATCTGGTTGCCCCGCGCAACAGGGCATATGCTAATGTTGAGCGTTGCTAAAGGGTTCTCTAAACGGATAATCACTTTGAGTCTGAGATGCGTTCACTATATCAGTGGCAGATCCAACATTGACCCTGACAAAGGATCCTATTGTCTGCAGACAATAAGCTTCTATTTTTCCCCATACAATAGGACCAATAAAATCCTTTGTTCCAGCCAATGCTGGATGCGGCAATTGTATTTCTCAGACTGCATCCAAACAGTAATCACAGATTTTATGTAGAAGTTTGTAGAATGACTGCCTTAAACATTTATAGAATTAAGATCAATTGCAAATCAATAGTAACCAATTATGATGCTTCTTGCATTGACTTCTTTCATAAAAATCTTTAAAATATCAATTGCATACCTGCCAACATTTTGAGTCCAAATATAGGGACAAAGTGGGAATACAAATTTTAAAAATAGGGACAATTCTGTATTTCCTATAGATTACTGTACACAGATTTTTCAAAAAATAGGGACAAAGGGTTGTAAATGGTGATAAATGCTCCTTCTTTTTCCCTAAAATAGGGACTGTCCCTACTAAATAGGGACAGTTGGCAAGTATGCAATTGCTATCATACCTTCACTGTAATCATCTAGACGAGCTTGATAGAAATATCCTTTCTTGTTGACAGAATCATCTTGGTCAGCCGTCTCATTATTCTTTGTCTGTTCCTCATCTCGTCTGTATCTCACTGTACCATGGCCGAGGTCTATCAGAGCTGGGGCATCTATCAACACACTCTGCAGAATAAGAAATACAATTTTATTTAGGAGCCATTAGAAGCATTATTTACTTGTGGGGAGGGGGGGGGGTGATCTATCCATTGCCCACAGCCACAAGGTATGTAGACACAGTAAAGAAACTATTAGTTACAGGGTGTAATCTACATCTATAATATGTATCCCTACACAATGATTATTTCAGTACAGTAAACCCACCAAAAACTCGGATTGCACCAATAACACACAAAAATGACAAAATTTAAAGATTGCATTCAGTAGATCTACTCAATACAATACTCATTGCGAACATTCTAGCACAAATAGGGTCCACTTGAAAAGCGAAATGCATTTTTTTTTCCTGTTTTAGTAGTGTAAAATGCTTTAGGGACCTAGATATCAGTGCCCTGTAAAATGATAAAGAGTTATGATCAATTTCATATCGATAGTTTAGGAGCAAATCAGGATCCCTTTTGCATGGACTTCTTGAATAAAAGTCAAACTGTAAACCAATCAGAATGGAGTTACAAATTCACAATTGATTGTAAACTCTTCACATTACTGTGCACTAGAAATGTCTATGAAAATTGTGCCTGAATCTACTGCACATCCGTATCTAACGTTAGACTCCATGATTAAATTACATTCATGCATCAGGAGGAATAAAGGGGTCAATAAATACAGCTTGTATGCATGCACAGCCCCCAATTCATAAAAAAAAAAGAAGAAGAAGAAAAAAAAAAAAAAAAGAGTCCAGCTACGAGTCCAAGCCAAACATGAAATGTTCGGGCCAATTATGATTTTGAGTGCAGAGGACAGACAAGTAAGACTGAGAAGAGTGTCTTCAGTCTTCATCACTCATAGGTCTACTAAGTCAATTATACAAAGTAATGACCTCATGTTTTCCCCCCATGATTTTTCTACTTTTTGCAAAAGATATTGACTCTAAATTGAAGCCTTCCTATAAGGGTCTATTTATATTCATCAGAGAACAGGTTTTCATTAAATTCGATTTCAATATCATGAAGATAAAGAATAAAAAACATTCCTGATATTTTGCCGATTTTTGCACAACCGTATGGGAACACATTCAGTCTCCACACAAAATTTTCGCCACACAATCAAAGCCCACAGTCCTGACATTGTTTTGCTGCTAGCCAAGTGCTAGCAAATGATCTTGACTAACAGTGCACATCGAAATGCCTACAAGTTCGTTCGTACAGAGCCAGAGGACAATGCATTTTTATTGTTGGGCGCTCTGATTCGCTATCGCGTGGAGCTCCGCCTCCAGGTTGCGATGACTGAAGTGCGTTGACCGTAACTGAATAACGCGATTCAGCCGTTCCCAATAAAGACCGCTTTGTCGTGCGCACTGTCAATCATAACCAAAGTGGACCCATTTCGCAAGAAAAACTGCAAGACTTGACTTCACATAACGTACCCCGCAAAGCCACTCTTTCAATACTTTTTAGAATAAAGAAGAGAAATTTAAAAAAGGAACTTCAACGAATCCACTGTCGGACTCCGCCCGACAGTTGAAAACGTATAAAGAAATGAGGACTTACCAAAAAATAAATGAAGAATCTAAATTTTATTGTGACTATTGAGTACTGTTTATTGGAAGGCAACCCACGTAAAGCGACCAACCAGGACAGCTGGAACGTAGACAATGACAAGATACTCCGATCTGATTCGCACACCCACCTTGGCATACTCAAAAGTAGTCTTCGTCTTGACCAAACTGACAACATCATCTCAAAAGGTCTCAACACCTTCTATGCAATGGCAGGGTCTGGAGCCTACACCGAGGGCCTTATCCCACCAATCACTGCTCGCTTGTGGAGAACATATTGCATTCCACGAATGCTGTACGGATGTGCCATCTTGAAATTCACCCAAGCAATGATAGAGAAGTTGAACAGAGTCCAACTCCAACTCTTCAAAAGGATTCTGGGAGTCCCAAGAACAGCCGCAAATGAGATTGTTTATCTTCTCACTGACTTGCTGCCGATCTCTATGCAGAACGACTTAGATAGACTCCTCCTCCTTGGGCAAGTAATTTCCATCGACAGGTGTCGTTTTGAGTTCAGAGTCCTTCTACTTGCCTCGGAGAAACTCACACCGACCATCCAAGTCTTTGCGCATACTCTGAACAAGTATAACCTGCCAGAACTTGAGGATCTGATAACCTCGCCACCATCATATAGGCAATGGAAGCGCACCATCAAGATTGCAGTCAGAAGGTCCCTCAACAAGGAGATCGACATAGCAGTCCAGTCCAAATCGACCCTGGTTCTGTGGAAAGACCAACTGCCCGTGGACTCTGGTGCTCTATATCCCAAAGACCCGCCATCAACCCTGATAAGAAAGGCTCTGACAGTTAGAGCACAGCTCCTTTCTTCCACATACCTGCTACAAACCAGGCTCATCAAAATAGCCAAGGCCTGTGATCCAGTATGCCAGCTATGTAACAGTGAAGAAGAAACTGTTAATCACTTCGTTGCCACCTGCTCTTTCTTCCACTCCATTAGATCTGATTATGTATCCCTTGTCACTAAAACCCATGAAGATTATCCTGACGTTCTTCCTCGCTACGACCCATCCCAACCTTCTGTGTTTACCTGTGCAACGCTTATTCCCGTTATCCCTGGGATCCCAACATCTGTCAGAAATAGCCTTCTACTTAAAACCCTGTTCTTTATTCACAAGATCCACATCATGACCCGTATAAATTTCTTTGATTTACTACCGAACACTGAATAATTACTTTCCTTTTCTGCCCTGCCCCCTGGATACGTCATATATTGGATCAATACAGCAGCCCTATTTGGGATGATCTCCGAGAGCAACGGAGGGACAGAAACAGTCAATCAGTCAGGTAGTGTATTCCATATGCTAACATGATCATTCGAGCGTCGTGCATAAATTATGGAGTAAAAAATTTCTATGTGCAGTGTCTGCAGTGACTGACAGTTCCTATTTTTTAGTTTTACAATTAATTTTAATGATCTATTAATAGTAAAGTTGTGTTTTTGATGTAGATTATCAATGACTGATTACTAAGTTTCTAAAAATGACCAAATCTAGCGCGCCATGATATTATATATTATATATTAAATCATATGCCTCCGATATGCCACCAGCACCACTCATGATTTTCGCGCCCGACCTGTCGGCGTGGAATGAATGCTCTTTTGCCTTTGGTCTACCCGAGTTCATAATTACCTCTCCTCCACCTGTTTTCTTGCTCTCCTTATCCGCCAATTCGACCCGAGGATTCAACGGTACCCCAACAACTGGATGCTTCCCAGCACCAGCCCCCATCACTCCATTGTTTTATAACACCAAACAAACTTAATATGAATATAAATACAATGTTTTGGGGTTGATCCGGATTCTACGTGCTTCAATAGTTTATCTATCTCCTTGCCAATTATGACGTCATCATAAGATGGCGCTATACCATTATTTTCAGATTTTGATTTGTATGTTTCACTCACCTAGTACCCCCCCCCCCCCCCCCATAAAAAAGAAGTAAGAAATAAAAGTGAAATTTTCTGTATAAGAGCAAAATGCATCCAACATTTACATTGATGTCAATGTAATCTCATGATGTCTTACCTGAAATATCTTTAAACTGGATAAACGTTTAATTGTAAAATTTTGGCAGGAGGGACACATAGGCGTAAACATCAAAAACTTCAAAATTTAATATGTCACTAACTTAACTTTTGAAAAAATGAGCAAAGAAAATGGGGTACATTCGGGATTCGAACCAGAGACCTCCTGGTTACTTGTCAGGCGCTCAACTTTTGTCAAAGTAGGGTAACACAGCACATCATGCATGTCTCAAGGGATCGATGTCATTTTTTTTCACAGAAGGTACTCAATAATTGGATAAAACTTCCTTTCAAATTATTGTACTCAAAACAGGCTCGTTCAAAAGTTACATCATTTTGATTGGGGGGGGGGGGACTTTTTTTTGTTGTGTATAGTTTCACTCCCAAAAATTATGATAAACTTAACACCTATACTTAACGGGATTGTTGCCCTTTTAGTAAGCCATAGTTATAGACCACAGATTTGAGCTATAAGCTTAAAGTTAGGTGGCTTTTGAGAATATGGGTCTTGATATTTATACATGAACAAAAACACAACTAAACCACAGAGAATGATGTTTTTATAGATTCCAATTAAGTATACATGTATAATTCAATGGGTTCAAGGCAGGGGTTAACTTGACCAAACCATGATTAATATCATGCCTATAACTAAAAGTTTAACTTCGACGCAATTTAGAAAATAGACAGCATGACAGGCTTATTAATGGTAAA
The DNA here is from genome assembly GCA_940671915.1 of Paracentrotus lividus. NCBI lineage: Eukaryota > Metazoa > Echinodermata > Echinoidea > Camarodonta > Echinidae > Paracentrotus > Paracentrotus lividus. The sequence continues at coordinate 3,666,701 of CALNVZ010001721.1, forward strand.
TAAGTTTCAAAGGCTTTCAATACAAAAATCGACTACATGTATATCGTATATTGTCCACTCAAAATTATTTTTATAGATCGCAAATAGCCCAAGGGAAACAATCAAAGATGGGGAGGGGTTGGGGTAAAATCGGAATTAGGTAAGTTATGTTCATTTTTCACGTTTGGGTACCGAAGTTTACTTAAAAACAGGGGTTCACCCCCACTCGACCCTGACCCCGTCTCCGGGGCCCCTGCATGCCCCTCCACTTTCTAGGCCTATATGATTTACTTATTTATATATTTATTTACTTATCTATCTAACTATCTAATTATCTTGGTTATACTCGCCGGTATGTTGTCCCTCCGGAATACTACAAAAAGAGTTTATCTATCTATCTATCTATCTATCTATCTATCTATCTATTAATTATCATTCTTTTTGGGGAGGGGGTAAGGCTGATCTAGCACCTAAGGACAGTAGCTAATCCATGGATTTTTAAAACAGGTGGGTGGGGGCGCCAGGCCCGAAAATGGGGGGGGGGTGGAGGCGCCTACGAACAGATTTTAACATAATACACACCAATAATGGGGTTTCAAATTTTAGGGGGCTCCATCCCTGCAACCCGGTCTGGGTCATGGACATGCATTGGATCCATATTTATATTTCTAGAACTTTTTTTGTTTGTTTTGCTTTTTGTACAGCAGCTTCAACTTTTAATAGCTCTGTCATGATTATTAAATTTTCAGTCTACCGCCATCTATTGTTTTGCATATCGCACAATTACAACAGCAAATTGAAGCAGCAAATCAAACTCCGCGCACAGTACTAGAAAGAAAGGGACAGGAAAAAAGGGACAGGGCCACACCCAGATCTCATTCCCAGATCCCAATTCCAGTACATAAAAAGAAGGAGGAGACAGTAACTCCAACTCCAAATTCTATAAATATGACATACATTGATTTGATTATGTTTATTCTGTCTGTATTATGTCAGCTCCCTCAGTCTAAAAATGATGATGATTTCTTAGAGGCAGCAGTTAGATCAAGTAAACAATTTTTGAAGGTAGACCTTACCATGGAAATGGTAAAAAGTCGCCTGATCGAAAATAAATCTGTATCAGACTTATTGATTGTACAATGGAACGCACAAGGCTTGACGGCACATGGCGCAAATTTTCTAACCTCTGTTATTGAATAACAATTTATTAGGGATTCTACCAGACATAATGTGCATCCAAGAAACATGGTTTAATGATTTTAATGTTTTTTCAATTCCAAATTATACTTGTATCTGTAAAAATAGACAGGATGCTACAAGAGGTGGTCTGGTGATGTATTTAAAGAACGACGTCACTTTTCAAGAAATAGATACACCAAGGAACGCCGAATATCAAAGAGTTGATATTTTCTGTAAAAACGGAGTCATTTCAATTTTTTAACTATTACAATCCATGTAAAAAGATTAATCTGGTAGATTTAAATAACATGTATATAATGTGACAGGGAAGTATTTGATTTTGGAGACTTTAACAGCCACAATCCTCTCTGGGGAGCCGCAAATTAGATGCAAATGTAGAACTGTAGAGACATTCATAGAAAATAATGATTTGGTGTTATTAAATGATGGATCTCCTACAAGGTTAGACCCATAGGGAAGGTGGGCATAACGGACCACGTAACTTCAAGTGCTTCTGTGACGTCACAGATAGGAGCAAGACTATAAAAATGATATTTCCTTGACGAGTTTCTTATGAAGTTTGATAAACAATCGATCAATAATTCTCATCTCTTTCATACTTCCGGCAAAATGAAGCTGAAAAAATATCGGAAAAGGTCCGTTTTGCCCACTAGTGGGGCAAAATGACTCCGTGCATATTTGTTGGGGCAAAATGGTACCTATTATGGGGTACCGTTTTGCCCCGTATATAAGAAATAATCAACTCCTGGGGACTGATTTGTCAAAATTTGTTCAGTTGGCAAAATAAATGTACTTTTGGAAGTCTCCAGAAGGGAGGCGAGCACACCAAATTCTCCCCAGGGTCAGCCAAATTATGGTCCTTTTTGCCCCACACCATTGGGTTCCATTTTGCCCCAAGCAGAATACCCTACATCAGAGGGGGTACAAATTTTTGAATGGCACCCCCCTCTGTAGGTATTGATTTTTTCGATGAAACTTCAGTGGTAAATTGGTGCAGCAATGCCTCATTTACTGCAATACATTTTATAGAAAGAAATACTTTTGATGTCAAGCTATGAGAAAGTTCCGTTTTGCCCCTAGGGTCCGTTATGCCCCACCTTCCCTACTATGGTACATATTCAAATTTGGATTTGTCTTTAGTATCGAAAGAATTAGCACGCAATATAGAATGGAAAGTTATGTCCATAACTTTGGCAGTGATCATAATCTAATATCATTGAATTTCAAACGTGCTTACAACGACCACGGGGTGAAATATGGGATATAGATGGTCTTTTAGAAAAGTAAACTGGGATGATTATAGAATGGAAATTGAAGATGCGTTAAGAAAAGAAGAATTTGAAAATATTTCTGTAGAATTAAACATTCAAGCAGATACAATATGATTGTCAAGGTGATAAAAGAAACATCGAACAAGTGCATTCCTCGGGTGCAGACCAGTAAGAAAAGAATAGTAAACCCCTGGTGGAACAATGAATGCAAGAAGGCTGTAACAAGAAAGAAACCTTTAAAAAACAGGTTAAGAAGGTATTATGATTTAAATGATGTAAAAAAATACTTAGAAAAGAAAGCTGCTGCTCAGAAGGTGATCAGGAGAGCTCAATATGATTACTGTGCTACAATACTGCCGCAAGATGAATAGATTTACAGACATTGGGAAAGTCTGGGAACAGGTTAAAAAAATGCGGGACAGTACAATGAACAAACATGTCTTTCACAATTTATTTGAAACGGACATAATTGTTAAACAATCCGTGGAAAAGGCCAATGCAATGGCAAACTATTTTAAATCGGTTGATGAATCTCTTTCCATTGAAATTAAAAACGAAAATAGAATTGATACATGAAAACCTTTTACGAATGATGATGATAGTATCAATGATGACTTTAATATGAGCGAAATGGAAAATGTTTTACAGGAGATGAAAAACTCGTCATCGGGTAAGGACGATATCTTTTTAATTATGATCAAGAATTGCCTGATAAGGCACTTAGGTACGTATTAAATTATATAACGACATTTGGAATACTTCATTCTTCCCACAGCAGTGGTATGAAGTTATTCAAATACCAATACTGAAATCCGGAAAGATCCGACCCGAGTAAACTCTTATAGGCCGATTTCGTTGATATCAACTTTTTCTAAAATATATGAAAAAATATAAAAAAAAAAAAAAAAAAAATCGCCTTTCATGGTATCTAGACAAAAACGATCTATTAAATCCACTTCAATCTGGCTTCCGCAAATATAGGAATGTCAAAGATCACCTAGTTAGAATGGAGACAGATATACATGACTCCTTGAAAACAAAGCAATATAGGCCTACAGTCGCAGTCTTTCTGATTTAGAAAAGGCATATGAGCACTCTGGAAAAGCGGCCTGTTGAGAAAATTATCTAACTTAGCATCAGTGGAAATATGTTACTTTTTTGTAAAGTCATTTTTATTGAATAGATTTTCAAATGTGAGGTTAATAACTGCATGTCTCACCAATACACTTTGGAAAACGGCATCCCACAAGGAAGTTCATTAAGTCCTCTATTATTTACTTTAATGTTAAATGATCTCAAGATAAAGGTAAATGAAGTCAGATTATCATGTTATGCCGACGACATCGCAATTTGGTGTTCAAGTAAGATCTAGAGCTGGCTCGTAGGAAATTACAAGTTGCTCTACATGAAATTGAAATATGGTGTTGGAAATGGAAGCTGAACATTTCGCCTACCAAATCGGCGTGTAGTCTTCACAAACAAACAGAATAAGGATATTCTTCTTCAAATAAATGGACAAAATGTACCGTTAGTTGAGCAGTATAAATTCCTGGAGTGAGGTTTGATTGCCAAATTAACCTGGTCTGTCCATATAGACTCTATCTTTGATAATGTAAGAAAAGAATAAACTATTACGCGTGTGTCGCTGCACTCCCTGGGCGCAAAATAAGTATGAGATTTTGATGATGATATATAAAGGACTTATCCTATCCATCTTAGACTATGGAAGTGAAATGTATGATTCTGCCAGTGTATCTGTAACAAAAAAACTTGACTCAATCCAATACAAAGCCCTAAAAATTATTACGGGCACAATACACAATGTTTCATTGGAGGCTTTACAACACTCTCAGAACGCTGGTAAAATAAATGCATATTAAAACCAGTTGGTTAAAAATATTAACCAATAATGTATTAAAAAGAAAAGTTGGTTAAAAAACAAGTTGGTTAAACGTGACGACTATCTAACAATCATGATCAAATATCATTTGGTAGGTAGAAATGACTGAAGAGCTATAGGCCTATAGACTAACCTTGCATTATAGTTCTTGGACTTACATGGCCAGTACGCGTTCCTATTAATTTCGCGTTGAGACACGTTAACCTAGCTCTAAACTTACGGGATATTAAACCTGCTTGAAATTTATGCAGCTCCGTCCCTAGAATCTAATACTCGCCTCTCCAACCAGCTTGGTCTCGACTAACTTCTTGAGGTCATAGCATTTAGTTGGCATAAATTAAACTACGTTTGACCATCACTTGCATCTAAATTAGCCTAAATAATTTTAGGACCTCTCGCATTATCAGTCCAATGGGCCTACTGACTGTTTAAGAGGACATGACTTGAATCTAACGTAGAATCTAGCCAGCATTCGCATTTCTTGATCTATAATTAGACCCAGTTTAAATTTCAGATACTGGACATAGATGTAGACCTAACCGTCTGAACGGAAGTAGTAATGATATTGTACTGATACTGCCATACTTAGCTACTGTACCTACCCTATTTAGGCACAAACTGCTAATGCATGTATCTAATACAGGCATAAACTCTTCATGTTATTTGTACAATTATTGATCAAATTGTCACAAAGGCGGTTCCAGTCCGGTCTATCGCTTGATTTTTTTTAACCAACATGATGTATAAAAAATAAATTAACCAATTAAGTCTTAAAAATAACACCAACTAGGTTGGGTTAAATATTCTTAACCAACTTCTTTATTAAAGTTTTAAATACATAATTGGTTAAATTTAACCAACTGGGTTGGTAACGCGTTTAACCACACAGTGTAAGTCATATTATAACCAAGGTTGGTATAAACAATTATATGCCGGATTTGGTTATTTTTTGAGAGTGAAGATGTTACTGAGACGAGCCGACCTTTGAAGATACCGTCGATGTGCTAAAACGATCTTAATTCGCATCATATGTACTTTGATTTATTAGGCTTAAACCACCACAACAAAAGAAAGTATCTAGTGAATGTTTGTGATATGAGAAACTATAGAATGAAGATTAGGAGAAGGGCCGTAAACTCAGATCAATTCAGAGACGACGTTAATTGCTAGAGGCCAAAACCAACTTGTTGCCAAAATCCCAGAATGGCGAAATTTAACTCGGCCTCGAGTGTCTTTTGAACACACTGCACGGGCAAAAAACGAAATGCCTCCATTTGAAAATAACAATCTATTGTTCTAGACGGTATTCAAAAATACCGGAAAGGACTTTTACATATCATATACAGATGAGATTTCAAATCTCGAAGACAGGGAGACAGGAACCTCATCTTTTTGCCGACCTACATTCAAGATGACTATACAGAAAAATTTTAGGCGTCAAGACATCTTATCTTCCATCTATGAGAAAGCAAATGCATCCTTATGGCGCTGAGTTGATAAATTCATTTTGCAATATCGCTCTTCGGTGGAATTTAGCGATGCTTTATCCTGCTGTAAAATGATAGATTTCTACTTTATAGATGTGCTCATTGTAAATGAAATATAATAATAAACATCTGAAATTGAAGATGTTCTATGTTTCCTGTAATGGATCCATCAATTGTGATCAGGGGCTATGAGATTTGATCAGGGCTTGCGCAAACAAAAGGAGCCATGAATAATACTTTCATATGCAATCTTTATAGTTCCAAACACAGAAGTGAACTGGCACCTCTCGATTGCTCGCATTATAACAAATTATGGCAAACCGAATGGGACAATGTCCAACACGTTAGGTCCTGATCTTGCATCGAATGTTTCAAAACCTCTATATATATAGATATGGTTTATTCTCGTAGAGAAGAATGCTTGATACAACAACTAAGAATAGGTAAATGTAATTTAAACCATTACCTTTTCAAATTAATCAGCACGATACTGGTTTATGTGAGTTGCAAGAGAGTGAAACTATAGAACATATTTATTTACTTGCAAAAAACAACACATGACGAGACTCTCTTGGAAATCAGATTAAACTGAACACAATAAAACTAATCTGAAACACATTATTGATGTCAAACGCAGGATAACACGTGATATTGATAGTTATATACATGATACTTCGATTAGAATGCTGTTTAAGCTATCGTGGATCCCTCTGTTAATTGATCGAACTATTTTGATATGATGAAAGGAAAGTTTCGTGGAGTTCCAGAACATTGCTGCAATATTTAACGCCTTCGCTTTTATATGCGCGCATATAAAAAATTGCTTTTTCCATAACAATCTTGCAATCTAATAACAACCTTCACTTTTTGCATAAATTAATAATTTTTTTTTTTTGTTTCTTATTTTTTTTGAAAATCTTTCAAAATCTAATACTAATTTAAACCCATTATCATACGAAGCTTTAAAGTGCCATCTACTTGACGAGATAGTGAGATATTTTATCTCGCCATGTCGACTTAATAGCCTTATTATGTCGACATGGCGAGATATTTTATCTTGCCAAGTCGACTTATAAAAGTTACATGTCGACATGGCGAGATACGTTATCTGCCAAGTCGACTTATAAAAAGTGTATGTCGACATGGCGAGATACGTTATCTTGCCAGATCGACTTATAAAAAGTTGTATGTCGACATGGCGAGATACGTTATCTTGCCAAGTCGCTTATAAAAAGTTGTATGTCGACATGGCGAGATACGTTATCTTGCCAAGTCGACTTATAAAAAGTTGTATGTCGACATGGCGAGATACGTTATCTTGCCAAGTCGACTTATAAAAAGTTGTATGTCGACATGCGAGATACGTTATCTTGCCAAGTGCGACTTATAAAAAGTTGTATGTCGACATGGCGAGATACGTTATCTTGCCAAGTCGACTTATAAAAAGTTGTATGTCGACATTGCGAGATACGTTATCTTGCCAAGTCGACTTCTCACAATGCAGTGTTATGGCGAGTTTAATAATTCACATCCGCCAGCCCCCCCCCCAATATTTTTTTGGGGGGGGCTCAGATCCATTGACCCCCAATATTTAGGGGCTAGATATCATTGACCCGCCCAATCTTATTGCGGGCTCGGATATCATTAACCCCTCCTCCCCAATCATTATATTCTAGGCATGAAACTCGTGTATACCTATTAGTGGAGCGGCATTTTTAGTGACAAAATATACCCTGATTGTGCATTTTATGATAAAAGCAACAAATTTGGCACACATGTAGATATATGTCATATAAACAGATTCCGATGTAAAGGCCTCTCGATTTTGGCCCATGGGGGCCGTGGGGGCCATTTAAGTAAAAAAGGCCCCTCAAAGATATTTTCACACAAAAGCTACTGAATAGCATAATAATGAAGGATTTTATATAGTAATTTCATGTGTAGAATTCAGATATACAGGTTTCGGGGCCTAAAAAATTTGCGAAACGTGATTCAGGTACCCATTATCGAAAAAAAGGGCGTTTAAAAAAAATCGAAATAGTCCCCCAAATAATGGAATTAAGTGCTATGAGCGCCAAATTTGATACACAGGTGCATAGATGTAATATAAATAAACCAAGAGTGAGAGGCCTCTCGATTTCGGCCCATGGGCCGTGGGGCCATTTAAAAAAATGACCCCTCAAAGAAATTGTTCACAGAAAAGCTACTGAATATCATAATAAGGGAGGATTTTATAGTAATTTCATGAGTAGAACTCAGATATACAGGTTTCGAGGCCTAACATTTTGCGAGAGCCCCACATCAAAATTGTTTATCACAATATAGCACAAAAATTTCGATTTCGGGCTTTTTTTTATGCCGCTCTATATATAATCTACAGACTTACCATTCAAATATGAAATTTATAAATATTTACATGGGGGGGGGGCATGTCATTGAGCCCCCAATATATATTGGTGGGGCTTAGATATCATTGAGCGGTGGGGATCGGATAACATCACGGAGCCCCCCCCCCCCGATATTTTTGGGCTGGATATCATTGAACCCCCACTATTTGTGTTGGATCTCGGATATCATTGAGCCCCCCCCCGCCCCATATTTTGGTGGGGCTAAGATATCTGTGACCCCCCCCCAATATTTTGGTGGGCTCAGATATCATCAGCCCCCCCCCATTGTTTTTGGGGGGGCTCGGATAATCACGGAGCCCCCCCCCCGATATTTTTGGGGGCTCGGATATCACTGAATCCCATTATTTGTGTTGGATCTCGGATATCATTGAGCCCCCCCCCCAATATTTTGGCCGGCTCGGTATCATAGCCCCCTCCCCCCGCCCAATATTTTGTTCGGGCTCGATAGACTATGACCCCGCCCTCCCCAAATATTTGCACACTTATGTTCTGGGCTGGAAAGCTTGTGCGTTTCTATAATTTACATATCGACTTTAATAATAGTATTCAAATTATTATCTATGCTATAGAATACCTAATGTAAGAGTCCGATTTTTTTTTTGGGCGATTTTTTATTCTTGCGAATTGACCGTAACCTATCTCACATGTGTGCCAAATTTGGTGCTTTTATCACAAAATGCACAATCGATCGGCTATGCCGCTCTACTATATAATCTATAACTTACACATAAATATAAACATTTTATAATATTTATGGGGGGGGGAGGCTGAGACATCGATCTCGCATATCATGAGCCCCCCAATATTTTTTGGGGCTCAGATATCATTGAGCCCTCCCAACATTTTGATGATGCTCAGATATCATTGAGCCCCCCCCCCATATTTTGGTGGGGCTAGATGTCATGAGCCCAATTATATGGTTGGGGCAGATGTCATTGACCCCCAATTATTTGGTGGGGCTTAGATATCATTGAGCCCCCTCCAATATATTTGGTGGATCTCGGATATCATTGAGACCCCCCCTATTTTGGTGGGGCTCAGATATCTTGAGCACCCCCCCCCTCAATATTTTGGTGGGCTCAGATATCATCACCCTGTTTTTGGTGGGGCTCGGATAACATCACGGAGCCCCCCCCCCGATATTTTTGTGGGGCTCGGATATCATTGAACCCCCACTATTTGTGTTGGATCTCGGATATCAGTGAGCCCCCCCCCCATATTTGGTGGGCTCAGATATCATCAGCCCCCCCCCATTGTTTTTGGTGGGGCTCGGATAACATCACGGAGCCCCCCCCCCCCCGAATAAATATTTATTAAAATGTTTTATAAAATGTTTTATTGAATGGTAAGTCTGTAGATTATATAGTAGAGCGGCATAGCCGATCGATTGTGCAATTCTGTGAATAAAAGCACCAAATTTGCACACATGATAGATATATGCCATATAACAATTTTGATTGTGAGGGCCTCTCGATTTCTGCTTAGGTTACGGTCAATTTGCAAGAATAAAAAAAATCGCCACAAAAAAATCGGACTCTACATTGGTATTCTATAGCATAGATAATAATTTGAATACTATTATTAAAGTCGATAATGTAAATTATAGAAACGCACAAAGCTTTCCAGCCCAGAACAATAATGTCAAATATATTTTGGGGAGAGGCGGTCATAGTCTATCGAGCCGAACAAAATATTGGGGGGGGGGCTAAAGATATCCGAGATCCAACACAAATAGAATGGGGTTCAATGATATCCGAGCCCCACAAAAATATCGGGGGGGGGGGGGCCGTGATGTTATCCGAGCCCCACCAAAAACAAGGGGGGGTGATGATATCTGAGCCCCACCAAAATATGAGGGGGGGGGGTGCTCAAAGATATCTGAGCCCCACCAAAATATTGAGGGGGGGGGTGCTCAAAGATATCTAGCCCACCAAATATATGGAGGGGGCTCAATGATATCTAAGCCCCACAAATAATTGGGGGCTCAATGACATCTGAGCCCCACAATAATATGGGGGGGGGGGGGCTCATGATATCTGAGCATTCATCAAAAAATGTTGGGGCTCAATGATATGAGCCCCCAAAATATTGGGGGGCTCCATGATATGCGAGATCCGATGTCTCAGCCTCCCCCCCCCCCCCATAAATATTTATAAAATGTTTATATTTGAATGTAAGTTCTATAGATTATATAGTAGAGCGGCATAGCCGATCGATTGTGCATTTGTGATAAAAGCACCAATATTGGCACACATGTAGATATATGCCATATAAACAAATTTTGATGTGAGGCCTCTCGATTTCTGCTTAGGTTACGGTCAATCGCAAGAATAAAAAAAATCGCCCACAAAAAAAAATCGGACTCTACATTAGGTATTCTATAGCATAGATAATAATTTGAATACTATTATTAAAGTCGATATGTAAATTATAGAACGCACAAAGCTTTCCAGCCCAGAACATAAGTGTGCAAATATATTGGGGAGGGCGGGGTCATAGTCTATCGGAGCCCGAACAAATATTGGGCGGGGGAGGGGCTCATGATAACCGAGCTGGCCAAAAATAGGGGGGCTCAATGATATCGAATCAACACAATAATGGGGATTCAGTGATATCCAGCCCCCAAATATCGGGGGGGGGCTCCCGTGATATTATCGAGCCCCACCAAAAACAATGGGGGGGGGCTGATGATATCTGAGCCCCCAAAATTTGGGGGGGGGGCAGATATCTTAGCCCCACAAATATGGGGCAGGGGGGGGGCTCAATGATATCCGAGATCCAACACAAATAGTGGGGTTCAATGATATCCGAGCCCCACAAAAATATCGGGGGGGAGGGCTCCGTGATGTTATCCGATCCCCACCGGCTCAATGATATCTAAGCCCCACCAAATATGGGGGCTCAATGACAACCCCCCCCCAGTAAATATTATAAAATTTTCATATTTGAATGTAGTCTGTAGATTATATAGTAGGCGGCATAGCCGATCGATTGTGCATTTTGTAAAAGCACCAAATTTGGCACACATGTAGATATATGCCATATAAACAATTTTGATGTGGAGGCCTCTCGCAAAATGTTTAGGCCTCGAAACCTGTATATCGAGTTCTACTCATGAAATACTATAAAATCCTCCCTTATTATGATATTCAGTAGCTTTTCTAGTGACAATTTCTTTGAGGGGTCATTTTTTTAAATGGCCCCCACGGCCCCATGGGCCGAAATCGAGAGGCCTCTAATTTGTTTA